>CM044549.2:7374596-7449596 GCA_024416835.2 Perccottus glenii
AGAAGGTCATGGGTTCAATACCTGGTCTTTCTGTTTGGATGCATGTTCTCCCTGTGTTACCATTGCTGTTTTCTGTTTTCTGGGCATTCCATCCCTTTCCTACCAACCAAAGAATAGGTAAAACTAAACTAAATGTCCCATATTAGTTAAACATTAGAGTGAATGGTTGTCTGTCAGTGTATGTAAGTTTTAGCCCTGCATATAACTCAAAATTGTCTTGAGTGTACGTCACCTCATGTTTCTAGCAGCAAGGTTAGCATTCAGCTACTTGGGACAAAAATAAAACTTTTAATTAAATCTTATTACTTTTGGTGACTTCAATGAATAACAAAGGTGAACTGTATTTCAAATATAAAGGATGCATCAGTTGTATTAGTTTTGTAAACTGTGTAGACAGTAAACAGATATACGTACTGTTCTCGGACAGCTCCAGCAGGTAGTAGAGCAAAGGGGAGTTCCCGTCAAAAGGTCGGAGCCAGGACAGCAGCACGGAGCGGGAGTCGGAGTCGTTGAGGCGAGCGGACAGAGAGCGAGGGGAGTGTGGCAGCTCACTGAAGACCAACAACAATACATGTGTTAGACTCAAATTAGTCCATACACCAGCTGTACTCCTACATACACAGATACAATCATTCAATGGAAAAGCAATTATTATATACATATTTTTCTATAACTAGGCAGAATATATGAGCTACTATAACATCTCTTAATATCTCATTGCTTTATTTCACTTACGCCAGATAACCTCAATAAAAAAAGTTAGGTGCATATGCAATATTTGCTCTGAGGTTCTGTTCAGAGATCTTCTCTCACAAAAAAAAATCTTGTTCAGCTCTGATTGTATGATATGTAAGATGATATCATAAAATTGAATGTTTCTTCCCATCTGTTGACCTCTGGGACTGTGAGCAAAACTGTCAAGGATCACTTAAGACGTCTGGACATTTTTGAACACTGCGGCAGATGCACTTGACCATTTTGTATAAAGACTTGTCAGCATTTACATTTTTGACCCAATCTAAAGCAGTGCAGAGATCTGAGAAATGAATTGAAGCATTCCATTTTCCAGTCCTTAGTGACTTTGAATCTTGAATGATCTGTTTGTTAGAGTGTTGGCAGAGCCGTGAAGACACCGCAGCAGTAGCAAACTTTAAAATATTAACAGAAAACTGTAAATATGGAGCAGAATGAAGATATTTCATTAGTGGCTGGTGATTTGTTTTCAATTAGAGTCTCTATTAAAATGTTGGCTGTGGTTCTTGAGTCAAATCCAGAAACAGCCCCACTGGTAATAACTTGAAAATAGGACTATGGTTTGTTGTGATATTATAGTCTGGTAATGCACTCTTGACATAAAATAAACAACAGGATAACAGCACACATGGTCACGTGATGTGATTTTGCCATGCCTTTTTACGAGAGGGGTTGGGGTTTCATCATTTGTATCATTTCACTGTGTGTGGAATTGGCGAATTGGCGCTCCCTGCAGCTGCCGGCGCCCCTGCTGAAATGTACCATGCACAGAAGCTGTGTGTTGTGAGAGAAGTGTAAAAGGGGGTGGGGCGAGAGGCGCGGGTGACATTTCACCTCTGGGTCTCTCTCAAATGGAACGGACAGCCTATAGTTTCTGCAAATGAAACTAGGTAATACAAAACAATTATGCGGTCATCAAGGTGAATTGGTTTAGTCTTGACTTCTGGTCGTGAGTGACAGTTGGGGGGATGGGAAATCTGTTGATTGTCCAGTGCCAAATAAACAGAGATGGAGAAGAAAAGGTCAAAGCCAGCAGGTGCCCAATTTCGAAAAAAAAGAAAAGAAGAGGAGGAGAAACGAGCAAAAATAAAGGTATGCAACTATGTTCTCTCTCTCTGTATGATTACAGTATCCATTTCATGAATGAAGAAGGGCTAATGTTAATTGGTGGTGGGTATAACTCTTTGTTAGCCTTTTTGCTAATGATGCTTGCTATGCTTATACAACAATAATTTGGTTTCAACTCACTAATGAGATCTAATTTAATATTGTGCTTTGCAATAAAACTGTTAAGAGTTCAGTTATCATTTCCATATGTTGGTTTAACGTTAGGCTCTGTAAATAACCAACGGCATTTTCAAATCTTTAGGTTAAAGACGAACATTTGCTATGTAGCTATTTGCTACACAGTGTGCTAAGTATAGTTTCCTAAGTATAGTTTTACAAGTCACAACTAAAAGTGTGTCATGCATAGAATTTGAGGCAGTAACCAAAGAGCTAATAGTTCTTTCATGAAAGTTAGATTAATATACAAATTAATATCCTGAAACCCAAAAAGATTTTGGTGATTAAAAAAATAAAATCCCATTGTTTTTGCCTATAGCCTACATATAATTTAAAGTAATTTTATTTTTTAAACAACTGAGTCCTAGTGACCATAGCATAACATGAATAAAATATAATTTTTCAATATATATATATATATATATTTTTATCATTTGTTTCTATGCTCTAAACAATGTGATGACATGGGGGAAAAAAACTAATAAAATACATAAATGTTTTTTTCCGGGTCTATGAGGGTATAGCGTGTAATGACATACATTTAGTGTGTAAGAGCATGTTTATGTAACCCTTCTATTATGTTTTGAGTCAATTTGACCCCAGGCTGTTTTAGCTTTATAAAACATTATCCTATGGTCTTTTGATTTCAAATGCAATTCAATTGCAATTTCAGGAGCACTTCTAAAATATTTTGGAGCATCCTCTGCCACTGGTCAGGGTGAGCCAACCACCTCCCCCGCTACACAGGCCTCTTCTGGAATGGTCTCGACCCTTCAGGATGAGCCAACCACCTCCTCCGCTACACATGTCTCCACAAATATCTGATATTGAGGATGAAGACCTCTTTGCCTCTACTTCTCCCCAGCATGAGCTTTCAGGTGTGTGTGTGTGTGTGTGTGTGTGTGTGTGTGTGTGTGAGAAGGGGGGGCGCTCGAAAAGGGTCTCGCCCAGGGTGTATTTCAATGTAGAACCGCCACTGGTCAGACAGATGTCAAATGGCAGACGGTTGGTAAGGCTGATATAGGATAGTAAGTGAAGGCGACTGTAAGATGTTTAGGCGATGTTTAGGCGATGTTTAGGCGATGTTTAGGCGGTGCTGATTGTGTGAGCCAGTGGCCTGAGACAGCGGCTGGGTAGATTTGAAAGCAGCTGTCTTACAAATTTTCCGATAGTTTAGGGCAGGGGTGTCCAAACTTCTTGAAAAGCGGGCCACATCTGACGATAGAAAAATCAACTTTTGATTACCACTTGTACCAGTTGTTGTACTCCGACAACCAATCAGAAAAGACAGGCTACAGGCAAACACCGTTTTCTAAACCCTCTGTTTATCAAAGTGAACTTAAATAGAGTTTATATGGTTTGGGAAAGAGTCTTTCACCATTTCTCCAAAGTCGAAATAGTGTTCTCTACATAAAATTCAAATAAAAGTTATACATTTTGTGTGGAGATATCCTTGACCTAGCAATAAACGGATCCCCATTCTCACGTGTTTAGTTGTATGTTCAAATAAATCCTAAGGAAAAGGCCAAATAAATAATTCACAAAGCAGATAACTATGGATCCTTTTTTGAGAGCGACTGTGTATCAGTGAGAGTATTACATCCACAAACAAAAACTGTATAAATATATTAATACTGACAGCATGATGAAATACATGTCCCATGTGCTTAAACTGGTTGCATTCCATATTTATAAACTCATCAATTATTTCTCAGCAATCACAGATGTGTGAAAACTCCGACAGACAACTGGCTGCTGCTAATTCAATCTGTCCAGTTGTCTTATTATCCTGCTTTTGCTGTAGGTGTACAAATGTTGGTGGGCAGAAAAATATCCTCGTTTAAACCAAGCAGTACAGTCCAGTTAGTTGTATAGGCATAGTTTGGAATGGAAGGTGTTCAGCCACAATAATAGTGTTAGCTTCAGACTTTTAATAGTTGTTAACAAGTCTAACACTTAAACAATGCTAAAATACTAACACATTTTAGCATTGTTTAACTTCAATGGCTTATAAGTTTACTAAACAAGGAAGTGCATGATATGACTAGAATGTATAAATTGTTTTTTGACAGATGTGGTATTGAATTGGTTAAGAAAGAATAGCTCACTTTTTTTTGTCATTAGTTTTGATTTGTTCTTTAAAGAGCAAGACATGTTGATGCTGAAGACGTCTAAAAGTAAAAAAAAACTGCTGTCAGTAAGAGAGAAGTGTGTTTTTAAGGTAAGTACAAAGTACAACATCTGGAATTTTGAAGTCAACTTTTATTTACATTTGTGCTTATATTTTTTGATCAGATTTTAGCCTGATAACATCCACACAAGTGACTCAGGTCAAGTGAACAGATTTGAATGGCTACTGAAGGTAACCATCCTCACCTGTGATCTGTTTGCTTGTAATCAGTGTGTGTGTATAAAAGGTCAGTGAGTTTCTGGGCTCCTGACAGACCCTTGCATCTTTCAATCAGTGCTGACGTTTCTGTATTGTGAGTCATGGGAAAAAACAAAATAATTATCCAAGGATCTGCGGGAAAAGGTAATTGAACTGTAAAAAAAATAGGAAAGAGATATGAAAAAAATATCCAAGGTATTGAGAATGTCAATCAACAGTGTTCAAAATGAGGGATTCTGTTGAAACCAAACCAAGGTCAAGTAGACCAACAAAGATTTCAGCCACAACTGCCAGGATAATTGTTCGGGAAAAACCCACAAATAACTTTTTGGCCACAACCCTAAACGTTACATTTGGAGAGGAGTCAACGAGACCTACGATGAAAGATACACCATTCCTACTGTGAAACATGGAGGTGGATCACTGATGTTTTGGGGATGTGTGAGCTACAAAGACACAGGAAAAAATGAACGCAGCATGTTATCAGAAAATACTGGGGAAAAATTTGCACTCATCAGCCTGTAAGCTGCACATGAGACGTACTTGGACGTTCCAACATGACAACAATCATGACACATAAGTACTGGGCTAAGTATAACTTATGATCAGGGACATTTGGTTCTGTTGTAATTATAATTTAAAAAGAGTAAACAGTTGTTTTACAATAAATGGCTTCACCCAACCCCTAACTATGGCTGAAAAAAAGGTTTTTGTGTTATTATTCCTATTCTCTAAAAAATGGCCAAAGAAAAGTCACAAATTCTGCCAGGGTATGTAAACATGCATTTATATAGCGCTTTTTTGCACCCATCTCGGGCACCCAAAGCGCTTTACATCGTGCTTCCACTCACCCCATTCACACACATTCACACCTGGGGCAGACAGAGAGGGGGGGCTGCCATACAAACCGCGCTCAACCTTCTCCTACCACCACCAAACACACCTCTACAGTCACACATTCATACACCAGTGCTACGGACACTGGAGGCAAGGTGGGTTAAGTGTCTTGCCCAAGGACACAACGACAGTATGACCAGGGGAGAGCGGGAATCGAACCGCCAACCTTCCGGTTATAGTTCGACTGCTCTACCACTGAGCCACTCCGTCCCGCTATAATTTTTAGGTGTAGACCTACAAAGATACAAAGTACCATCATCATCATGAATCATCTTATACTGTTCTACCGTATTATAATTACTGCACTGAAGCCTGGGCAATTATCTTCAAGAGCAATTTAGAGACATTATACAGACTACAGAATTTCAAAATTGTACACAATGTGGATTTAAAGATCTTACTAACACACTGTACTGTAATTATATGCTCTAAAAACTGAAGACTTAATCAAATTAATAACATTATTGTTAGCTAGAAACAATCAACTCCCAAGTAACATCCAAAAATGTTTATTTTAGTTTATTATAATTCTATTTACAGTGAGTTCACACCACCTTAAAAAGGCAGTCTATTTTACAAAGTTGTGTGACTCTTTAGAACAAAATAGATGATAACATTTAAGGTACGGCAACATTTCTTACAATAAAAAAAAATATATATATATATATATATATATATATATATATATATATATATATATATATATATATATATATATATATATATATATATATATATATATATATATATATATATATATGATGGGTAACAATAAAATATAAATGTGATAAAAAATTTTGGTAAAATAATTTGATTTAGAAATAATCCAAATAATGATAATTAATGATAATTGCAAGAATAGTACCTGTTTTTACTTCTGTTCTGGGAAATGTTGTGTTTATGTGCTTTGATTTATGGTATTATGTGGTGTTTTAATTGGAATGTTTAGAGGGGTAGGCAACAATAAGTCTTAGACTTTGGCCTACACCTTATGATAGAAGTGGGTCTTTGCAGAGAGGAGGGGCAAGTGAGTCTGTGAGCGAGCAATTGGGAAATGATGTTTTCGTTTCCGAGCTGACATGATTGCATTAATTAATGAATGAGCTTAGAGAATGTTAGAGCGGCTAGCCTCACACACACACACACACACACACACACACACACACACACACACAAACACACGAACACACACACAATCCTGTATCCACTCATGAATGGGTCTAGCGGGAGTTGAACCAATAACCTGCTGGTAATTAGTCTGTCTCCTCAGCCGCCAGCGTCTGTTAGCCTTTGTGACCCACTGATACGGAGCTAACGAGAATGTCAGTCACACACACACACACACACACACACACACACACACACACACACACACACACACACACACACACACACACACACACACACACACACACACACACACACACACACACACACAAAGACTGGAGTCCCTTTGACGTCCTCGTGTACAGAGAGCGCAGAGAGAGCACTCCCTCCCTGGGAGTTTGACATGTGTAACTTCACTTCACTCTATAATTTACAAGGATGTGGACTATCTCGCTCCAATCCTGCAGTTGTATTAATATACACTATACAAAACAAATACACTATGTTTTTGGCCCCATTTTTCATGAGCTGAACTCAAAGATCTAATAAAATAAATAAAAGTCCACTCTAAAATGTGCAGTTTTACTGTATATATACTGAGGCCAGTAGCATTTTCCCTCTAAAATTTGTGACATCTTGTGCATTGTGCTGTGTGATAAAACTGCACATTTTAGAGTGGCCTTTTATTGTGACCAGCCTAAGGCACACCTGTGCAATAATCATGCTCTCTAATCAGCATCTTGATATGCCACATCTGTGAGGTGGTTTATTTAAGCAATGGGATATGGGATGGATTTAGATATCAATAGGAAAATGTTGGACTATGTTGGACTATGTTATGGCACACGGAGGAGCCAGAGTTATACACAAATGATTTTATACCTCTGTTTCCTCATGTAAGACTTTTTGTATTGCATTGCCATATAAATATATGTCATTACTTGTAAAGGTTTAAATGACAGCATCGGAAGCCTCTCCCTCCAAAACTTGTGGCCCCATGTTGAGTTTGCTGAACCAAAAAGGACTTTATGTGAAATGGGAAGTATAATTAATTTACGTGTGTACAAGTATACAAATAAAAATGCTTGTTTTCAAGGTATTTCTTTGTACCATTCTACAAATTTGTACAACTAATTTAGAAAAACAAAGTCCACTTCCTTTCAACATAAAAGCTTTGGGCTAAACAATTAATAATAATATTAATTATTATAACAAATATATGCCCATCAATAATTATCAACGTTGTTTCTATTAACTTTGTCAGTTGTAACATGACAGCTCTGTTCTAGGACATATTTAATGATAGGAATCTAGTAGTCAATTTCCTAAAGCCATCTGATGCGTCACTTTTTTTCTCTACTGTGAAAAAGTTATTAATAAGCACAATGCCAGAGCCTATTCCAAGCGATCAAATTAATATTGCAAAAGATGAGGTGTGGAAACTGCAGGTGGGCACAGATAAATATACATTATAACAACATATCTATACATTATTGAGCCTATGCATAGCCCAGATTTATTATATCAGTACATAGCCTACACACTTGCTGTGCGGCTGTGGTTGACAGTAAGTGTGCTGTACAGTCTGACAGCAATGGGCCTGCGGTAGTGCACTCGTCCATGCTCTTCTTGTAGAGGGCAGTTTACTGTTCAGGTTAACCTAAAGATAAATACCCTACTTAAGGGCATCAAATTATGCAAAACTGATATGATATGATTCTATATATTAAAAATGGTATTAAGGAGATTGACAAAAGTTGCTGGGATACCACCCCCTAGTAGGACTAAGCGGAAGAATTAAGGTTTAACATTAAAATAAATAAAATATAAAAAATGGCTTCAGAAAATTGGCTACCAGATTTCTCTCATTAATTATAGCCTACAACAGAGCTGTCATGTTACAACTGGTGAAATGTCAGAGAATAGAAATAACGTTAAATTAGATTCTTGGTCTTCGGATACAGTTGTGCTCGTAAGTTTACATACCCTGGCCAAATTTGGGATTTTTTTCGGCCATTTTTCAGTTAGTGGTTGGTTGAAGCCATTTATTGTCAAACAAGTGTGTTAAATCATAATGACAACAGAAACAACCCAAATGACCCTGATCAGAAGTTATACATAGCCCAGTTCTTAATACTGTGTATTGCCACCTTTAACATCAATAATAGTTTGAAGTCTGTTGTGGTAGTTGTGGATGACTCTCTTTATTTTCTCAGATGGTAAAACTGCACATTCTTTTGGCAAAAAGCCTCCAGTTCCAGGAAATCCTTGGGCTGTCTTGCATGAAATGAAAGTTTGAGATCTCCCCAGAGTGGCTCAATGATATTGAGGTCAGGAGACTGCTGCTGTAGTCAATGACAATGTCGACTTGGCCTTGTTTATTCAACCAGGATAGTTCCACTGTACATGTCTTTAGTGGTAGGGAGTACCCAGAGGAAACCTACACAGGCACAGGGAGAACATACAAACTCCACACAGAAAGGCCCTGCCCTGGATGGGAATCAAACCCAGGACCTTCTTGCTGTGAGGCAGGAGTGCTAACCACTCTGCTACTTGTGCTATGGATTGTTGTCATGTTGGAACGCCAAAGTGTGTCCCATGCGCAGATTTCATGTCCCTAGCGCCAAATTGTGTGTCCACGGATTGGGTTGAAAAAGCCCCGTCTTTGACTGCCGCCCAATCCAACCCCTTTACAGTCCCTCCTGCTGGTGGTGAGCCCACGGGAGGTTGGCTCCACGTTGCTCCTTCAGGCTGAGCCTGGCCAAGCCCCGTGGGGTATGACCCGGCCACCAGGCGCTTGCATGCGAGCCCCAACCCGCCAGGCTCCAAGGTGGGACCATGTGTACGCCATGCTTTCCACCACACATTGATAAAAGGCTGTTAGGATGTAAGTGCCACCTCTTCAGGAAATACAGACAATGCTGGGCCTTCTTAATTATGATCACTTTAATGTAGTACACAGACTGTGTTCTGTTATGCATGTAAGGACTTAGCAATGAGAAAACCTCACTTTGTGAGGTTTAAGTTTCCTATTTTATAGGACACAAGAAGAAATCACCATTCTGTTGTCTCTCTGTTAGCGCTCCTGGGGCCCACGCTGATTAGCCACTCAGTTCTACCTCTTCCAGTTAAGGGAGAAGTAAGAGTGATCGCTTTAAAGTCACTCTAATTTGACATAAATATGAAATTTACTTAATTGAATGCCTGTAGGTTGGATGTGAAACTTGTCAAGTCTGTGCTAAAACACAAACAAACACAGAAGAAAACTTGCTACAGTGAAGGTGAGAAGATGTACATTAAGTACACAGCTTTCATATGAGCAAACTAATATAAGATGTACGAGAACAGAATTTAAATACATTACCTTTCATCTTTCTAGTAATAATAATAATAACTCCTTTGCAAGCACACAGCTGGTTAATAACAGATGTACATTTGCTTTTGGAAGTCCCTAAACCTTAATGAAACAGCTATCGCCGTCGCATGCAATTATTTCATTAGACAATGGCTGGAGCGTTGGGCCAACTGACTGTACCGCTGCCTCCTCTGTATTATTCTGCTCGCTGAATTGCTTGTCTATGATTCTTCCTCACGCCGCATACCTTCTGTCAATCATACAGACTATTCCACTCAGCCAGACATTTTTACAGCATTCTAACTCTAAATTATTGTGGTGTGTAATTAGAAACACCAAACTATGTATGCTTGGCTTATTAGTCGAATTAATGCACTCTTTTTACTAAATATTGTACAATACAAAATGAATGTGTCTATAATGAGCTTATATTTTAAGCTCACTGGCAAAGGTGTTCAGATATTCAAATGAAGATTTCCAGTGCAGCATGAAGTGCATCAGTGAAAACAGTTAAATGTTGAAAATGGTGATTAAACTCACATGACTTCAAGGCGTGCTGTTTGAGAATCGTTGCCAGCCTTGGACAGCACAGTGCAAGTGTAGTCTCCAATGTCACCTGACCACGTTTGGCCTATAGTAAGAGTGCCGTGGCGAACAGAAACACGGCCCCCGCTGGTGGACACTACAGGCACACCACCACGATCCCAAAGGAAGCTGAAAGAATATGAAACACCATATGAGTTGATTGTTGTCTACATATTTTTACAGTCACATTTCTGTCAACATTTATATTTGAGCTCTTGCTATATGGACTGGACTTTCTACATAGGGCATTACATTGTAATGACTTCCTTAATAACAAATAATAAGTGACTCAAAACCTAACCCCAACTTATCATTCAAGCTTGTACAGTTCAAAGACACAGTCACGTTGCTCTGCAGCAAAAGACTGCAAAGCATTCTTGCCTCTTTTGAAGGTCTAGAGCTATTCACTCTATATAGTGTTCTATAACGTGATACTGCCTGTCTCAATGTACGTTTTTTTGGAATTGGATTACTACATGTTACACTGTGCATCTTGAATTGTGTATGACCAGCAGAACAGCGCACAGTCTGCTTAAGATGGTCAACAAGAGACACGTCAACTTGCTGAGAAGAAAAAATAAAATAAAAAGGAGTAGATTGGAATGACTCTTGTCAATTTTGTCAAAGCAACCCTGTGTCCCTTTTAGCCAGAATTTTTGTCTTCCAGTAGAGATGTTAAAGACAAGTTTGGAAGAAAGAACATGTCTTCTGAAGCGGTATGGTCATTGATATTTTGATTCTGGTTGTGACTGGAGTCTGTATGACTTGTCAAAGGTGATCTTTGGTCCTATCACTGGGAGATCACTGAAATGTAAAACCACCAATGATGACATACAGTTTTGCGGATGGAAAAAAGTGCACTGCCTGACAGGGGCAGAGTTAAAAAAAATAATCTCTGTTGTATTCTTGTCTGGTTTACTTGGGTAAACCCATGTGACCACTCAAAAAGGTGCTTCTTATGTAAAGTAAGTAAATGTAAAATCAAACATTTTATTATAGCATGTTGCATTAGTAAATTGAGACGTTGCTACCTGATGTTGACCCTGGGGTCATGTGTGGCATTACAGTTGAGAACAGCAGTTGTTCCTTTGATGACACGCCGGTCAGTTGGAGGCACTGAAATAACTGTCCCATCTGTGAAAAAAAGAAGAAGAAAAAAACTGAAGAAAAAAAAATAAATCACTTTATTCTCTTTATACTGCACCTTTAATTATCCAAACCTCAAACATCGCCTTAGAATTAGGTCTTTATGTAAATGTATGCTGCCGCCAAGGAATGAAAAATTAATTACTATGGTGTCTGGCCTTGAAACTGCAGAAACTAACCAGCGTAGAATTGCCTTGTCTCTATCAAACACATACACATTTACAAATACCCACATAATACAGTGGAAGTGCTTGGCTTTTACTTAGCGCTGTACATTATCGCAGCTTTGTTCCATTGAAGTGTTGGCCATTTTCCATGATTAAGAACCCACAGGGAAAGGCAGTGGAAAACATTACACAGACGTCAGAGAAGAGACACTATTACACACTTAGCTGAGTCAGGGGAATATTTGTGCTGGGACAATGTTCCAATTAGAACTGGGTGATATCCTGTGTAAGATATCAATATGGTACGGTGGTCGTGAAGCGCAAACAAAATAACAAATCCGCAAACAAATGAACAAAAACAAAATAACAAATCAGAAAACAAATGAACAAAAACAAAATAACAAATCAGAAAACAAATTAACAAATCAAAAAACAAATTTACAAGAAGGTTTGCGGATAGAATTCTTACTGCTGATTAGATGAGACATCTGTCACTCAAGATATACAGTAAGTAGATCATGGTGCGGCGGTTAATTTGTGTGTGTGTATATGAATGTGCAAACATGTACTGTCTTTTTGTGGATATTGTTTAGATGGCAGACTAAGCTTTATGCCATGATATGCCCTCAGCAGATCAAAAATCAATTCTGAATATCTTTCCTCAAAGTAGTGTTAAATGAATTCTACTTTCCTTGCATGCTAATGCAAATTGTCATTATTTTCTTAGATTGAAAATGAAGGCATAAACACGTGTGAGAAATAAAGTTAGATTCTCCGAAATTATTATCCGAAAATAAAGGCAGATCTGACACTAGGTGTGTACGTCTCAAAGTGCTTATTTTCATTTCCTCAACTTCCCGATTGAACCAGACGTTATTTTCTGTGCACCATCTTTACCCTGGATCTAAAGCTCTTAACACTGCTCTATGGAGCTCAGTCTTTTCTCTGTGGGTGGGGTTTAGATGCAAGGAGAGGACACAAATGAGAGTATAAACAATGGCAAGATCAGGGTCAATGCAATAAATTAATCAACAGAGCCCTACCACTACACTATAAACAGTACAAAGATAGTTCAATATCACATTTATTTATTTAACCTGGATAGTCCCACTGAGATTACAAATCTCTTTTGCAGGGGAGTCCTGCCCCCATGTGTGTTTGGGGGGGGACTGTTGTACATGTTTTTGGTGGTAGGGGAAACCGGAGTACCCGGAGGAAACCTACGCAGACACAGGGAGAACATGCAAACTCCACACAGAAAGGCTCTGCCCTGGATGGGAATCGAACCCAGGACCTTCTTGCTGTGAGGCAGGAGCGCTAACCACTCCGCCACTGTGCCACTGTGCCACATCATTCCATCAATAACCCATCACTGCACTGCCCACTGTCCACTGCCCAGGATAACGCATTCTGACAGTTGCATAAATCAGTGTCCCATGTCTGCTCTGGACCATTGAACATGGAGTGTTTTGTCTATGTTTGCATCAGATGCACGTGTGTCTTACTCCAGACGGTGAGGGTGGCAGTGGAGTTAATTGTGCCCTCGGAGTTGGAAGCGGTGCATGTGTAGTCTCCGGAATCCTGGAAGCTGACGGGCTGGATCTGCAGAGCGCCAGACTGGAGCAGACTGAAGCGGGGGACCTGGGCTGAGCCGCTGGCTAAGACCTGTGTACCTACAGAGGCACACAGACACCAAGAGTAATTAAAGAAGCCTCCGGTGATGGAGAGTAATTAAGGCATGAAGCTTGTGTTTAGTTACAAACACATCTGATTAGAGTCTTCCGTCTATAGGGTCTATAGAGTTGTATTTCTGGGAGCCAGTATCAACAGACACAGAATAAACAACTTCTGAATGCAACTGAATAAACGTACAACCAATCAGAGAAATTAAACATTGCATAAAACCTGCCCCTTTTAGATAAATGGTTATAATTGGGTCCACTGGATTTCTATTGAGTGGGAATGGCTATGAAGGGATAGGATTGTAAATACTGATGTGTCATAGGTGTACCTAAGATTATACAGTATTATAGTGTAAATATATTCATTTTACCTTAAAACTGTTTTGTTTAAGAAATGAGCGTTCATTGTTCACTTATATTTTGGTGTCATATGCAGTTTAAATGCAGCATATTGTCAAGTCATGTGGCAATTTAAATAGACCAATAAAATGTAAGACCTCTCACAAGTAAAAGAATTAACTCTAAAGATTCCAATTAGTTAGAAATAGACATCTGGAGGTTAAGAAGTTTGGAAATTAAGTGAAGCAAGTGTCAATCAGCTGACTTCATATTTCTCTGGGAGGAAAGTCTGTTGTGAGTAATGGTTGTCCAGTTGCTTTTTTCTTTTTTTTCAAACAGTTCTTTGAGGTTTGTTGTTGACGTCAGACAATAAACAGACTTGACTGTAGTGAAACGGTTTTGGTAAGGATCTTAAAACACTAATATTCAGCCCCTTATTTCCATATATTGGTGGGGGATTTAATAATGGACCTAAGAACTTTAGTGGATTGTAAATAAGCCATACTATCTCACATTTCAATTCAAACTTGACTTATTCCCAGTGCATATTTGGGATTGTGTGAATGGTGTGGTACCTCTCCTCCAGGATATAGCAGGTTTGGGGGCCCCACTGGTCTGACAGTTGAAAACAACTGTGTTTCCATCAGAGACTGTTTGGTCTACAGGAGGCAGAGCAAACAGAGGAGCCACACCTGAGAGACACAGAATGAGAGAATAGGTGCATTATGCATGTATATAAATGTGTGTAGGGGAAATACTATAAATATTGGATTATTTCCAACATAACAAAAACAATAAGAGTATACATTAAACTGCTTTTACAGTTTCTCATTTGCTTTGGTCATATCTTGAATAAGACAAAAACTTTCTTAAAACATTTAAGTCAAGTTTCCAAATAGTTAGTGTGACATTCAAAACTCTTTAGTGTTCCTCATTGTTCTAGACAAATGTCACTGTTTTGTGGCATGTTTTCAAAAGAGTGAGAACATTTATCAAGAGTAAGTGCAATTTTCTGAAATTACTTGTGAATGGCTCATTGAACAAAACCTAAAATCTGATTCTTTGTGAAATCATCAAGTTTAACCACTTTAAACACGGTTTTACTGTTTGAGAATCAGCAGTAAAATGCTTCATTCAGTCTTATAAAACTTTTCAGACAGATTTTTATATCTACTTTTACCCCTGGAGGTGTAAAGTACCATCAGGGATGTGCTCAGCCGCCTTTGAATGAATACATTTTGCAGTGAAAACATCAGATGTGCTGTTTACAGTATAAACATTTCTCTTGGACCTCTGTGAATATGAGCTTGGAATTATGTATGTGTCCTAATGTGAGAAACGTCCTTTTGCAAACAGGGTAAAGACTTCTGATAAACCACTGAACTGTTTGTGACAAATGTTTAGAGAAATTGTTAAAAATAAATGTGCCAAGGCAATTGAGAAAAACTGTGTTGACTGATTGGTCAATTGATTCGACAAAACAATTGTAAAATATCTGTCACATGGAATACCTGACCAATATCATTTTATTTTTATTTTATTTAACCTTTATTTAACCAGGATAGTCCCACTGAGATTACAAATCTCTTTTGCAGGGGAGTCCCGGCCCCATGTGGGTTTGGGCGGACTGTTGTACATGTTTTTAGTGGTAGGGGAAACCGGAGTACCCGGAGGAAACCTACACAGACACAGGGAGAACATGCAAACTCCACACAGAAAGGCCCTGCCCTGGATGGGAATCGAACCCAGGACCTTCTAGCTGTGAGGCCGCAGTGTTAACCAGTGTGCCGGGATTGAACCCATGACCATCTTGTTGTAAGGCATGAATAGTTTTTTATAATTACTCCAAATACTAGCACCACTTTTAGTGCAGATTAAAAAACAAAATGGCTGCACAATCATTATTGCAATATCAACAAGCGCAATATCTTCAACAAATATTCATACTTTTCATTTGAAAATAATTGTCCAAAAGAAGCCGTAAATCAAACATTGGTACAAGGAAACAATTATTAGCTTTGAAGATTGTTTTTCTTGATATTTCTGAATTTGATAGAACTTATACTATGTTAATGAAATCCTTCAAATATTACAGAACAGATCGTTATTGCATTTTTTTAACATACTGCATATCAACATGTCTAGTTTGTAGTGTGTTAAAAAAGATAAAAAGTAAACGACACAGGGAAGAATACATATTAGTCATAATGTTAAATAAATTTCATAAGAAGTTCAATAAATAGTCATCATAATGGTAATAATAACAAGATGTGTGTGTTCAGAGGGACTCACTGGAGACCAGGAGCTGTGTGTACGCCTGTGTCTCCCCAGCCGCGTTCCGAGCGATGCACTGGAACACTCCTCCATCTCCAGGCTGCACCCGCCGCACCGTGAGGCCCGTTGCCGTGGTAACCTTGTAGCGAGGGTTTGCCAGTTTGGAAAGAGGTACTGTGTCTTTAAACCACTCTATCCTGGGCTGAGGTATGCCTACGAAGGACACAAGCACAACACACAGAGAGTGAATTTTTGTTTGGAAGAATCCCGCTGACCTCACTGCTGAGCCTACGCCCACGAAAACAGCCACACATGCACTTTTATCAGTCTTTCTTCTCCATTATCTGCTCCGGCTTTATAAATATGCATGTGGGCATAATGAGTACTAATAATATATTGATTGGAAGTGTAGGTGGGAGGGTAAGGGTGCCAGAGGGGGCAAAAACATTCTGAATTAAATATGTGGCAATGGATCTACCTGTCTGATGGGCATCCACATGCTAGTAAAGTTTCTACTGTTTAAGATTGCTTTCCAGGAGTTTTGTTGTAGTATCATATAAAGTCTACAAGAATGTTGTTGGAGAAAGTGTTTTTAAGCTCAAAACTATATGTCCATAAGTCGGGTCACAAAGGTTCTAGTATTTGACCAGTCATATTTATTTCAATAGAGTTATTTTTAAGCTGAGCAACTACTTACTATGACACCCTGAGCTTATTTACATTTGAGTCAATTTGTGCCACAAGCCACTCTCAGTTACATGCGTCAGTGCTTAAAGAAACAGTCATGTATGTGACTGTCTGTCTCTAGGTGTCAGCCCTGTAACTAACTGACCATTGTCCAGGGTGTGCCCTGCCTCAGGCCCTAAGCTGCTGGGATAGGCTCCAGTCACCTAGGACCCCTAACGGGACTAAGCAGAAGAAGATTAATAAGTTAATGTTATTAAAGAACTAGATTGGAAATGTGTCAGACCAGTCCTTTTCAAATGAGTACGATTATGAATGAATGAATTCTTTATTGTCATTTCTTTGCACAACTCCTGTAAAAACATGTGTCTATATACTAAGAGAGTAGTGGTGTAACTCTATCAGCTGCTTCACCTCTGACCTGTATGCACCTGTATTTGTCATTGTCATTGTTGTGGATAAGGTCCACCGTTGTCATGTTATCAGCATATCGTATGATGTAGATGTTGCAGAGTGTGGCAGTGCAGTCATGAGTGAGCAGACTGAAGAGCAGAGGGCTGAGGACACAGTCTTGAGGGGAACCTGTGCTTGTGGTGATGGATCTAGATGTTCTGTTGCCCACCCTCACGGTCTGCTGTTGCAGGTGCCTGTGTCCACTCCCAGCTGCCTCAGCTTCTCAAAAAGCTGCCACGGGATGATCTTATTAAACGCAGAGCTAAAATCTATAAAAAGAATCCTGGCAACGGGGCTGTTCTGCTCCGGGTGAGACAGTGTTAGGTGTAAAGTGAGACAAATACACTGCAGTGGGTCCAGGTTTGCAAGGAGACAGTTTTTAATATGTTGCATAACCAAGCGCTCAAAGCATTTGGTTATTATAGGTGTTAGTGCAACAGGGCGGAAGACATTTTGGCAGGCAGGCAGGGTTAATTTTTTCTGGACAGGAATGATGGTGGCACTTTTGAGGCAGGATGGAACTTAAGCCTGGAGGAGAGAGATGTTAAAAATGTCCGTTATGACTTCTTTCAGCTGTCTCTTAGGACCCGCCCTAGGGTACATTATCTGGTCCTGCTGTCAGGATTCATGTTTGTTTAAGTAGTCTGTCTGTTTTGTTTGATGTTATGGTTCTTTTAAGTATCTTAGTGGGTTTCATTATTTTATTCTGATTTCTAGTTTGGGTTGTTTCTGATTGTTGTTTTTGCTTGTATTAGAGTTTTGGTTTTATTTGTGAAATGTCTTGACCCTGTCTGTGTATGTTTATTGACTTCCTGCCTTGTGTCTTTCCCTCCTGTGTGATTGCATGCTCCGCCCTGATGTGTTTCACCTGTCCCCTGTTGTCTGTGTCTATTTATACCTGTGTGTTCCTCTGCTCTGTGCCAGGTCGTCTTCTCCCTAACCGTGAGTTTGTTTTGTGTTTCCCAGTGTCTTAGCTTTCGTAGTCTGTGTTTTCTGTGGAGGTTTTATTGTTTTCCTTAGTCTGGTTTTTGCTTGCCTTATATTCCTGGATTGTTCTGCTCAGACCCTAGCCTTGGTTGTTTCCTGTTCCTTGGACTTTGTTTTGAACCTGTTTGACCAATAAACTTTATTTTAACTCTTTGCCTATGTCTGTGGGTTTTGCATTGGAGTCTTCCGGTTCCTGGGCCATTGGCCATGACACCTGCAGCCTTCCTTGGGTTCAGATTTGCCATGGTCTTTCTTACATCTGTCCACTCACTGGTTTAGTAGGGGTGTTGTGCCTGAGTTGTAGTTTTGTCCTTCAACTGTGCATAGAAGGAATTTAAATCATCTGGTAGAGAGCAGTTCTTAAGACCTGTTTGCTCAGACCGTGGAGGCTAGTCACTGATGCCACTTTATCAATAACACATCTCAATAGTTGGTAAAGTATCGCATTTTACTGCATACAGCCTCTTTGCTCTCTTGATCCTGCTCGTCAGTTTGTTTTTTCCAGAGTGTATGCCTCCTTATCCGCAGACTTTAAAGCAATATTCCATGCCCTCAGCAGTGTACGGACCTCACCTGTTATCTATCCCTATATACTGCCTCAAGCCTGACCTTGGCCTGAACACTGCCTCTTGCAGCCGACCTGGTTTCACCTCATCAGTAACATCTTTTGTTCATTAGAAGTCTGAGGCCCCATTTGTATCACAGAGAACACACAGTACAATACAATCACTGACTACTCAAAGTCTTCATTGCAGCTTTTGTTGACAGGAACTTAGATCTGATGAATTATGTGTTGTTCAGGTCAAAGAGACTAATTGATCAGCTACGTTCCTTGTTTTCCAAGACACGTGAGAACACGGTAGAAATACTCCTGTGCTGCAAATCGACCTTAGGTATAAATACTGCACAGCTTCCTTATTTCTTGTTGTCAGTCTTTCACGGACCATTCAAGAGTATGTTCACTCTGTCATTCATCCTTCCTATTTCTCCCAGCTTCCATCCCTCGCTCCATCCCCGCAGGGCTCTGCTATTTAATTACACTGCCACAGTATCAGATTACTGAGGAGAAACATGGAGCGTGTAGGAAAGAGTCTTCCAGCCCGTGTCCAGACAGCGTTGACAGAAGTGTGTTCATGTAATCCATTTAAAAAGACCCCGTCATGAACAAGTGCAATTTACAGGCCTGCTCTCAGCATGTTAATCTGCTGTAGAGCTGCCACAACACTGACGCTGTCCAAGAAGATTTCACAGCCAAGTGTGGACAGAACAGCAGCAATTGACAGGGCACTGGAGGGTAAGAGACTGTCTAAAGTGGAGTCTGATGTAGGTGTGAAACACTTGTCAAAGACTTTAGAGTTAATATAGCTTTTCTTTAGAAAAGTCTTTCACAATCCATTTTCAGGTGTATCCAGCCCTTTATCTGAATACCTATTTGGTATTATACAAGTCTTTATTATTCATGCACTTTCCTCTGGACTTTAACCAGACTTTTCTTTTTAGAGGCTGCATGTATAACCCTTGCCACGTATGTCCTCTAGGGACTGTCTGGATATCCTATACTTTCCAGTGAAGCAGGGTATGACATGTGGTGGAAGTGGAAAGTAATTTACAAACAAGCAGTTGAATGTGTTTTGTTCACTGTGCACTCGAAAAGCCACGTGATATAAATGTCACCAACATGGACGTCAGCAAACGTGCTCACTCCTACAGACATCGTTCAGTCTACAGACAAATGAACATGACACTCGCCTAAAGGTTGAACAAGGTCACCAGCAGGGGATTCTCCAGGTAAAAGAAATGTGAGTGCAGCCCATCCAGATAAAGACTTCCTGGTGAACGTAATGTGTGGACAACTGTTGTCGTGCTGTTGGTGAAGTTTATGTTGTGTGACTGGTGCTGTATGTGGAGTGTGCAGTGCATGGAACCCTCATACTCCCCACAGCTTGTCTGTACAGTATTTTGTGTGTATACTTAAATACACATAGGATTGACACCTGTACGTTTGTGTTGAAATTTTGTGATTGTGTGTAGAGTTTATCAAAGGGAGCTTTAAGCTGTGAGGTGCCACAAGAAAGTTGTTTTTGGCCTTTTTGGAGTTGAAATACTAATCTAAAGACACAGTGGTAAACCTCTATTATATAATAATTGTACAGTAAACATCATCAGTCTCTGCCTCCTTCACCAAGCGCTAGCTAAACTGTTGATGTATATTTTATCGAGTGGCCACCATTTTCACTCTATGAAACCACAAACTTGTGACAAGCAAAGGAGGAGTATAAACTGTATACTGCATTGTCATATAAATGTATAATGGATCAACTAGTATATTTCAAAACTTAAAAAAACTCAAAATTAAAAAAAAAAAATTAATAAAGTAAAAAGCTGGTCTTGTATAGTCAAATATTTTTACACATAAATGCTCCAGCTATGTCCCATTTTTCAAATCTCTCCCCTCTCACCTCATCTTGTCGCTATTAAATAGTAACTGCTTTGTCATTTAAATTTTTCTACCAAACCCTTTTAATATGTTCCACCCCTTAAGCCCTGACCCACCTCATGGTAAAAACGAATGAGTTATGCACTGTACCTGTAGCAACACATGGGATTTCCACATTCCGCTCGAGGTCTCCGATGATCTTGTTTTTGGGCTGAGTCGACAGGGACGGGGGCGCTGTAGAGACAAAAAGTGGAGCAGTCAAATATACATGACAATCTGTATCAATAAATAAATGCAAACAGGTCACAGAGGGAGCAGAGATCTGGTGCACCCCGCAGCGGGCCACATGTTTGAACTAGTGATGATAAGGGCTGAGAAGAACATGTTCAATAATTAAAAACTCACATAACTTTAGAAAAACTGCAGGGAGTTCACACTTGCACAATAAAAATGACTCACAAGGTTCACACTGTCTTCTAAAGAAGATTTTTCCAGACAGTGTTGATGACAGTAATTTGCTGCTGATGATGATAATGCTGCTGAAATTGAGCTAAATGACCTCAGAAACAGTGTCTGGTGTGAGTAAAAAAAAGTTTACAAATTAAGGCACATTCAGGGTAATGCGGCGCCATCGCAAAGATCTCTATCTCTTCTGTAGAAAAAACTTGTCTGGTCCCTGTTGATTGAATTAGGGTATGTAGGGCTCAGAACAGAGATGAAACCTCTGTACGCCACTGCAAACATGTACAACCAATCCGAATTCAGCAGCAGTACCAACACAAGCTGAATAAACTGAATACACATATACTGAGTAGGCTGTCTAACTGGACTTGTGTCTTTATCGGACATTACAGCCCAGGAAATAGTGGACATATTGAATCCACAGGCTCCACTCAGGCTAATGCTGCATTCATGTTGTCTTTGCATTCAACAGCGTTTAGCCTTTGTTAAAAAAAAAAAAAAGAAGCTAATGTTAAATCTAACATTAAATTCTAACAAACTCGGCTACTTTATTCAAAACCTCATTAATATGAAGAGCATGAATTACACTCATAAAAAACACTTTTTCACTTTTTCCAACAATAATAACTGAATTGCCCAAATAACTCAAACGACTTAGTATCAGAGTGACCCTATATGTAACTTGTTTTTATCGTCTGTTTATGTTCATTTCCTCTCATTTCCATTCCACTTATTTCCTTTCCCCTCCCTTACTTTCCTTTCCTTCCTTTTCTCTCACTACCTTATAGAGTATACCTGTCTTATTTACTACCATCGGGTCTCTCTGGCTGATCCAGCTTCCTCCAGATCAATTTTAGGGTGAATGGTCTGTGTATGTTTCCAGGCATTACCCAGCAACCTGTACGCTGCAGAAAATAAATCAATGAATAGGCTATTGACATCTGCTTCAGACCAACACCCCTAAGTCTAATATTCTGGCCAAAAGGATCAGGCCATTGATGTTAAAACAGCTAGATAACATGGTGAGCCTGTATGCCTCGGTCTATAATGTATCGTTGCAAGGTTGCATTGCTCTCCAGGTGTTTCAGAAATGACTTACTGAAAACCTCATTGCATGCATTTCCCAAGAGAAACTATTGTCTGTAAATATGACTTCATTTCATTGCCTCTAAACATCTCAATTTCTTGCTAAGCTTCCCTTCATTCGACAATATCCCTGCCTTTTACTCCAAACTCCTGCATCTGCTCCATTTCTCCCAACAATATTTGTAATATTTAGCGGGAGATATTGGCAAATGGGAAAGAGACGGGGGGTAGAAGGGCTCATCCATTTCCAGTCTGGCAGCGCTGGTAAAGTGGCTCTACACAGTAGTGGCACCTGTTCACTGAAAAATGACTCGCAGGAAAATGAAATGTCCAGTGTATGCTCCAAATAATGAATGTGTTTACAGCCCGTCACGTAGAGCGACCATGGCTCTAATCAAGTGAGCACTGACCATTGTAATGGGAGATTCAATTGTGTATGTAAGCGCCACACTCAGCTGATGAGAAAATACATTTTGACCGCGCTGGCTTTTCTGAGTCTATTTTATTTCATTGAAGATTTGAGATTTGTAGTGATAGCAAAGAATGAAAGGGGTTTTATGGACAGAAGTTTGTTTTTGAAGTTTAAGTATTTGGGGAAGGTTAGAGACGTGTCTTGGCAATAAAAAAAAAACTAAATTAAAACATTTTTACAATCTCAAACCAGAATAGCATACAGTACATTTTATACCAAACTATGTTTTTTCTAACATGTTCATACCATATAAAGACCCAATGTGGATAAAAAGGGAAAAACAATAAATAAAAAGTTTAAATAAATTTATCTAATTATATATTTTGTACCAGAGTCAACACTGAAAAAGAAAAGTCCAGCTAAGAAAGCCCCATAAGTAATAATCAAGGATCGTTCAAAAATGTTCATCTGGTCTTGACATGTTTTGAATGCTAACTTCTGCTGTCTTCCTCAAAAAAGTCACGTAATTTTACTGCGACGTGTCTTGTCAGCTGATATATACAGGTTCTGTCGTCCAACCTGAAGCAGACAAAACCTGAGCAGATCACTTGACAAGATACGTGACTCTTCTGAGGAAGACAGCAGAAGTTGGCATCTGGATCATGTAAAGGTACAACACTCAAAAACACTGGTCTGATAATAAGAATAAAAAAAATATTAATGACAACTAAAGATTGTAGTAAGGGCTTATAATTGTTTTTATCTGCTAAAATAAGTTAGAGTTGATTCAGAATATTTACCTATCTTGGCAAAATAAACATCAAAGCTCTACAGAACCCTGCCAAGTAGGTTAAATAATTTCTGTTCCTACAACAACCCGGCGTGGACAAACTGAGCGTCACTGTCCATACCCCTTCTTTTTTTATTCAGGGCTGTGGTGGTGGTCTAGCTGTGGTCTTCAAAGACCATACTTCTGTTAACTTGGGATCCTTTGAAACTTGAGAAATTTTCTGAGCTTCTCTCAAATAAATTAATTATCTATTAATCTTTTATAACGTTTCATTGACAAGACAAACCAATATGAAGCAATATACAAACACAGAAACTGTTGGATATTTTATCAAATGCTTTAACAAACTCATACACTCTCCAACCTCTTCCACAACTTCACCTGACAATCTGCTGGTCTCCTTGTTGTACGTCGTGTTTAGTACAAAGCTGGTGAAGCTGCATTCGCTCATTATGTTCCAAAAAAATTAAACTCACTTCCAGACAGTAGAAAAAATGCATCTCTTTCAAAAGGAGACTTAAAACACAAACGTACTGTAATACATCTGATAATGTTGTACATATGTTAAAAAAAAAAAAATATGTTCAAGGAAAATATTTTGTTTATTTTGTTTATTATTATTATTATTATTATTATTATTAGGCCCGAGCCGGTGATGACCGGGAGGGCCTATTGTTTTTGCTCGGATTTTTTTTTTTTTTTTTTTTTTTTTATCTTTCTTGTCGACCTATGATCCTAAATTTGACCCAGTGAACATGCACAAAAAGTCATTTTATTGGTCCCAGACTTCAAGCTCGGCGAAAAATTTATGTATTTGAAGTCAAAAAAATACGAAAAATGACTCAGTGGCGAATACAAAATCAAAATACATTGGGCCTATGGAAAGTGAAAGTAACTTTTTTCCAACGTAGAAAAATGAAACTTGGTATATCCATAGGACACCTCAGGGCAAACAGAAAAGTCAATGACAGTCACACCCTAAACTTAACAGGAAGTCCGCCATGTGGGGTGAAACGCGCGGCCACTAAAATCGCACCCCTTGCGCAGAAAGATGCAAATCATTGTGTTTTAATCTAAATGGCCCCAAATTTGGTGAGTATCATCTAGACACGTGTGCCAACCAAAGTTGTGACTTTGTTGTTGATATCTTATCGGGTATGGGTGTGGCAAGCCTGTAACGAGGTGGCCATTTTTGTGAAAATAAAACGCCTTAACTCTCAAACGCCTTCTCGGATCGAGTTGGACCCAAAAAGGCGTTTGTGCACATTCATGACCTGAACAAAAAATATGTAAATAAAAGGGTTATCTTTAGAAATGGCTCTCCAGCGCCCCTACAAACTTATAATGGACCCAAGAATTTAGTTTGTCATAGAGACATAAAATTTTGTACACACATCTCTTATGTCATGACGAGCATAAAAGCCAATGACAACCACCGCTATCTATAAATGTGTTGCCATAGCAACGCCCCAAAAATGTGAAAAAGTCAATGGGAAGTGAAATTTTTAGTTTGTTGTAGGCAAATAAAACTTGGTACACACATCCACCATGGGCTTATGAACAAAAAGCCAATGGGGACCACACCCTATCACACACAGGAAGGCGGTTATTTTGAATTGAAAATGTGAACCGACTTAAAATACACCTCTTTTTTGGAAAAATGGACAAGATAAAGTTTAAAGTGGCGATATGGGTGGATACATGCCATCTAAAGGCCACTGGGTGCAATGACACAAAAATGCACAATGGTCTGTTCATAGCATTTGTATCGTAGGTTGTGCCACGTCTCCCAAAATTCCTAGATGTATGCTAATGTCCTGACATGGGTGAAATGGAGGTTTGTGTTTTACAGCTGGTCTGATTTAGAGTCAGTGTGTGTATTCGCTCTTTATTTATTTTTTCAACAGTAGTTACAAAAACTCACCCTGTCTGTGAAGTAATTGAACTATCACATCTCTGCCTCGATCTCATGTCGCCCGCTCTCACCTTCTTGCAATCAGTTCTGCCGCGCTCAAGTTAGAGCCCCACTTAAAGCAGCAGTATATCACTTTTTACACAATTATATCTTTCAAATTTCAAGAGAAATAGTCCCAAGATACTCAGTTATTTCATTTTGGTTGCATGTCTGACACCATTTTTCTACAGACCGTATAGTTTGTTTCTTCTTTCTGATATGCAAGTTTGAACAAGATATTGAATAAGTGTTCATTCTTGAAATAAATATTTTCTATTCTTTTGTTTAATTATCGACATATATAGACTTCAAAAGTAAATTTACTGCAGTAAATACGCTACATAAATTTACTAAGCTGCTGGTATAAAAATGAATGAAATACAGCTACACCCTTCATTTAAACAATTTCCTCCCCATTTTTTTGTGCCCGTGAGAAACATGTAAGCAATAAGACCAGTTTTAAATTTGCTTGCCCTTTTGCAGTAAATCTGTAAAGTGCCAAAAACTGGTCTTAGTAAACCTGGGCTATAATGTAAATGTGAATTTCCACTGCAAATGGATAAATATCCAACCATTCATAATTCAGGGGGCGGTACCTACATGGACCAGAAAATCTTGTAAAGACCGATCGGAAAAAAAGGCACATAGCCCACCCCATCTTGGATTTGGAAACAATTATGATTGGTCGGTCGATCGATGGAAGTTGTGGTCAATGAGTGGGGTTCAAGACCCACTTTATTTCATTAAGAAAGTGAAAGGAACCAGCTGGACAAGCTATTTAAATTAATGAATGAAAAAAAAAAGGAATGAATGAAAACAACTGTCAGTTTTATTATTATTAATTCTTTGTAATTTCATAGACTTTTTATAGTGTTGTTGTTACAATGGGTGTCAACTGTAGTGCCTGTTGGGAGGCTGTTATTTTAAGTTACAAATGTAAGACACTGCTGCCTTTAGTGTGGTTAAACCTAAAGGGGGGCAAAACCGCTTGTAGATTGGGATGTAGATGAAGTGAAAGAGTAATTGGTATAAATATTCAGGCTGGTTGTCTGTGCCTAGTATTCTGAAAACGTGGGTAGTGTACTCTCTATGCGTAAGGTGCTCCCTGGCTCTGACAATCGTAGCAGATCAAAAAGGCGCTGACGAACTGCAAGTAAAAAAGTTGCTCTTCATCAATCACCACTGGCTGCTGTGTGTTCGTTGTTTTCTATTTAGAACAGAAGTGGATTGTGACTAGAGCGCTCCTGTTTGAGTGCTTTCACTGTTCTCCTATTGATTGGGGGCTCCAGGGAACAAAATTCATTAAGCCGCTGGCCAAAGAGCCATGTGTGTTCATGGGCTTTTCATGACGGGGCGTGAGTGTGGAGCTAAAACTGCGTGTCTGTAAGTGCATTCGGATCTGCTACACGAAAGTAACAGCTGCAATGTAAATACAATGGACACTTTATTGGAGATTAGATTGTCACCACTTGAGGTGCTTACAGGTTGGTTTTCCATGAACATTTTTTATTGCCATTTGTAATGTAGTGAGTGGGTCCGTTCCATGCCACTCTGCTGCAAAGTGGACAGCATTTCGGCCAAGTGATGTTCAACTAATGCTCAATATGTTGAACCCAAATAATACAGTATAATGTTAAATTTAGAAATGGCCTAATAACAATTTTTGCCATGATAGGTACTGTACTTAGTGATAGTACTCACTGTATTAATTACAGTACAGATGCAAAAATTATTGTTCTTCATAATACTATTTCAAAACGGTAAAATTGCTTTTGGTAAAATAGTTTATATTATATATGATATAATATATATAAATATTTAATATTTATGGGAAAGTTTTAATAATGTGCTTGAATGTTTTATTGTATATTGACTTTTTCTTTGGGTGTGTCTTGCAGCTGGTAAAGCCCCTCCCACTCGGTTGTGGGAGCATTGCCACCTGTTTTGTTCAGATGGGACTTCCTTTTGAAAGAACGGACAAATTCAGCAGAACACACAATGATCTGAAATGTTGTCTATTAAATAAAATACTTGGTATGTGGAGACACGGGGTCATGTTGACATGTTAAATATTTTTTGGTTAAATATTGAGAATTGAACCTTCAACATCAGCTCTTCAAAAGAGATAATTGTGTTGTATGTTACTTTTTTTTCTGAATAATATATTTTGAGAGCATATGATAAATGAAACAAATTACAAAATAAAAGCTCATAAAATTGTTTATGTAAATAGAGTAGTTTAGAAATAGAATTTTTGTTTGTTACACATACACATATGGAATAGGGATAGAACACAGGATAAGATAAAATTCAGTGGGTGGATGTGACTGTGAAGGAGGGCATTTGCTGTTGCTTCCTATGCCTCCTCATATCTTCCTCCTCATAGGCTCATAGGTTTCTTACCTAGTAGCCTTGTGCAGTGGAGAGCTAGCAGTTGTTCCCTTATACTGTATAAACAACGCTTGGCAGCATTTCCTCAGATCCTACGAGATTTGTGGTTTCTTGCCTAGTAGGCTTGTGTTCATGAGCGCTAACAGTATAAATATGTTGTAACTATGGCAACGCATTAAGGAGTTAATATCATTTTAGCTCTTGCTTGGCTAAACTTCTTCTTCTTCTACTGTTTATTTCAGGTGTAACATTGTATATTATATAGTGTCCATGTAGGGCTCAGTAGATCAGGGGTCTCCAACAGATGGACTCCGGGCCGCATCCGGATCGCGAGAAACTTTGCTGCAAGACATTGTCCATAATTACAAGCACATTGTGAAAAATATATTTTGGAACCAGCACTTCTAGGACAGCTATATATACACGCCTTCGTCCTCGGGTTACTCGGCAAATCCAACAATTTTAGCGTAGCCTGATGAATGAATTAGAATTGACCACAGTCAAAAAGTTGAGCCTCGGGGTTCGTTGGCGCTGCAATTGCAAAACATTACTAACATTATCGACAAAGAGGAAACATTTATTTTATCAGAAAAATACAACTACTAAGCTCTGTGTTAAAGTTTAATGACAGCACTTTATCCTCCAGTCCGGGTTGCTGTGATAATCACAGAATGAATCCAGAACTGAACCAGCACTGGACCTTTATCAAGTCAGGATTAAAAAAAACTCGAGCTCAGAGGGAAGTGAGGGCGTGCTTTTGTCTGTTAAAACTGTTGTGGAACAATGCGAGTAATTAGCTCGTTCCATTCACGTTTTTGTGAACCTAACATATGTTAATCTGAATGAAAAAAAAAATCTGAAAAAGTGTAGTAGAGTTTAAAAAGAGTTGAGTGACAAATAAGTCTACCTTAGTGTCAGTTTCTGTGACACTAAAGGCTGTTACAGAAGTAAGCATTTTAATTAAAATGTTAGCCCACACGGGAAAAACACAGGAAATAAATCTTTGTAATCTGATTTTGAAATAATTTTAAGATTAACCTAAAGCAATTGAACAGTAACTTTTTAGTTATTGGCAACAACTAATGATAAAAAATAAATGCTTAGTGCATTTTTCCTTGTTCCTCAGAGGAATGACAACAGGAAGAGATGAATTATGATTGCATCTTGGTCATATTTCTTTAACAAACAAATATGTTGAATTGTTTGTATTTAAAATGTTCTCACACATTTAAAAAGGAGCATTAAAGACATAATATGCAGGATTTCAAGCTGATGTTAATAAACAGACCTGGTCCGTAGCCTTATCCTTTCTGTCAAATGAATGAACTCTAACCTCTTCAGATTTTGTAGCATTTTCCTTTCTCCTGTGCTGTGTCATTCAGAAACATCCTTTCTTAGGTAAACAAATGAAAAAATACAGAAGACAGTGGATTACCTACATTTACTGTATCTCCACAGTGTTCTCCACAGAGGCTGTAGGTGTGGAATAAATACATAAATAAAATGAGATTTATTTATTTAACCTAAATAAAAGTAGGCTATATTTAAACCCATATCTTTTAACAAAAATTTTACGGACCCCTCGGTTGAGCAACGGTTGAGCAACGTTAATTCAGCGGCTCTCAACCAATTTTAGTTGAGGACCCCTGCTCTAGCCTAACTTTTTCACCATTAGCACTGGCGCTACCAACTTTTTCAGTTGGTCACACAAGACACAAGACTCATGTATATATCCCAAGTACTTTGTCTAGAATATCTTTTCTTCTAGCCTCTTTTAATCACTTTACATAATAATTTGACCTGTTTGAAACACAGGTTAGCAAATTGTGTTAACTTAAAGCATTGTGTTGAGCAGGTGCCACAGGCTTCACAAAAGAAGAACCATGGCTTTTACCTTGTTCATTCTCCTCTCTGGTAATAGCTGCAGCAGATTAGACACAAGTCCTCTGCTGTTTTTATCCGAGGAGGGCATTAACACAAGTTGTAATCATCTTATTGGCATTGTATTTATCATTGGTCTTTATGTTTAACGAGGCTGATAGTTATATTAACACTGTGCTTCTAAACGCCTCATGAGCCTCACAGTGATCTGGTCTTATTGTGGAGCTCTGAGCTTGACATGAGGAATGTTCAAACACCTGCTGTCTAGTACAGATTAGCTTTAAACAGCACATGAAACATTTAGCTCTGCTCATGTTTGTTATGAAATCTTAGCACCTCCAACAGCAATTGTCAGCAGCACCTTGTCTAAAACACCTTGTCCTCCGCGGAGACACAGTGTGGAGGTTACAGTAAATTCACAGTTCTATCAGTTTCTGTGATGATTTGGGTTGGGTCAAAATGTGCTCGTAAATGAGCAGTCCACGTCATTGAGAGGGAGGACAGTAGAGCGAGAGAGAGTGGTGGCAGCGGGGGGGGGAAGTGGCGAAGGATTGTCGCTGTGATCAGCTGCACATGTGGAAACTTTCCACCTGGGCTCAATAACATAGCCATGTGTATTTTGGCACAGTGTATATAACAAATGTGCAGTAGCACTTCTAAAGTTAGTCTCCACCTGCAGTTAGTCACCACTTTTACCTGCTCACTCGCAAATGCAACCATTATAGTCACAGACCAGAGCCTGCACTACATAAGACGGTAGAGCTACTTCTGAGCTCAATAAAACCCAAATTTATTTTGGTCAAATTTTTACGTTTTATCAAAAAAATGGGGAATAACTAGAATGAAAAGTAATAGCACCATTCTGAGAGATTAGTCTTGATGGGACAAGCCCTTCCAGAATAACCAGAGCTAATCATGTCGTGGTCAGTGTCTTTTCTTACCTATCACAGTGAGGTGGACCCTGGCCTCCACAGGTCTGGTGGTGCTGTTGGTAAGTGATGCTTCACAAACGTACATCCCAGCATCTGAGGAGTCGGGGAAAGAGATGACCAGTTGACGTCCACTGGCAACACGGCGCCCGTCCCGCTTCCAGGACACCATCAGGTTATCCACCGGTCTGTAAGGAGAGAGCAGAGACAAGAGTAATGACAGTTGCTGTTGCTACCTAGAGGTTTCATGATCTGCCTCATCTTTTAAATCTATTTTGAGGTACTATCTCTTGTGGCACTACATCAGTGGCCACTCATGGTATTGCAGTAAAAATCCTCTGTGGCCAGGAAAAAGGTTTTTCACCATATACCAGGTCTTTTATTTAATCGCTGAAATGATAGATGATTGTCCAAACACCATCTTCACCATCTTCAGCTTACTTATTAACTTATTCAACTTTCAGCCACAATACCATTTGAAATGCTAGAACTGAATAGGGACTGATGCTGGAACAATGTCTTTTAGAAAGTAAACATTTGAAATCCCCTCCCTAGAAAGGTCTATGCAGTTGTTGTGACTATCACTCTTGTAGAGGCTGTCATAGAGAAGTGAAGACAGAGCAGTGGGAAAAAAACACAATGCAAAAAAGGCAACACAGAAGGCAATTAGGACATATTAAATCCATCAGTTTATGTGTCAATGAGGCAGGAAATGAATGATGACAGTGTATGTATCAGAGCAGTCACATCCATTCAGCGTGAGCTGTTCTCTCACGCTGCATGAGGAGAGGAAAGGAAATTTGGATTTTAGTAAACAACATCAAAACTACATTTTTTTGGTCTGCTGCTTTATACTTGTGTTGAAAAGTGTGTTTTGGTACTAAATCATATACAGTGTTGGGAAAGTTCACTTTCTACAAGAACTAGTTCAAAGTTCAGTTCACAAATTTTAAAATGAACTAGTTCAGTTCAGTTCAAACTTCAAAATTTTGAACTAAGTTCACAGTTCCAAAAATGAACTAGTTCATAGTTCTTTTTTTCCAAATGTTGCTGCGAGCTATTATTTTTCAAAATTATTGCCACAGCCCATATACAGTAGAATCACAGACAGCAATTATTTTATCAGTTTTAACAATGAAGCTATGCGTCAGATTTAATTTTCATATCCAATTTTTAATCCTTATCCAACCAGGGTTTACATTAGCATTGAGGGGACATTGTTGCTTTAATGCTTTGTTGCTGTCCATTCACTCCACACTAGTAGCAGCTGCAGCTTTCAACCCTACAGTACATTCTCAAGAACATGAGGACAAACGTGCTGCTTGAATGGTCTTTTTTAATGAGGAATTATTCAAAGAAAAACAGGACAGTATTCATTAAGGTGAAAACGTTTTTAAATTTTAATAATTTTCCATTGTCCACATGCTAAAACAGAATATTGGAATCCTGGAAAAATAGACCAGGCAGGTTCAACAAACAAGTTACATGAATGAATTTAAATGATCATACGCCTTACTACATGCTGCTGTCGCCTTCCTGCTTTATTTTTTTTTTTTTTTTTGATGACGCGTCACGCATGCGGCGGACGGCGGTGCGACACAGGTGGCTGGTGTTGCCAGGTTTGGTGTTTTTCCGCTACATATTAAGACCCGTTTGCGGTGTGTTTTAGCCGGGTTTTCGCCTTGAAGGCTCTATTGAAATCTGGCACCCTATTGAACGAAGTTAACCTGAGAGAGCGTGCCATTCACAGACACCAGAATGAACGAGTTCACAGTAACGTTCATCAGGCAGTAATACAGCCCGTTCAGTTCACGTTCGCCCAAAATATGAACGAGTTCATGAACTATCGTTCAATGAACGCGTTCAGGCACAACACTGATCATATAGAACTGTTCAGACAACTTTCTGAGACCTGGCAATTCATTTTGGCCCTGTGTGGGGGACATGAGTCTGAGACCTCTAAGACAAGCATCATTTATAGGATCTATCTCAGTCCTAGTGTGCCTTTAAGTAGACATCCTGGGCTTTCTTTTGCTGTCCCAGTTGTGTGGGTGTGGCCAACACAGCAAAGGCTCTGGGAGCTGGTAAGGACAGGACGTTTCACCCGGGGGACCCAGGTTAGAATCCCCCTCCCCAGTGTGGGTCCTTAGGCAAGACCTTTCGTGCTACTGCCTACCTCGTAAAAATTACAAAAAATGCTATGAGAAGCCGGATCAGACGACGACCGGCTAAACAAGGAATTGCGTCAGGTGTTGGGGAACCAGAGCAACTTGATGACAAATGGGCTACTGGAACAAGAACAAAACGGAGATGGGCAAGATGCAATAACAAGGCTCTGTTGGAATGCTACTACTCCAGTAACCCTAGTCAGACGGGTTACATGCAGAGGATGTGGGATGAATGGTTACTTCGAAACCCACCATCCAGGCTTACATTGAAGCATCTAGTAGCTCAGTGTTCCAACATCCACAAGTGGCAACTGCTATCACAACTTGAGATTGATGAGATACAACCACGGGCAATAAACAGCTACGCCCTGCCAGTGATCAGATACCCTGCGGGAATAATAAGGTGGCCAAAGGAAGAGATACAGACCACAGACACGAAAGCTCCTCAACATGCATGGAGGGTTCCATCCCAAATCCAGCACCCTGAGACTGTATGCTAAGTAAAGAAGGTGGCCATGGACTAGTGAGTGTGAGAGCCACTATCCAGGATGAAACATCCAAGATCCACAAGTACATCAAAGATAAGGCCCCAACAGATGACGTGCTCAGTGAATGTCTCAGGCAATGGGGAACAGAGGAAGAGGAGCTGGACAAGGGACCATCATGGGAGGACAAACCCCTACATGGGATGTACCACCGGAACATAACTGAAGTGACTGATATCAAGAAATCCTACCAATGGCTAGAACGGGCTGGACTGAAGGACAGCACAGAGGCACTCATCATGGCTGCACAGGAGCAGGCCCTGAACACCAGAGCAATAGAGGCCCAAATCTACCACACCAGACAAGACCCAAGGTGTAGGCTGTGCAAACAGGCCCCTGAGACAATTCAGCACTTAACTGGAGGGTGTAAGATGCTGGCAGGGAAAGCATACATGGAGCGCCATAACCAAGTGGCTGGTATAGTGTACAGGAACATCTGTATGGAGTATGGACTGGAAACCCCGAGGTCAAAGTGGGAAACACCTCCAAAGGTGGTAGAGAATGACCGAGCCAAGATCCTGTGGGACTTCCAGATTCAGACTGACAGAATGGTAATGGCGAACCAACCAGACATTGTGGTGGTGGACAAACAGCAGAGGAAGGCCGTTGGTTGACGTGGCAATGCCACGTGATTGCAACATCAAGAAAAAGAAACATGAGAAACTAGAGCAAATACCAAGGGCTCAGAGAAGAGCTGGAAAAGGCTTGGAAGGTGAAGGCGACAGTGGTGCCCGTGGTCATCGGAGCACTCGGGGCAGTGACGCCCAAACTGGAAGAGTGGCTACAGTAGATCCTTGGAAGAACACCAGACATCTCGGTCCAGAAAAGTGCAGTACTAGGAAACTAGCAAAGATACTGCGCAGAACCCTCAAGCTCCCAGGACTCTGGTAGAGGACCCGAGCTCGAAGGATGAGACCACCCTCGGAGGGTGAAGGACAAAGTTTATTTTATTTTTTAAGAAATATATATGAAAATGCATTTATTATCATAACATTGCATCATTACATTCTTTATCTAACAAGACCTGATGTCCATTACAACAGCCATGTTAATTTCTATGATGAACTGTGGGATTTCTTAAATGTTGTGTCTAATGGCACATGGTGTGAATAGCCATCCACATTTAAATCTTAACATATTCAAAAATAATGAAACTGGATAATTATTAAACCAGGATTCTAACTTTTGCATTTTGCATTTGGTGGAACCAATGGAAAGGCAAATCTTTCTATTCAGTCATTCATTCATTACTTAATTTTCTTACAACATATCCTCTACAGGTTAGGAGACTGTCCCAGATGTTTAAGGCCTGAGGTGGAGTACACCTGGATGATTGCCTGTCAATCCCAAAGCCAACACTAAGGGTTTGTTTACACTTGTTGTGTTTTGTGCAGTCACTACATATCTATAAAAGAAGGCTTGTTACTAAAACAGCGACAATATTTTCATTATTGAGTTTTGTATGAGGTGCATCTTGACACAGCTTCCTCTTTCAGAAGATTCACCTTGGGGCATAAACACATCAGGAAGGAAATTTAATTAAACTTATCACAAAGCTGATATATCACATTTTTAATATATGCTTACTCAGTGGATCCTATCACCAACAAAAGCTCTACCCAAAGACAGAGCACATTAGGCCTACTGTCACCGCTGCTTTAAATTTAATTACCTTATCTCAGAGTAAAAGATACTGTGGCCCAAAATTACCCGCAACAGTCATGCACTTAATGTGGCCTCAAAACTTGGGGCTCATCAGGTGACTGCAGACAAACGACTGTGTCATTATCGACAGGTAGATTTAAGAGTTTCACACAGAAAAGTACTACAATACATTGGGTTGCTTGAGCACATAATGGATCATAGAAATAGACAGTTCAATAAATAAATATATAGAGAATTTTTTTTGGGGGGTGGTCCAAGTCGGCAAATATGCAAAGGGTTCCTGCTGTATAATTATTGCACTTATGAATGTGTGTCTCTTGCAACTGGTTATTGAACCCAGAGTGCATATACTTTTCCTAATTGTACTTTCAAGGCCTCTTTTTAATTTTTTTTCTTGACTTGACACTGGTGCTACAGTACGGATTATAATTATCTACGAAATGAACAGATACTATTATCTCATCAGTTGTGATGTTTTCTGTGAATTACACATACAGTATATACTTGTGCAAATTAGATACATGTCATTTAGGTAAACATGTGTGGTTGTGCTTCATATCAGACAATAAATCACTGTAGGAACAGCCATTGTCTCATAGAAAAGAAAAGAAAAAAAGGTCAAAAAGCATCTGGACTCAGTTTTCAGGGTGACAACGTTTCGTCTCTAATTCCAAGAGACTTTATCAATTCTGAGATCAACTGGTAAGAAAGCTGAACTTTATCTCTAAAGGGAGGAGTTTGAACTGAAACCAAACCTGATTGGACCAGGCTGTTCTGGTCTCATAGTCGTTGGCCATAAAAGGGAAGTGTGACTCCTGATGTGAGTCGTTAAGGCTCAGGTGAGTCGTTAGTGACACTGCTTCATTCAGGTGTTGTTACCAGTTGATCCCAAGTCTCTTGGAATTAGAGACGAGGTGCTTTTGCTTTAATTTTTTCTTCAAGATGACCTGGATGACTGAGAACCTTCACAAACAGAAAAGACGTATCATTAAACAGAGTAACAGCTGTATAAGCTAAACGTTGTGACTGCTGGTTGACTGTTAGACCTCCTTGACTTAGTAATGTTTTACTAATCAATGAGCCTTGCTAGGCTGTCTTTAGTTGTGGAAAAGCAAAAGAACAGACAGTGCTGTTTTTTTGGGAAACATATATGTTGAGTAACAGGGTATCAATGCTGACTAACTTAAATCTTTGGTTTGCTTTATGTTCAGGGTCTTGACGTTTGTAAGTGTCAGTGTGTTGTGTCTCCTGCCTACACATAACGAGTCCCAAACAAGTAGACAAATACCATTTATTAGTAGCAGAAACCCCAAGTAACAAATACATATTGAGCCCAGTGTCAGAAACTAGTTTTGGACTGGTGAATCCCTAAAACCACATAAAGACGTATGTTTGAGTCCTGGCTGAGGTCTGGACAACTGTCCCACTCAGAGGTGTCCCCTTCTATCTCCTGAATGCTACATTGCTAGTACTACACCGCTGATGCTTGTCTCTGAAGTTCTTCTAAATTCAACCCACAAGTCCAAGAGGCTGACCGGGCATTCATTTAAAGTACATTCATTCATTCATTTAAAGTATATGCTCTTTGCAAATGCTTTCTATTGAAGCCCTTGCAGATGATGACCCATGTTTCTAACACATATAAATATACATTAAACACTGAAGAAAAAAAGGAATAACATATTTAGATTGTATGTATTGGATATGTTGATTATGTTGATATGTTAATATGATTGTATTGGATTTTCTATACATACTGTACAAACGTATACACAAAAAACTACTACTACTGTACACATTGAAGAATCACCACTTGAAGAATTCTAAATATGTCATCAAGGACTTTTCCTTGATGACATATTTTAAGCTACTCTTTTTTTTTGCGCTCTCCATTATGTTTAAATCCTAGCCCCAAGACAGCAACAGACAAAGTGTCCAAATATGGGCTTCAAAATGGAGGTCCTTTATAAACCGATGGCCGATTTCACAGTGCCATCTCCATTTGTACAGCCTGTGATCACATCGCTCTTCAGAGAATGTACCGACGGATCAATGGCTAATCAATATGGACAGCAGATCCTTTTTTTATACGCATCATAGTGCACTTGGTGAAACTCTTCAATAGTCTCTCTGCAGTCCCTGTGGAGTGGACTGTCTCCGCATTCAACATGAGTAAACTTGTTTTTAGTGTAACACAGGTTTGAGTCACAAGGTTGCTAAATTTATGTCTTTTTATGTTTTTTATAATTTGCACATCAGTAGTTCACATTTGTTTAGTGACTTGTTTTTCACATTTCCAGTACATAATGCTGGTCAAGTGTCAGTCAAGAGTAATGGACATGGTGAAAAAAGCAGGTAAACAGTGAAATTGAATAAAGCCCAGTGAACCATGAGACGGCAGATTATCGCTGAATTCTGAAGCAGCTCCTCGGTTCTGTCTGCTTTCATGTGGATTTACCTTCATGCAGCATTCAAGGCTGGAGCAGTGTATAAACAGGGCTAGGGAGTATTGTGTGGTGTGCAAAAGGGGATGTTACAGTGGAGATGATCAAAGTGACGGCGAACTGAGAGGGATTGAAGTGGAGGGTCACACTTCAGCGTCTGTAAGTGTGACGGCCACACATGAAGTACTTGGCAATGGCCTGTGTGAGGGGAACTGTGTGCTTGTCTCAACTGGGACTTGGTCCAGCAGTAACAGTAAAATATATAAGAGCGAGGGAAGAAGTTTTGGGCTAATGTAGCTTTGAAGAAAAAAGTAGATTTTGTCCTTCAGCCAAGAGAGAGATGGAGGGCCAGATCTACTAAGCTGTGCAATTTTGATTGCATGGCAGAGAGATGACTTTTTAGCGGAGTATTTACTAAAACTGTATGGAGTTTGGAGCTTCAATGACAGCTTATTTTAATATTGTCATGCAACGCAAAACTACACTGACACTTATATTTTAACTAAGAGCATGAACCTGCAGTGGAACGAGGGAGGTGTAGTGTGCTTATCCTCACTTAAATGTAAAGTCAGGCCAGCTCCTTCCTATACATCAAGGTTGTGCCAATGCCAGGATATCTTTTCTTGTAATGGCTTCGTATTGACATATATATAACAGGGTTTGGCAAAGTTACCTAAAACTGCAATCAGGCAAGATGGGCGTTATGTCTTGGAGAAAATTAAGAAATGGTTAAGAAACGGTGGCTTACAGTCGTAGTGTTAAAGAAGAAAAAACAAATCTGACTAACGCATCCTGTAGACATGGTAAGAGCTTTAGTGCAACGCCTTAGTAGATCTGGCCTAAGGATCAAAACTTTTGAGGGATACCAGGTCCGAGCCTCTCAATGGACTTTGACACAGGCCTGACAGCAGATTTCATTTGAAAGCACTCCCTCACTGGTCAGTAAACCCAGTTCTCTGATGAAGATTGTGGAGATGTGATGCAGTTTTCCATTGGTAATATGGGTTATGTTTTGTTTGAAATTATTTAAAAAGGCTGTTGGTTCACTTAATTCACTTAATTCTCATTTGTATTTATTCAAAGATAGTAGGGCTCCATCTTATTTGCATTTCAGTTTGGCATTAGTAATATATCTTCAATAAATGGTACTGTCTTGCATTTACATTTAAATTTAAGCTACACTATTGTCCCTTTAGAGCAATCGACTCTCCATTTACCGTATCCCAGAGCTGGTGAGCGTCTTATTAGAAGCACTTCTACAGCGAGCATGTGCATTCTGTGGAGGCTCTCCAGTAATAGTCTGAAGCTAGACTGCTGAGTAATGGCTTTATGTAGTGTCCTTTAATTGTCCTCTAAGAAAAAGCACGCTGTAGCAGGAAAGTAATTGTTTGTCAGAGGTTTGAGTGCACCCCACATACACTTTGTACATAACATTGAGCCTCACCTGGCGTTGGCGATACACTCCAACGTTACTGCTCTCCCCGCCACCACTGTTGTGTCTTTGGGCGCGATGACAATCACAGGGGCCACCAGGTCTGTCTCAGGATCTGTGAAGAAAAAAAATATAGCAGGCCCATAAATCACAAATTTGTTAATGATAATTGATCAGTTGAATGAAATATGACACTGGAGTTGAAGACACTGTCTGTGGAACAAAGTACTTTAAAGCAAAAGAGCAGTGAGTAATGTGAACTGCTTAGAGTCTTATTTGTTCAGTCTGACACTCTCAAACAAAAGATTGTGGCTGAATGGGGTTCACTTCAGTTTACATTTACATTTAGTCATTTAGCAGACGCTTTTATTCAAAGCGACTTACATTAAGGTTCTATTCACCAGTGTTACAACTGGAACACCACTGTAGGCAAGGTGGGTTAAGTGTCTTGCCCAACGACACAACGACAGTATGAACTTTGGGGAGAACGAGAATCAAACCGCCTACCTTCCGGTTGAAGGACGACCGCTCTACCACTGAGCCACTGAGCCATTGCGTTGAGATTGGTGATGGAGTAGCATTTGTACAAGTCTATATTACATCCTCCCAAATTAAATGTAATATTTATAAATAGATTATTCATTTTCCGGAAAACAAAAACATTCCAGATATGTGTAAATCCAAAACCTTGGGAAAAAAGTTAAATGCGTTAACCTTATGTAATTACTTTTATGGTTAGGTAAAGACAGTAGTATGGTTTGGGATGACTTAATCAATTCAAATAAGTTATATAAGGAATTTGTTATATCATACTCTATACAGAGTATACATACTCTTGTCTTATTTTTCTTAATATAATGGTCTTCTTGGTATAATGGACTTATTTTGTGAAGGTAATTGTTTGGAGAATGGCTCCCTAACCTCTAGGATCCCACCCTCATTCCCAGAACCTCATTGACACCGATGATGTAAAACTACTATGTCAACAGTTGTCCTTTTACTTTAGACCAAAGCAGATAGAAGAATTTTAAGTCTCACAGGGAAGACCTTTTTCAGTCGAGAAGCCGCCCACTTCATAAATCACATCGGCTTTCACGCACATGTACCACTGTACTATCACGCTCGCTACCTTCAGGGCCATAAATCATCTTTCACAAACCACTATCATTGTAACCCACTCACCATCTTACTGTATTCAATACATCATTAAACCCTGTACAGAGGTTTATTTCACACGCACAGCAGTGTGACAGAGAGGAATTCAGTTGACTCTGGGATGGTGGTAGTGTTGATGTAAAAAAAAAATTAGTCAGATGGACAAGCATCTGTTCTCAGTTATGATGTTTCTCACACAAACTGCCAGCCAGTATCTCACTTCATGGTCACATGTTAACACATGTTAACACTTCATTAATGGACGAATATGGTATAACAGGGTATAACAGTGTTTACATCTAAAACACACTGCCCTACAGTGACTATAGTTAGTGACCCTGTATAAAAAGTTCCACTAAGGATTTATAAACTTATGTGATACTCAAAAATAGCGTGTATCGGAAATATTGACCTGTATCATAGCCACGAGCCACAGGAGATTCTTGAAATTTACCTCTAACGTTTGCGTCTGCGCATACACCACCAATCAGTGATGGTGTATGACAAAGCTGTCATCAGGATGTCACATTCCAATGCTCTATAGATGTTAGCCATACTAGCTAACACCATTTTGCTGGGTTACCATGTCGCTTGATGATTTAATACTCCTCACTCTCCTATTATGGGCTTTCTTTTAACAGCTGCTGCGATCATGCTTTTTTGGTGATTTTGGCCAATGTTTTAGACCCTGTTTAAAAATAATCAGCCACTCACTGCGGACGCCAGGGAAAAATGCAACTGTAATATTCACTAAGCTGACAGTACAAAAACACACAAACGTCCAAAAAATCCTTTCTATGTCAGGAACTGGAACTATCCAAGGCCCACATAAATGCAGCATTGAACTCAACATGTTGATCAGAACTCTTACACAATAACCTTCCAAAGCCTTCTGTTTAACACAATAGTGACGCCACACTTTCCTTTTTTTTTGCTCCCCTGTCACTAGCACCAACATCATTAGCTCCACCATCGTTGCATGTGTGACCGATGAATATGTAGATCTCCAATCAGGGCGGAAAAGGGTCTACAAATGAACGGGCCTCTGTGACGGTAATGGGTGGAGGGGCATCGAAGGAGGGGGTACACGCTGAGCTGCTTTGATCTCTCCTTTGAAGGCGAGCAGGAAAAGGTGGTAATTGACTCTCTGCTCTTTATTCCTCCTTCTCATTCTTTTTCTTCCGTTTTTTTCTAATCGCGTAGAAGGAGCCGAGAAGTCATATCTTACTGTCAGCAAGGGGAATACATGTCTCTACGGGAAGACGGGCAAATGAGAGCACTCTCACTGCGCACGGCTGACACACAAAGGCACACTCCCCCCCTCCCTCTTGACACCGACCCTCTCCAGAGGAAAGCAGAGTTATTAATGGCAAGATAAGTGAAGTGACAAGGAGAGGAGATAGGACGTATGAGTGGAGGTCTCTATCACCGCAGTACTCCCACTACCATTGTAACTTTAAATTGGTTGATTCAGCGGCGATCAAAACAAAGCTACAATAGCAAGAGATTCTGATACATTTGCAGTAATGGCTGTCTCTTCATGTCCAATTTACACAGAAAGGAATTTGATAGCAAAAAGAGCTTTTAATAAGAGGAGCCGCATTTTAAAACGAACAGAAAATGTAAATAACGATGAAGTCAACTCGTCAACATTGGAAATAGCTCATAACCCGTTTTAATCTTGAATTTATTGTTCATAGCTTTAACGTTTAAATGTCGAGAAAAAAAGGATGGACGATTCAGAACGGACTACAAATGCATCTAATGTTTTTGATGCTAAGCATTTGTGCTCTATAGATATTGTTTTGGTGAAATAACTAGAAAGGTAATGTTTGGAATGCTTTGAAGTCAGACTAACTGATAACAGACTCTCCGCGGATTCCGCAGTCCTTTATTGACATTTATTTACAGGTCACATTTAAGAATGGACTCTACTTGAGAAAGAGTCAAGTGAAACTTCATGTGTTAAGAAATAAACTGTACATTGGACCATTTGCATTGAGTCCAACAGGTCTTCTCCTGAAATCCAACAGACATGAGCCAACGTCTTCCATGTGGTATATTTCAGTTTAATAAATAAGATAATCAATGTACCGTGATGAGGCCCCTCAAACACAAGTTCATTGTGTGTTATGTGCTAATGTTTCATCTTCTCATTATGTGCTTGTGTTTAATTTTTGTTTATCACTATGTGCTTAGGTGACTTTCTAATCTTTGATTGCTTATATTACAAAGCGATGGGTTAAGGCCCTTTCACATATATTAGTCAAATTAAATCGCCAAGACTAAGCTGCTCTCCCCAACAAGAGAAAGTAATATAATATAATATATTATATATATATATATAATATAATAATATTATAAAAATGCCTTGTTGGCTTTGCTCTCTCTGTTCACTCTTCACTCTTCTTACTTTTACGTCTCTTGACTCGTGGTTACTCTGCTTCTTCTCTTTTACTTGGCTTGGTTTGTCTCTGACATGCACTGTTAACTGTGGGACCTTATATAAACAGGTGTGTGCTTTTCCAAATCATGTCCAATCAACTGAATCTCAAGGATGATCAGTGGAAAAAGGATGTACCTTATCTCAATTTTAAGTGTCATGGCAAAGACTGTGAATATTTATGTGAATATTTTTTGTTGTTTTTTTATTTTTATTATACATATTCACGTCCAAACCCTGGCCAGTGTGTCTAATGTGTGTCAGGACTGACAGGTCTGGGTGTGTTTTACGTTTGAAGCCATAGCAACTGTTGGGGCTGATCTGATTGGATACAACTTTGGTTGATAAATCCAATGAATGACCAGGTATTCATTTAAAGTACCTGTCCTCTTGCAGCCCTTCCAGATGGTACTTTGAACACTATCTGACAAGATAGCAATATACTGTATATGCTAAGTGGGTTCCTGTTCAACTCAGACTCTTTTTTGTCAAACATCTTTGAATAGTAAACATTCACAGCTTCATAAAACACAGAGGAAGTTCAACAATTCCCTATTTTAGCCCAATGAGGACAAACTGAGCATTGCTTGAGGAGATGCTCTCAATTTTTAATTAAGACATTTTAAATAAGTCAATAACACATGGAGAAACAATGATGCTTAGACCTTGGTAGGAAGTCACGTCATGCGAAGCGTTGTAGAATTGTAGATTTTTATTGCAGATCTCCCCCCAGGGACAAGAAGGCCCAGGTGGAGATGAGGGAACTGACACTGAGGAGAGTGAGATGGTTCGCTGCAGGGGGGGTGCGGGGCAGAGGAGTGTAAAGCTTAAACATCTGTTAAAATTTGTTTGAGGTGTGGAATGTTCATTTGCAATTTTCACCAATAAAATGCCACCTCAAACTACACACCCCAACTTTGGAACTGATTAATGTGGACATAACCAACTTGAGCCAGCCCTAAAAATAATGCTGGGTAATAATGCATCAATCCTGTCCTATTAGACATCTGGCTACACTAACACAATAACATTTCATCTAATCTAATCTAATCTCCAAACTCACTTTTTCACATAAAAAACTAATACATTGACTCCATCTGCTTGTTGTATTTGTTTTGGAGATACAGTGGCTATAGAGGCCAGGACTTACAGAGACAGTAGCACCAGTCTTTCACCCAACTCCCATATTCCCATCGTTCTCTTAACCATTTTACTTTTAAACAAGGATTATTCAATTACTCTGGCGGTGCATAAACAAGCAGGGATATTTGAGCCGACAGAGTGTGGCAACTAAAAGCCTCCCCGTTCAGATTCTACAGAGTCGCAAAGTTTAATCTAACTCTATTGGATTCCTCGTTTGGCAAATGAGAAACAGCTGTGTGACAGAGAGGGGTAGCAGCGGCGAGGAAGAGGGAGGGGAGAGCATTTGTGGAATAACAAAACAATATCACAACAACAACTCAGGGCTACAAAGCTTCATTAAGGAAAGAAGAAAACATCAAAATTGTGTGATGCCTGTTGTGTGGCAGCTTTTACTACAGCTACAACTTACTGTCTTTTAAAAACGTTTTGCTAGGAGACTGTTTGGTGCACTTATCATTGATCTATTAGACAGAGTTTACAGCCACCTTGGAAAAACACAAATGTATGGGTCTGGGTCATATGGTCAGATGGAGATGCTAGGGCTAAAAAACATAGAGGACTGCACACAAATAAAAATAATCTGAAGTTTATGCTTTTGCAATGCCCTACTATTTAAGACTTTCAACACCAGGTTGACTTGTTGAATTAATGTGCATGTGGAAGGTGCCATCTTGTTGACACATTAAGCTATATTTGGCAAACTGGTGTCAAGGTGGTTAACACTGAAGATGGTCACAACTATACCTACCTTTAAAAGCATGCACAGTATAGGCTTATCCACCGGTCAGTACGGTGAACAAGATACTAGCTCAAAATTAAAATTTTCCCTACAGGCACAATAAAGTCCTCATGATAAGAACCTTCCTCCATAGCAGTAAGAGGAAGTAAATATTGGCATTTTCCAGGTCCAATAAGAGACTGTTCAACATATAAAATGTTTAAGAGACATTGAATAAAGGCAAATCAGAACTGTGACCACCTTTGAACTGTTCAGTATTCTGTTCCCTGCATCCTCTTCTCTCAGACCGACTACCTTCATGTCCTCCTTCACTACATCCATACACCTCCTCTTTGAAACCTGGCAACTCTAACCTCAGCATCCTTTGACCAATATATTCACTCTCCCTCCTCTGAACATGTCCAAACCTTCTCAACGTGGCCACGACAACCTTGTCACCAAAACATCTCACATGCGGTCCTTCTGATGGACTCATTCCTGATCCTATCCATCCTTGTCCTTCCCAAAGAGAACCTTAACATCTTCAGCTCTGTTACCTCTAACTCTTCCTCCTGTCTTTTCCTCTAAACCACACAACTCATTACTGTCCTGTAAACATTTCCTTTCATTCTCGCTGTTATTCTTTTATCACACAACACACCTGACACTTTTCTACACACATTCCAACCTGCCTGTACATGCTTCTTCACCTCTTTCCCACACTCCCCATTACTCTGGGCTGTTGACCCTAAGTTCTTAAAATCATGAACCTTCATTACCTCTTCTCCCTGTAACCTCACTGTTCCACTTGGATCCCTCTCATTCACACACACGTGAGTTCTGTCTTGCCGCAACCTTTATCCCTCTTCTCTCCAGAGCAAACCTCTCTAGACATTCCGCCACTTGCTCCCTGCTCTCACTACAGACCACAGTGTCATCCATTTATGTGCATTAGTAATTTCCTATTTTATTTTACCTGCCTGGGAACAGATAGGAACCAGTGATCTTGCTACAGTCCAGATGTTTTTATACTGTATCCTCCGCTGTTATATCACTGTACTCTACAGCTACCTTTTAACTTGGCTTTGTCATTTATGCTTTTTGTACTTGTATCTCACATACTGTGAGTTTGTGTGATGTGGCTGCAGCTCAAACAGACTCGGTGTTGCAGTGCAGCGTTACAGCGCTCCGTCAGTGCAATCAGGGCTGATTGACGGTAAAGTGCTGCTGAGGTGACACAGCACTGGAGGGTGGTCGTGCATGTGTAAGTATGTATCAGCGCTCTATTCAGAGTATAAAAAAAGAAATCTATATATCAGAAATGAAATGGAGGATAGGACTGATAAAAACAGGGCTGCTAAAAGGATTGGTGCAGCTTAAGGGAAGAAAAGAGATGGAGCTGGATAAACAGAGGCAGAGAAGAGCGACTATTCCATCCGCAGATTAGAGTGTAATCCCTCTTTGGATGGATTTTCACAGATTACAGCTTGTTCTCCCATTAAATGTGTCACTCACTGCTCTAAACTCCAAAAGCATCGAGAGGATTTTTTTCATTGTGTGAATTTATTCTAATCTCAAGTCCTAGAGAACAGTGGGATTGGTTCACAGGTGACACACAAACCCTAATACTCACATATTTGAGCTATCAAACCAATACGCAACCATGATTACAGTTTTCTTTGGGGGGGGCACTTTCACACCTTACAGCCCAAAGATCAAACCAGGTTAGGCTACAAAGTTCAGATAAAGACCCAGAATATCATACCTGTATGCAACTCACTATGGGAAATAAACTCTTTATAGACTTTTTATGATAAACCTGCCAGGAAATCTTCTTTTTTTGCATTTTAAAAATTGTTGGGTCCCACAAGTTCAGAGTTGAGTGCCTATTTGATCATAATCCGCCGTATGTGTTTTAGTTGTGCTTCAGTGCACTTTTCCAGAAAAAGCTTTGTACTCAGCTTAGTTGAGTAGAAATTGAGTACTCAACCTTAACTAAGTGCAAGCACAGGTTAGACTCAGTGTTGTGCCTGAACGCATTCATTGAACGATAGTTCATGAACTCGTTCATATTTTGGGCGAACGTGAACTGAACGTGCTGTATTACTGCCTGATGAACGTTACTGTGAACTCGTTCATTCTGGTGTCTGTGAACGGCACGCTCTCTCAGGTTAACTTCGTTCAATAGGGTGCCAGATTTCCATAGAGCCTTCCAGGCGAAAACCCGGCTAAAACACACCGTAAACGGGTCTTAATATGTAGCGGAAAAACACCAAACCTAGCAACACCAGCCACCTGTGTCGCACCGCCGCCCGCCGCATGCGTGACGCGTCATCAGAAAAAAAGAAAAAAGCATGGAGGCGACAGCAGCATGTAGCAAGAAATATTTCTTGCTACATGTATGATCACGTATGATCATTTAAAAGAATTTTATGATGTTTATGACAAGAGTTCAACCTTAATTTCCTACCTCAGCCTGGTTCCTACCTCAGTTTATGTAAGTAGAGGGTTTTACTATTCATGAAACTTGTTTGTTGAACCTGCCTGGTCTATTTTTCCAGGATTCCAATATTCTGTTTTAGCATGGGGACAATGGAAAATTATTAAAATTGAAAAACGTTTGCACCTTAATGATTACTGTCCTGTTTTTCTTTGAATAATTCCTCATTAAAAAAGACCATTCAAGCAGCACGTTTTTCCTCATGTTCTTGAGAATGTACTGTAGGGTTGAAAGCTGCAGCTGCTACTAGTGTGGAGTGAATGGACAGCAACAAAGCATTAAAGCAACAATGGGGAAATGCTGTCCCCTCAATGCTAATATAAACCCTGGCTGGATAAGGATTCAAAATTGGATATGAAGATGAAATCTGACGCATAGCTTCATTGTTAAAACTGATAAAATAATTGCTGTCTGTGATTCTACTGTATATGGGCTGTGGCAATTATTTTGAAAAATAGTAGCTCGCAGCAACATATGGAAAAAAAGAACTATGAACTAGTTCATTTTTGGAACTGTGAACTTAGTTCAAAATTTTGAAGTTTGAACTATGAACTGAACTAGTTCATTTTAAAATTTGTGAATTAAACTTTGAACTAGTTCTTTTAGAAAGTGAACTTTCCCAAAACTGGTTAGACTGCAGTGCATTTTGGAACACTGCCATTCATTTGACCTCCCATAAGCATTACAAGTTATTACCAAAAGACCAGGTGATAAACTACAGGGGCCATATTCAGGGCTGGACTGGGACAAAAAAAAGGCCCTGGCATTTTTGCTCAGACCGGCCCACCACAATCGGTCAGACACAACCAACTAGTAAACCATCCTTGCGGTCCCTGTAGATATGCATATCTACTGTTCCATTCCAAAAACCCCTACAAAGCTGAGAACTAAGTGCCATGGACCAGTGTACTCACTCTCTGTTGACAGACTCCCTGGTGATCAAAGGTTCCTCCCTGTCTCTCTCCTCCACTGCTAACTCAACCTGGCTTGACTATACATAAGGACAGAGAGAGAGAGGATTACAATTATTTGGAAGAGTTATTAAAAGTACACTTAGTAAGGATCCATTTTGGTTATATAGTCCTGTATTCTTGAAGAGCAGGATTTCTAGATGGACAAAGTGCTCCATGTTATAAAAGCTAGTTAACCCTTTAGAACCCAATATAATGTGGATGTAGAATACTGCTAATTCTAAAAATAAATGTTTTTTTTTTTTTTCCAATGAACCAGACAGCAGAAAAACTAGTTTACAATTGCAAGTATAGGCTACTTTGTTTTAAAGAGCACAAACCCCTCTTTAATATGACACCAAACAAGATTTACCTCTCATTGTTGAGATACTCCCCTTAAAACAAAATAAATAAAACCAACCTATACTACCAAATTACTCACACAAAACGTCCTAAAAATATATGATATTCATATTATTCACTCACCGTAAATATTGCATATTAATGATGTTGGAAATTCATTAGAAACATGAGCAAATATCTACTTCGTTGAATATACAGCTAAACAAAAATATACAGCTTTCAAAATGCAAGGCGGGTTTTAATCCCCAAACAGCATGCGTTACTCGTCCTGGGCGCTTTGACGCAGCCATTCTGAGTAATAATTAAAATAATCAAATGGCATCATTTAAGTTTTTCTAGAGAAGGGCCGTACGGCCATTATGGGTATTAAAGGGTTAACATTAGTCAGCCAAAGTTGCAATTGAATAAGTTATCTCTGCTAACCTATCTACAAAAACAATGCAAAATAGCTTATGTTGTGTTATTTGACTTTAGCTGACTGAGTGGCTAGTGCAGTGGGTGACAATCTGACAGACTATATAATGGCAACAACGATTAAGTTGTCTTATTATAATATTCATTAATTTAACCAGGCCCACACACACACACACACACACACACACACACACACACACACACACACACACACACACACTTTCCTCCTGCACCCGCCCTGATTAACTCTCCCTCCCTGTTAATCATGTAGCTAACATCATAGGCTGACATGCTTACCGTTTCAATTACACTCTCCATGTTTCTGCAAAATGTCGTCAGTACTGTAGGCTTGGATACTGAAGCTACAGCACTAAACATGTCTGTTATTTTTGCACATGTTGAGTAGGGGTGTCACGATTTCGATTTTAAATCGAAATCGATCGAAATTAAGTCACAGTCTCAAACTTCAAATTAATAAATGGAATCGTCGATGCTGCCACGCCCCCATGTTGCGTCTGGTTACTTGCCAAGCGGAAAAAAACACATGTGTTGAAGTGCTGCGAGTCAACCTCCTCTAACAGCCACTCAAAAGATAGCATGGCAACTGCAGATGCAGAACAGTTTGCAAGCTGTGCTATGTGCGTGTACCATATTCTCTCACTGGCAGCACAACTAACATGGCAGGGCATCTCCGCAGGCACCACAAAAACATAGATTTATCTGTTAAACCAACAACTACACAAACTAGTCTTCCGTCTTCATTTGGAATTATACTTCCAAGCAACTCAACTCGTGCAAATGCAATTACGCGTGCGGTAGGAGTATTTATAGCCGCGGACATGCGACCTTATTCGGTGGTGGAAAACTCCGGTTTTAGGCATTTAATTAGCGTGCTAGAGCCACGCTACGAAATCCCAAGTAGAACGCATCTCACAGCTACGGTGATTCCCTCCATGTACAATAATGTAAAAGAGAAAGTTATTGAAGGTCTGAGCAGCGCACATTTAGTTGCCTTGACTACAGATTGCTGGACATCCAGAGCAACACAGAGCTTCATGACTGTCACAGCACATTACATTAATGATGACTGGGAAATTCAAAATCCAGTCCTTCAAACTCGCCCCATATGAAGCACACACAAGTGAACATTTAGCAGAAGTGCTGAGGGAAGTGGTAGTGGAATGGAAGTTGGACAGACAAAATTCAACCATCCCTGTGACAACTGATAATGCTAAGAACATTGTCAAAAAGACTATGGACATGTCTGTTTTATTGTTTTTGTTTGTTTTGTTGTGAACTTGAATGTCATCTTTTGTGAAGAAGACTGCACTTACAAAAGAGAAACTGGATGGCAGTTTATTTTAAGTTTTCAATTGACTAAAGATATAAGTTATTGTTACATTATGTTGTTAATAAAAGTTTTAAATTTGACAATGTAGTGTGGTACATTGCAAACAAAGGTCAGATATTATATTGCATAAAAGTCTAGTTTGAAAAATGACAATCTGTGCTTTAAAAAGAATAAATGTAAAAATCGAGAATCGAATCGAACCGTGACCTTAGAATCGAAAATGCAATCGAATCGAGGATTTGGAGAATCGTGACACCCCTAATGTTGAGGCATCAACCTCTAGCATTTTTATTTTTTTGGCCCGCAACTTCTCCGCACCCCCCTTGCACTTTTGTTTCTCCATCCTAAATCGACAGATTTCTGGCTCTGAGCCACTAACTGCCTCTGACACAAGAAACAGAGGAGGAGGGGTGGAGCCTGTTAAGAGATGATTGGGCCAGCCCAGTGTCAGTATGAAAAATGAACCAATGGGCCGCTGTCCCTGCTTTATGGGCCGGTCATTGGCCAATTAAAAAAAATAAAATAAAAAATCATATTATATGGACCGGCCCCCAAGTGCGTCGGCCCACCGGGCATTTGCCCGGTATGCCAGATTACCAGTCCAGCCCTGGCCATATTCAAACCTCGGCGCAGCAGAGACCCCGTGGAGGTTAAGGGTTGGGTTTTGCAAAGTTGGTCAGTTGGGACATTTGCCCTCTGTTTGACCTGTACTTTAAAGGCAGAGGTGGGCAATTATTTTTCCCCAAGGGCCACATTCGAACATGGGACTTCTTGTTTTTTTTTTTTTTTTTTGTCTATAGTTTAAAGTTTGAACTATAGGCAAAACAATGTTTGTAAAAAACACTGTATATCCTTTGCCACAGTCACAGCTGCACCTCCTCAGTTTTAGATCTGACACCATTTTTGTCTGATGAAGGCCCACGGCCGAAAACGTTGCTTTGATTCACCTGTAAAGAAAATTCACTGTTGTTGCACGTCAGTGTAGGGCTGGGCCGATAAACGATATCACATCGAATCGCGATAAAATTTATATCGATAACGATGATAAGCTCCGGACATTTTCACTCGATATGGATTGATCCATGAACCATAACCGGAAGTACTAGAACATGAATTACACACTCCGGTACAGTAGGTGGCGGTATGCACCGGAAACAATTGGTTGCGATCCGCCAATAATACTAGAGAAGAAGAAAAAGATCCAAGAACCAATCACACAGCAGAAATATGCGACAGCAGCGTGCACGTCAGCAGTGTTGCAACCTTAGCGACTTTGTCGCTATATTTAGCGAGTTTTCAGACCCCTCTAGCGACAAAATTTCAAAAAAGCGACTAGCGACAAATCTAGCGACTTTTTCTGGAGTTATTGGAGACTTTTGGAGACTTTCTGAAGTGAAAGCACACATCGTTCTTACTCTAATCAATGAGCAGCGGGTGCTGCCGCGGGCCCCACCCCCATCCCAAAGCACTCATAGTCGGCCCAGTCCTCGCGCAGCAACCCCTCCCAGCTGCAGTCAGAGCAGGAGTTGTTCACCCCTAGTGATGAGTCGTTCATGAACGATTCGTTCTTTTGAACGAGTCTTTAATATGACTCGGGAACAACTAGTCATCTCAGAGAGCGAGTCGTTCATTTTGTGTAGACCCGCGCATGCGCATTCCGCCACATCTCATACAGGAAACAGAAAGGAGATGCAGACAGCGAGACCAACCCCCTGGAATGGTGGAAGATCAATTCAGCAATATACCCCAGAGTGAGCCTCCTGGCAAAACGTTACCTGTGTATTCCTGCCACCAGCTCACCCTCAGAGCGTGCTTTTAGCACAGGTGGTAATATAGTGTCCTGCCACAGGGCAGCTTTAAAGCCAGACACTGTGGACAGACTAGTGTTTCTGGCAAAAAACCTGTAAAAGTTTACAAATTGTGTGCACTAGCTAAAAGTTGAATATTTTTGTTCACATTTTGCAAATTTAATCTACCTCTTAAAACCAGACACAGTGGACAGACTAGTGTTTCTGGCAAAAAACCTGTAAAAGTTTTACAAATTGTGTTCACTAGCTAGTTGTTGTATATTTTTAATGTACCTCTTAACGCCAGACACTGTTTACAGTTAGTCTTCTGGTTGGAAAAAAACTGTAATGTTTACAAATTATGTTTACAATAGTATTATGTTTACATTTTGGAAATGTGTTTTTTTTTTTTTCTAGTAAACTATACTTTTAAAGTGTAATTTAATGAACCCTCTCATTTTTGTGGCTCCAGTCATTCAGGCATACTATTTTTAAGCTGGAAGCATTAACAACTTGTATCGAATATCGAAAATCGTTATCGTTCAATATGGATATTTTATTTCAAGATCACATTTTTGCCATATCGCCCAGCCCTACGTCAGTGTGCAATAGTCTTTATGCATTAGTTTGGCCAGCGTTACGTGCACGTCCTCCTTTGCACCTGTCTCCAGCTAAGATGTGCGAAGTACTCCTCTTTAAATAGATCTAAAACCATTGAAAAGAAAACTATCGCTCGCTAAGAGTTGGAAAGGTTGTAATGTCGTAGTGAAATCACATGATCAATGCAGAATATTGAAAGAAAAGGAAAAAAAAAATGTATCAATAAAATATTAGGAAATGCGTGGCGGACCAGATTAAACAGCCCGCATGTGGCCCCCGGGCCTTAGTTTGTCCACCACTGTTCTAAAGCCTGTGAAATGTTTCTTTTATGGGTAACCCACTTCTTTCCAGTGATCTCAAATAAAGATTTTGCTCGGCTGTCTGCTGTAGCGTCAAGTACCCCATTTAATTTGAAAAAACGCCTTGATGAACATCAACGACCAAGGTCTTTTTTTTTTTCCTTTTTTATTTTAGTCTTGTTGGAACTTGTTTTAAACTTGTTCCTCCAAACCTTGTTGGGCTTGAGGGTCAAGTTTCTTCAAAGTTGGTCAGTTTGGACTTTAGTCCTCTGTTTAGCCTCCACAACCTTCCATGGGTCTATGATACATTTCCCTTAACAATTTTACTTGCATTCCTTTTTGGCAACCTACTTATTGTTTTCTTTTTTCCATTTTTTTTTTTTCAATTGACTAAACATCTTTTAATGTTATCTGTAGTAAGTGCCATTTACAAGACAAATACAGTCAATAATAAGTTGATTAATAATAAGGCCCTCCATACCCAAGTCCTGTTGGACCATGTTGACTCTCTTATCTTTGGTTAAAGGTCAGGTTTTTGACAAAGTTTATTATATTATTACATGTTTTGTCCCTCAAGTACTTCTGTTGCATTCTCCTTTGGCGACCTACATCGTTCTTCTATTTCTGCTTCCTTCCAGTGATCTCAAATAAACATCTTACTCTGCTGCCTGACCGTCTGAAGTCAGGTACCCCATCGTTTGACTGACATATGGTTTTGGAATTCTAATATTGTACATGGAGAGGAGCCTTTTCCCATTGTGTTCTTGGTACATTTAGGTTTGTCAAGGCTTGTTCCCGGCTTCTTTACTCTGCACAAAGCAAGAGGCTGGTGTTAGCTGACGGGGTATTAATAGAGCTGTCAGGAAAGCAGGGTTTACACCTGACTAACACATATCACACTTGGACAGTAGATGAGAGCGAGCTACAAAGACGGAATAGGACAAGAGTAGCAGGGAATGGGGAGGAGATACAATAGAGAGCCCTTTTTTATATGCCACTTTTGGACGGTACACAAAAATAAATGGCAAGGGGAAGGTAATAATCGGCTGATCTCTCGGGGATCGGTGCGGCAGAGTGGGGCGAGTGTTTGTGCATGTCACTGCGCTCATTAATGCTGCATGCTGACAGCTAAGTGTCATCGGCTGACTACACTTGCCTTAGAATGCCAATAGAAAAACCACAAGCCAAGGCACGCCACATACTGCAAAGAACCATCCCGGGGGACGAGCGACAATGGCACATGGACGCACAAAGATTTTAAATATTCATCCCACCTGCCAAAGCCTCTATCTGTCTTGTTTGGAATAAGTGAAAAGGAGTGCAAAGACGTGGCATAGGGTTGGTTCGCAGTCGAAGAGCGCCTAATGATCATTTGATTCATTTGGAGTATTATATCAGTTGTGGTTTTGCCTGCTTGACATAATGGGGTAACATTTCATCAGAAGGCAAATGGGGCGTGTGCAAATCAACTTGGAGATGGAGTGAGACAAATAAAGATAAAATATGCTAATCCTCATTTATTTTGAAAAAAACAACATCAAAAAAACAAAAACAAAAAAAACATTTGCACTCCAGAGTCACATTGTTCAAAAAAGAAGCCATTTCTTCTCAAATTAACTTAATGGAGTGTTTTACAAGTTTAATTACGAGGATATAATCATGAAAGATGTAATGCAGCAACTTCAGAAGTGGTGCAAGCTCGGCATGGTGAGCAGGAGTGGGTTTCCCATTTCTCCATTAGGTCCTTCCATCTTTAAAAAGTAACATGATTCATTGTCAACCACTTGGTCCTGTTAGGGGTTATGGGTAACTACAGCCTATCCAAGCAGCTTTGGGCCTGAGGGTACACCCTGGACATTTAGACATAGACAGACATTCACTCTAACATTCATTCACTTGGGACACTTTAGAGTTGCCAATTGATCTATACATGCATGCCATCCATCCTCACAGAAAGACCAGAGTCATTCGAGAATGTTTGAGTCGGACGGGGTTTGTTGCTGTGTGAGGCAGGAGCACCCAAGTAACATTACATTGGTAATATTACATTGATTAAATGTTCTTGACTTTTTTAATTGCCCATCTTAATGTTTTAGTTTTTAAGTAATGCTCTTGGCTTTGACTCTCAGCCCACTGTTCAGTCCTGGCATTAAAATCTACAGAGGGTGATCAATTCTCATGTGAACAGCCTTAATGCACAGTGTGAATGGGCTAAATGTGTCCTTAGAGATCTAAGGCAAAGAAAAAGATAGACGGAAGTTGTAACACCAACTTCTAAGGTTTCACAAATGAGGTAATACTCTCACTGTGCATCTTGAGAGAACCGTGGACTTATAGCCAGTAAAATTAACTCTCTTACTATAATAAAAATAGTACAAGTACAGTAAAAGTTACAGCAAAAGTATAATTTCTTATTATATACAAAAAGTATATGTGTTTAGCCCGTGGCCCACTAATATGTTTCGATTTAAACCCTCCGAGGGAAAAAGTTTGCTATAGTCTTAATCCTGGCTTAGTCTTTAGTGAATAGTGTTTACTTTAATGTAAGTACAGAAAGTTTGGGTGTGAACAGTCTAAAAGTAAATGTATGGCCTATACTTCTGTCCAGCGTGGCCTCATTATGAAGCCATTACCTTCTCCTCACAGCTGCTCATCTGATGCCAGTGTTTATCCCATCATCTGACTGAAGTTTGTTCTATAAATTATGCTGATGGCCGTGCCAAGGCTCGAGGCTACACATTAAAGCCAAGAGTACACATATTGAATTGTTAAAAGAGAAGGAATTGTGGCTAACTAGGTAAGTCTTTTGCAATCATTACTGAATTTCTAATAAATCAAAGCTGGCAGAATTTGTGATTTTTTTTTGGCCAATTTTCAGAGAATATAAATGATAACACAAAAACTTTTCTTTCACTTATAGTTAGTGGTTTGGTGAAACCATTGAAAAACAAGTGTGTTTACACTTTTTAAATCATAATGACAACAGAAACTACCCAAATGACCCTGATCAAAAGTTTACAGTTCTTAATACTGTTTATTACCACCTTTAACATCAATGACAGTTTGAAGTCTTTTGTGGTAGTTGTGGTTGAGGCTCTTTATTTTCTCAGATGGTAAAGCTGACCATTCTTCTTGGTCTCCAGTTCCTGTAAATTCTTGCATGAACTGCACGTTTGAGATCTCCCCAGAGTGGCTCAATGATCCCGAACAAATTTCCTGACAGTTGTGGCTGAAATTTTTGTTTTTCATTTTCCAGTGAGAGTTTTAACACTGCTGACTAGCATTCTCAATTCCTTGAAAATCTTTTTATATCCCTTTCCTGATTTATACAGTTCAATTACCTTTTCCTGCAGATCCTTTGACAATTATTTTTCTTTTCTAATGACTCAGAATATAGAAATGTGCAACACTGGATGAAAGATGCAAGGGTCTGTCAGAAGCCCAGAAACTCACTGACCTTTTATACACACACTGATTATAATCAAACAGATCACAGGTGAGGATGGTTACCTTTAGAAGCCATTCAAACCTGTTTGTGTCTCTTGTGTGCATGTTATCAGAGCCAAAATCACCAGGATATGTAAACTTTTGATCAGGGTCATTTGGGTAGTTTCTGTTGTCATTATGATTTAAAAAGAGTAAACACAGTTGTTTGACAATAAATAGCTTCACCCAAACATTAACTATGATTAAAAGAAAGGATTTTGTGTTCATATTTTTTGAAAATGGCCAAACAATCACAAATTCTTGTAAGCACAACTGTATATCGTAAATATAATTTGCATAACACCTCTCAACATCTAAAGTGGCACAACAGACTACCTTCTGAACTAACAAAAGGCTTGGGGTGACGCTAAAACCCCAACTTCACCATAAACCATCACTGGAGGAACAATCTTCAGAGCTCATACAGTTTTGAATCTCCCACATTTTACCTCGCTGTTAGCTCTGACCTTCAACGGAAGCTAGGTCACTTCCATTTTTGTTTCAAAGTAAACAAACAAGACAGAGAAATGAATGCGAATGGAAATGGGGGAGCTTTACCTCTCGACCTGTGGTTCTTCCTGCCAACTGTCCGTCAGCCAAGGGGAGAAAAAAAAGAGAATGGGATGTGGGTGAACAAGGAAATGACATTTAGATCGAGCATTTTCAAGTTGTGCACATAATAAGACACTTAGAATTGAGTACAGGAGTGAATGGGGGAAAAGTAGGTATAAAACAAACAATGAATGAACGGCAGAGTGGAGGGGACAGATGGAGAGGTGGAAGTGGAGTGTTATCAGAGAGTCCAGAGGAACGCAGCCTGTTTGCAGCACATCCATCAACTGCCAGACACTACATTTACCCTCTTCCTTTTCTCCCCGTTCTGCCGTCCAAGCTGTATTTGTCATAAGAGAAACAGGAAGAAAATGACGGCATTGGCATTCTCCTGGCACAGAATCAACATTCTCCATTCATCTATCAATAGCCTTCACGGTGCTAGTCAGACAAAGCAGCTCGAGAGAGGTCGGCGTGTGCCTGTCTGCTTGAATAGGTTTAGATGTGTGCATGGTAAGATCTGAAGGAGGGGCTTCTTTTAGATGCTGACGTATCGTATCAGCAACAATCTGTGAGAAAACACTCACAGAAGACTCAATGGAGACAATGAAGCATTAGAATGTAAGATTTTTTTGATAAACTGTCTTTGAAGTTCTGTTTTAGTTAAGGTTTGACAAATGGATACATAACTTTGTGTCACCCTTATAAAAGGTGAGCTATGGAGTCAGGAGTGATTATCAAATTAAGAAAACGTTTAGAAGTCTCAATGCATGACTATCACAAAGTTAGATACATTCTTTTTAGCTAGTGATGCTAGCAGCCATGGGCGTAGGTTTGGTCTCAGCTTTGGTGGGGACACCCCCAAACCCCGAACCCCCCGATTTCTTTTGTTCCAGACTGTTGGCAATACAGAATAATCACAATACAGAAGTGAATCTACTTCATCTCATTATATTATGTGTATTATAATACACACGTATCATAGCATGCATTCAACACATCATGTTTATATTTCAGAGCCATTTTTAAATATGAAGGGGACATGGTTTTGTGGATTGATGTGTTGAAATTTATGTTAATCTATGTGTTAAGTTTGTCTGTATGAGACTAGCAGTAAGCTAGATCAACATTAGAAAAAAATACAGATCATATTCTAACATTTTATTATTGTTGAACTATATAACATTAATTAGTGACTGGTCAGTCACTACTGCTAGTTTATTTGTGTGGCTAGCTAGTTATTTTGCCTACTTACACTCGGACTCTGCTTTATGAAAAAGCTTCTTATGTCCCTTTTTTTTCTTCTTGGGTGGCATCTACAAAGTACAAAAAGGGGCGAAAAAATGGAATATTAAAATGTTTTTACTCTGGCCTTTGTATGTGGCAGAGAGACAGCCGTGGTAACTTACCGTCGGCGTTGTCATCATGCGCGTGCGTGCGCACACACACATACAGCCATAGACATAATGCATACCTAGTACCTAGCGTCCCTCCCTAAACCTACGCCCATGCTAGCAGCCAATGAAGCAAAAAAGAGCACAGTACATATTGTGGAACAGTCTCAAGAGATTAGAGGGTCATTACAATAATTGACTTCAAAATCAGTTTAGCCAAAATAATGGAATGAACATTAAAGTGGTGCCATGGCTTGTTATTACTTGAAATACGTGAAATAAAGGCTTTAAAAGTTTTCACGTAATTCTATTTCTTAGACATTCTATTTTTTTGATTTATTCATTGTATAGGTTATAATCTATTCCGTATCCATCCTGAAGGTCAAACTAGCTGGATTTGTTGTAGAAGCCTATAGTTTTATAGTAGCTGTGTTGTTGGACCATCCCACTCTGTAGCCCTTTCTTCACCTCCTCAGATCCTTGAGGATTTCAGGTCAGTGTTGTAACTTTGCCTTCTCTCGGAGACATAAAACAAATCCAACAGCAGCCATTGTCATCCATCAACAATGATAACCAAACAACCTACTTTTTAGAGGGAAAAAACCTGCTCTACATAAAATAAATGAAATAAAAAATACAACAAAATATGTATCATAAACTATGGTGTGCAAATAAAGCTGCAGAAGTCTACAATGTTTTCATTGAGCCAGAAATTATGATCATATTTGAATAAAGGTCAGACTTCAGAAATCTCCATGAGATGACACACAATGCAGAAACTTCTTCACCTTAAAACCCTCGCTTAGATGTCGTTGCTTTAACCTTTCCTTCACAATGTCCTGGTTGACTGAGAACCTCCACCGACAAAAGATTAATATTAAGTTGGCTGTAGCAATTACATACAGAAAAACTTATTTCAAAACTGTGATAAACTTTTGCCACCAAATGTATTTTTGCAATAAAATTAAAGTTTGCATCTGTACAAATTGAACAAGGTGAATAAAGATGCAATGTAAAACACATTCAGAAATATAGCACATAACTGCTTTAACATTGTGTAAGTGTGTGAATTAAAGAAAATTAATGGCCTTTAAAAGTGTGGGTGGTAGGTGGTTTAAAACAAAGTTACACAACCCTGAAGTAGTGAAGGAGACATAGTGAATAGACATAACCATATTTGCTTTCATCTGCAATAATGGGAATATGACTGTAATGTAATGAAAGCATTACAATCCTTGTCTATAACTTCACATGTGGCGTTTAGAAGTGTCTTTAAAAGTGCACTATATGTTATTTTCTATGGGAGCCTTAAAAAGGGGTCAGTGCACTTGAACACACACAGTCCAACCGTTCATACTAGCCTTGCTCTGAGGGCATAAAATTCTCTGTGTGTATTCAAATAAACTGTCACACTGAGTCATCATCTGCAGAGAAGAGAGGTACAGTGGGGACAAAGGGGAACAGTGTGTTTGTGTGAGAAATCGATCTGAGTCTACTAAACACATTTTCAAATAACATTCACATTTGGATGCTTTTCATAAGCCCTGGGTGAACTTTGTGCATTCACCTTTATGAGAGGTGACTGGAGAGGACTGAGGTGGCTGGGGAACAAGGGACTTTACGGTAGGCCTACGGACATGGGACTTTTTATAGTACTATTTAGTTACATACGACTCTTTTAGAGTCACTTTTCTCATGTATGTACAGTTGTGCTCAAGTTTACATGCCCTGGCAGACTTTGTGATGTTTTAGGCCATTTTTTTGAGAATATCAATGATAACACAAAAACCTTTTTTTCACTCTTTCATCCACTGACGTTTCTGTATTCTGAGTCATGTAGTCAAATGTTCTGTGGGAAAAGGTAATTAAACTGTATAAAACAAGAATGGGATATAAAAAGATATCCAAGGAATTGAGAATGTCTGTCAGGAGTGTTCAAACTCAAGGTCAGGTAGACCAACAAAAATTGGAAAAAAAGGAACATTGTTCGGCATGCAAAGAAAAACCCACAAATAACTTCAGCTAAAATACAGGACTCTCTGAAAAGGTAGTGTGGCTGTTTCAAGATGCACAATAAGGAGGCACTTGAAGAAGAATGGGCTGCATGGTGGAGAAAGCCATTACTATAAAAATGTCACATCCCGCTTATAAGCCTCAAAACTTCTGGAACAAAGTCATTTGGAGGGATGAGACCAAAATTTAACTTTCTGGCCACAACCATAAACGTTACATTTGGAGAGGAGTCAACCAGGCCTTTGATGAAAGGTACACCATTCCTACTGTGAAACATGGAGGTGGATCACTGATGTTTTGGGGATGTGTGAGCTACAAAGACACAGGAAAAGATGAATGCAGCATGTTATCAGAAAATACTGTTTGTTTTTTTTATTTAAAAAAATAAAAGCGGAACAATCCATATTAGTGAACATTAAAACAAATGTAAATATGCCAGATTATAGTCCTAGGCTAATTTCCATCTGCTGACCCCCTGACAGGTAGATGTTACACAAAAAGAAAGAAAGGGAGAAACACAAAAAAGTACAGACACCCCGATACAACAAAGTCTATATTATTTCAGACAATAGAACAAAAAGTTAATAAGAGGATCAGACAGAACAAGAACATGAATATGATTTACAATTACATCTGTACTGTGCTGACTCTACGTAGATACACAAGTCTGATTAAGTATAAATTATGGATATTGCTCAGGCCCATCTTCAGAACATAAATTGCTAATAAGGTGCAGGTCACATATGATCACATGTTTGAGTCAGAGTTTCCGCTAGAAAAAAATGGTGCCGGTCAAAGTGACCGGCAGAGGTTTCGTTTTCCGGACATTTTTTTCGTTACCATCAACTACCTCACATCTTAGCCATGGGAACTTGTCACTCCATTCCGACCGATACGCCCTACATTTCGGCTTTTTCTCCGGAGGCGGAGGCTCTGGACATCTGAGGCTTCAGGCGTTCCTGATTCAGTATCCTCCTTCGCGTCTGGCCTCTGAAAAATTTTTTTAAGGCTAGTCTGCCTGGGCCTGGCCATATTTGAAACGTCTCTCAATAGTTCGTGGTTTAGGTCTATATTATAGCCGTTATTGCGCTTTATTTGAAATGCAACATGCGATGTTGTTTAAAAACTTTCAAACGGTCGATTCAGATTGTGTTGGGGGGCGGGGCCGGGGTTATTAGGCAGTTTTAATCTGACAATTTGACCGGAGAGATTTAATTTTGTCGGACATTTAATTTTTTTCCCGGCCAATGACCGGTAATTACCGGACAACGGAACCCCTGGTTTGAGTGTCTCTTAACCACAGTTTCAAATGTGTTTTAAAAGTAAGGAAACTTGTAATTTCACTCACTAAGAGTGCAATACTGTTCCAAAACATTGAGCCCTAAAATGAAAGAACGTTTTGAGAAAATGATGTACGTCTGAACGGGAGCTCACAGTGACCTCTGACAGATGCTCGCGTTACTCGCATGGGACGTACTTGGACGTTCCAACATGACAACAATCCAAAGCACAAGGCCAAGTCGACCTGTCACTGGCTACAGCAACATAGAGTAAAGGTTCTGGACTGACCATCTCAGTCTTCTGACCTCAATATCATTGAGCCACTCTGGGGAGATCTCGAATGTGCAGTTCATAAAAGAATTTACAGGAACTGGAGGCTTTTTGACAAAAAGAATGTGCAGCTTTACCATCTGAGAAAATAAAGAGCCTCATCCACAAATACCACAAAAGACTTCAAGTGTCATTGATGTTAAAGGTGGTAATACACGGTATTAAGAACTAGGCTATGTAAACTTTTGATCAGGGTCATTTGGGTAGTTTCTGTTGTCATTATGATTTAAAAAGTGTAAAGACACTTGTTTTACAATTAATGGTTTCAGCAAACCACTAACTATAAGTGAAAGAAAAGTTTGTGTGTTATCATTTATATTCTAAATGAATGTCCGGAAAATCACAAATTCTGCCAGGGTATGTAAACCTAAGAGCACAACTGTATTGTCAGCTGAATGAATGCTCTAGCACCATTGTAACATTGTAGACCATTCTGCACATGTTATACTTAATTGCATAAATAAGAGATGAATATGTTGCCTGTTAAGATATGACATGCATAATACATAATGTATAAAGACATCAACTGGCGACCACTGACTTGTTCCACCCTTTACTGGCTAAATGTTCTTAGGAATAGTGCACTGACTTGAGTTATAAATGACAATTTATAAAAGAGATAAGTGAAAATAAAACTGAAAAAACACATTTAGTTAATGTTACAGGCCGCTATACAAAATGTGTCATGGTAACAAAACACTGTTATAGTCACTATATTATATAATAAATATATAAAGATAAAGTGATTCTCGGCTCTAATGGTGGAAAACACAATACGAGCCAAGCTTTAAAAGCCCTGTATTTATCTGAAGAGGGTACAAGTCAATGGCTCAGTCGATTAGAATCCAACATATTTACAGCTGATGTGAAAACATTAGTGTGTGCCCAAAAGGGTTTTAGCCTTGACTAGGATTTGTATTCATGAATTCACTATTGTGTATTCAGCGCCTGGAGGGCCCACAAACAGCAGGACACTATGTCCTCCGTGTGGTGAGTGTGGACAACAGCTATAGCCATGTGTTGTCTGTGCTTTTCAATACCACTATCCAGACTGTTGCACTCGTTCTTTCCTGGGATGTGGAAAGGTTGTTCTCAGTATGGAGTTAATTATGGAGCCGGATGACCCATAAAGGTGATGACCCATGGACAATAAAGCCGAGTGGACGGAGTTGGCAGTGGTTTGGAAAGTCATGCAGAATAGTGGATTTGCACGAACATTCAACTTCCATTAAGAGAACATCATGAAATAATGTTTCTTTTTTTTTCTTTTTTTCTTTTTTACAATGGTTCAGATCCATCTCCACATAACTGCCAGCATAGATGTTACAGGTCTTGTGTATAAAGCAACAAGGCTGCAAGATTAGGGTTATTTCCAAGAGTTAGAATATAAAAAAATAATAAAATGCACCTTACAACAAGAGATGGTCCAAGTCCAAATTTGCAGAAGCTGATGATTCTACTGAAGTCAATTATAGCATATCGACAGAGCTTCTAAATCAAATGACCTGCCAAATTACACTAACCTGTGTAGGGGGCTATCTGCCACTAGCTTAATAAATTCTTGCATAAAATAATAATAATTTACACTATAAAAGTGATTTCACTTAAGAAAAGCAGCTATGTGACTGCAGTTAGTGTCTGTGCTTAACCAGACCAAATACAATGTGTTCCACTAATGTTTTATGAACCTACAGTATGTGGTAATGTAGAGTTATGTCTTTTTTTACTGTAGAGTTTTTTGTTTTAACTATTTCTGTTAACAGCATATTGTAATCTGTGAAAAAAGAAGACTTTTATTTATTAAGAATTTTAAAGAGTGAGATTGTTCAGTCTGTGACGGCGAGCTTTGGTCAATCATTTCCACTCACTGACAGGGCATTGCTCCCATTTGAATGAGGGACGCTTCCATTGGGTGTTGGTCTACACAGCCTGTCAACACTGAATCATTGCTGGTAGAAAATCATACTGGGGACGTGGCTATTCCAGCAAAGACAACTTTCCAAGACCTTGTTTAAGACAATGAGCAATGCCATATTTCCATAGTTCATTCATTTTCATTGCAGTCATTACATTCATTGATTCCCTAACAATGATTTTTACCTCTTCACATAGCATCCAACCTTTGCCACAAACATCATCACTCTTGCTTCTACTTTTTCTTCCCCCTTCTGCAACATTCTATCCCTCTTTCCTCCCTTTATCCCCCCTTCCATCCGCCCACCTCCACTGTCACATTCCCCCAGGTGAAAGACTTCTTTTTTAGCAACACGTTTGGCTCTTTTTTTGTCTGTCTGCTGTCTGTTTTAAACCCAGAGTTCAACCTTCCAAACCCTTACCGTTCCAATTTACGCTGTCAATCTCTCCTCTTTTCTCTGTATTCCTGTTCCGCCGACACACACCTATTTGGAATTCAGCACCGATGCCTATACAAATGTAACACACCAATTTCCAATACAAGGACCATTGGCTCACTCCGTCTCTTTTGCTGGATGTATGCAGTGAAATAATAAGCCAACTCGAGTTTTGACCTCAGACCTCGGAGCGATTCCAGACGGACATAGCTGATAACATTTAAGAAATAGTTTGCTTCTCTTCCTGCCACACTAGTAGTGGTTTTACTTTGAAATGAGGAGGGCTATTACTTATATATGGCATCTAAGAAGCAGAGGAGGGTAGACTTGCCAAAATCTGCACCCAAGAAAAAGTGCTGTACTGTGGAGGAGAGTGCAAAAAAGGGGCACTGAATGTGGCCGAGGGAGGCCAACTCAAAAAAATCTATAACACAGAAGTTGAAAAAGAATTGTAACAAAAAAGCAAAATGGATAATGTAAGCACATGTAAGTGAAAGGAACGAGAAGAGGCAATCTACATTTTAGTTATCTATAATGACGTATTCAGGAAAAAAATATTCTGATAACTGAATGCTATTGGCCCAAAGTTCTGCTCAACAGTAAGAGCTTTGTCAGAGGAGTGGACTTTTTTAGAATACGTAGGACCACATAAGACTTTGTGTGGTACAACATCAGAGTACACTAAGACCCTAAAAATGAAAAAAAAATACTGTTCATCTAGTTATTTTGTTGTTATGTCAAAGAGCACCACGTAACTTTTACCCAAAGACATGAGATCTGTATGTATACTTTTGATCAGGGTCATTTGGGTAGTTTCTGTTGTCATTATGATTTTAAAAGAGTTTATTCATACTTTCAGAAAAATGCCCGAAAAAAATCCCATATTCTGTCAGAGTATTTAAAGTTATGAGCTCAACTGTAAATGAGTTCCAACACATAAACCCAATGAAATAACAACAACACAACATTTAAATTAAACTAAAAAAATCCCAAATTAACAACAGAAACATGTGTCTTGTTTGCAGGGCACTGCAGACAGACAAACTAGCTACAGTAAACTACTGTGATCACATAGTTAAAGAGGCACTGTGTAACTTTCAGGCAGCAGAGGGCGCAGATCTCTCTCAGTGCAACCTCACTGTCAGGGACCGCCATGTTTGTTTACCAGTAGAGAAGTTCAAGACAGCAAGTTTGGAAAGCATGATTCTACCAATCCCATGACGGACCCATCAAAATGAGAAAAATTTATATTTTTGGCCAATAAGTTACATGGTGCTACTTAAATGTATGCTTTTAATGTTTATGAATATGTGTCAAATGGTTTAAAATAGCTTCAACATCACATTAGTCTAACATACGTACCTCCATTTACAAGTGCAGATTTACATTTTCCTCATCTTGTGCTTACGCTAAACAAAACCTACATAATATCAGTGATTATGGCTCAAAGATAACGCATAACAACACAGTAACAATACCAAAATAAAATAAATTTTGGTTGTTTATTTGTGTTGTGGTTATTCTATTTGTTGTGAGCCTTTTGGGCCACCATAGTATAGTGATGCAACCAGTGGTTTACACCCCTAGAAACCACTGACGTAAAGTACCAAAAAAAGTTTCAGAAACCTCCAGATGAATGTTTGCACGAATAAATCTATTTTTTTTAAGAAGAAAATGTAACTGACTACTCCTCACCTCTGCTAAACTGTCATGCAGGTGTACATTAAAAAGTAGCGCTACGCTCCTTGGTGTATCCGACTTTAGGAGGGTAATATCTTGCCGATTTCTGTCTGTCTGTACAAAATAGCAGCAGCAGTTGACCTTTCCAATTTGCAGTGTCAATCATGCCCACACACATCGCCGCACCGAGCCGCTCTGCACAGCCCAGTCTTCCATACCCGGCCAGGTAAAAGCTGCTGTCAATCATCTTTGAACAGAATCCCAAATGTCACCAGGTTCTGACATTCTCTTTGCTCACTGTCAAAAAATATAAAAAGGTCTGCTTATTCTCGGCTTTTTTTTTTATCTCATTCTTTTCTTTTATAACATTTGTACTCTTGTATTATCCCAGCCTTTATTTGTGCTCAAACATATGCCTCAATCCGCTCAAATGTGCACTTGAGATAACAATGCCGCCAATCCCTTGTTTAACATTAGCTCTTATCACCTCCAGAGCCAAACAAAAACTACCAAGACAATGAATAAAGAAACAGGGCCATTGAAAACGCTAAACAAACAAAGCCGCCTTGAAAAGCGACAAGAGAAGACAAGGCAAGAGCGAGGGACAAATTAGCGGCGTGCCATGTGATGAAAATGGGGAAATGAAGTTCAATTCGCACTGCGAGACTAATGAGGGTATGAAAGGAGGAGATAGCATTTCCAATTCAAAAGAAGAGCACTGCTCCGACAACGGCGTGCCTCTGATAGCGTACACAGAGAGGGGAAATATGTGATCACACAAGAAGCACTCAATCCAGGGCTAGGAATTAAGATTTTGACCTGGAAGTGTATGCATCTTCAAAATTAGGAAGCCTAGGTAGAATGTATAATACAGTTTTGTAGTTAAACTGAGTGAGCTATATGTCAAACCTTTAAAACAATATTAATCACCGCTATCAATTCTAACTTCTTGTCATTTGTGTGTCCAACAAGGCATTTATTCTAGCACAAAGTAAAATCAAATTGATTTAGAATTGCTGCAAAGGGGAGAAGTGATTATGTGGGAAGAAGTTAAAATAAACCGAACTAAGGACTGAAACGTTTAAACGTGGAACTCGTAACACACTCTTAATTTTAATTCTGTCAATCACCAAGCTTTGAATTATTGTGTAATTTTCTGAAAAAGGGTAGGGTACGTCAACGGGAGTCAAAAGAGCGGAAAAGTTAAGTTGAATGATGTTGAAAAGCTGAAGAAAGTTAAGATGTTATATTAACTTAAGTAACAAGATACTGCCCATAATGGTAAAATGGTAAGTATTTTTTAGAAAGATAATGTATTAAAGTAACAAAAAAAATTTATAAAACAAGTGTAATGTGTAAGAATCTTGATGTATGGAAAAGTATGTACTACTAAAAATGGGAGTTTAATTCTTGAAATAAATAAATAAATAAAGTGGGAATAAAACATAAATATACAAAGAACAATTTATCAACAGCTAAAATGGCCAAAAGTGAATTGTTGAAATTTTTAATGTTATTGAAATGTTGAAATATTGTAAAGTAATGAACAGTTAAAGAATCTGAACAATATTGAAAAATTCCCCATAAAAATGAATACTCAAAAAATCAAAAAAAAAGTGTATTTAAATTACTATTATTTTACATTTGAAACTTTAGATAAAAAAAAATTGCCAAACAACCATAAAAAGTTTTAAAAAAATAAAGAAGAGAATAAAAAAAGTTTCTTGGCAATGTTTTTTTTCAGCTGCCTGGCCTGTGCCCACCACCTTGGGCTTCGACGCCAGATGGAGGGAGGACCATGAGAGGCACTAACAGGAAATGCATCATTACTAAATCAGCTTTTTTCATGCCTTACACTGATCCACAACGCCGCCGGCTAAACCTGTCTTTCTCTTTATCTCACCTCCTTATCCTACCTCTTGCCGATGTCCCGTGGGCTTATGTCAAAGAGACGCTCCACATGAGTAAATAAGGCTCATGTGCAAGAGCCCACTGAATTTTAAGTGGCTTTTTTAAAAGCGAGCGGTGTTCTAGCGGAGCGTTCGTGGCTCCCTGTGTAGCTTCTGCTGTTGACACGGTCCATTCATTTACGCCGACGCATGGTGGGCCGAAAGCCTAGAGGAACGGGGGCTACACAGCAGCGGAGGGTAACATGTTCTGGCATTCACTCTGAAAGGCTACAGCACAGCAAACGGCCGCAGTCTTTGAGGGGGAGTAGAATCCGTACTGTACTCTGAATTCCCTGAAGAGGCTCAGTGCGGTCTACCGAGAAAAAGTCACCCATGTTATTTTGGTACTGACAGTGTCTTTTCCTACTACACACTGGGAGAGGAGCTGGGGCTGTCACAAAAGAGGTCGGACACGGCTCTGAGAGAGGTGTTTGTAGATGTGGATGTGGAGGGTTTTTGATCAAAGTCGTGCTGCATCGGCTGTCAAAAATATGCAGTGAACTTTGTGTTTTAAGCACAGTCTATGTGTGTCTCTGCTTCACTGAGAACATGACTCTATTAAAACACACAGCAACTCATATTTAACTCATAAAAAAGTCCAAAATTCAAAGCAAAAAATAACATCAATTTTTTTTTAAACCTCAGTCACAACTTTCCGACACCATTGTTCAGTCAGAGGATATTTAATGGTTTACAAACATTAGCCACTGATTAGTATACATGCAATTTCACTGATTATAGTTTTTAGTATCTAGGCATGAGTTTGTATCATTATCAAGTAAGATTGTAATTCATTTGTCAGAACATTTTCACACTGCTTCAGCGATTTGATGTGGTTCTCTCAATACTATACAATCTATTCAAATCAACGGAACATGTTGGATCACTGTGGTCCTACTTTCTTATCAAATGTAGTTTATAAATGTCATAAACGTTCAGCAATATGTGTTTAATAAAAACATATATTTTGATGTGATTTTACACCATTAAAAAAAAAACTTGTTTTCACCAACATGTTCCATTTTGTTCAGGTAGACTACAACATTGTTACACAAGCCTTTAATCTATTTCTTTAAAGAGGCATTTTGGTCAAGAAGACTTAATAACTTAATTAAAGTTTAGAATGTGTAAATGCACAGATCAGGAAAAGGTCCGGCAGTACTGTATTTCTTTAGACATACTTAACAGGAGAAAAGTGCTAAAGTAAATCTGCTCATTTGTATGTTTTTTTCTTCTCTCTACAAACTAAGTATAAATAATGTAATGCCATATTTTGAAGTGGAATTTTGCAAAGAGTTAAAGTTCACAGAGAAACTTGACCAGGTTCATGTGCATTATACGACTCAGTAAAACGTTTTCCCCATGTTTCCAACACCACATGAATGCAGCAGTGAGTCCCTGTGTCGTTCTCCATAAGGCCCCCCATTGCTCACTGTGCTGCAAACACCGAGGCTCTGTGTCTGATTAATAGCTTAATTGATTAAGTGGCTTGCAGATTGATTGGCCGGGCCTGGCTCTAACAGATTTATTAGAACAGTGATAGATCAGTGGAATCGGGGCACAGCTGTTCCGCCTGGCTTCGGACAGCACGGCCCGATAATGGACATCATCTGTCTGAGCGTAGAGTGCAATATGGCCACATGAACAGACACACACTCGACTCTGTGGGGAAGTATGTGTGAAGGTTGTACACATCTCCTGGGGTGTCCTTCATCAGTTGCTCCAAACCAGCTCTGAGGAAGGAAGAGGAGCAGAAGGAAGGCCACTATTTTTGGATGAAAGTGGTGTTGATCTATTCCTGTTTTTGGCACCTGTCCCAATCTTCAACTTCTGCACTCTGCCTTTTCTTACTTCATATCCATTTTTATTATGCTCAAAGTTTTACCGCTTTTGAACTTGCTGGGTACTCACTAGTGTTAGTGTCGAGTACAGTTTTGGGGCCATCCGTCCTAGGAATCAACATCTGTCTTGGTTTTGGTACCCCTGTTCTATTGTTCTTGTACACTTTGGGTCTGGTCTTTGCCTTGGTACATGTTTTGGTATCTTTAAACTCTGATCCTTAGTTTGCATTATCTTTATCTGCCTTGTCTGGGTCATGGTCTTATCTGGGTTTCATTACTCTTGGGTCTTGGTTTTACCTTAGTGTTTGTATAGTCTGGGTATGTCCTTGTGGTCTACATATACTTCTGTCTTAATTTTGGTACTGTCTTAGTAGCTTGGTCTTGATGCTTTTATCTGAGATGTCTTTGTTTCAATACATTCCGATCTTGGTCTTATGTTGGTCTCAGTACACTTCTGTCTGAGTCTTACTTATTGCGGTCTACAAGGAGTATTACAGTACAGTACAAGCTTTTTATTGTCCAATCAGTTGTTTTGCACTCATCTTTCAAAGGCAGACCACTCAGTCATTACCTCGTGGGATCCCAAGCTGAGGCGTCTGGAAAGTGGTACAGTAGAGTACTCTTTTTGGGGATTTGGGGACTTCCGACCAAATATAGTTTTGGTCTTAGTAAAATCTGATCTGGTCTAGACCTTGGCTAATGTCTTCACTTGTACTCAATACTTTTTTCAGTTTTCTACCTTTATCATTGCTCCACCTCCTTTCTTTCCTAACTCTACCCCATACTTTGTCCCTGGTTGGTGATAAAGTATTGTTTATTGTTATACAGAGGCAGCGTACAGTAGGATGTGTGTGTGCTGGTAAATGAGGCTCCATTTTAGCGTGGCTTTAACAAATGAAGACAGCGCAGTAAAAGCACCACCCACACACTCTTTCCGACCATGGTGTCACTTGAGCACACACGAGCTAATGAACAAATGGCATATAATGTGGGCTTGTGGCAGAGGCTCTGTTCAAGTGTTTGTATATGTGGGGCCGTTTGTTTATTGGCGTGTGAAACATTAATGCCTCCATAAATTTTGTGTGTGTTGGAGCTGGATGCATCTCTCTTTCTGCTCATAAATGTGATGTATTCTCATCATCGCACCATCATCTGGAGGTGACGGCCCACGATTACAGCACTAAATGCACAGACAAACACAAGCAGTAGCCAATAAAAACACAAGAATACTGTATTTTGGGATGTCTATATTTGACCATTGTTACATTCTATTATAAGCCCTTAAAAGAAATGTAACGCTGTTTGCATGTAATGAAAATAAATACTCTTCCTCCTAGACAATCTTTTGTCTGTGTGCCCCTGTCTATGCCGCTCCATTTTGTTCTGACTATGTACCGCCCAATTTGAATCCTGCAAATTTAACATGTTTGACCAGAACATAGACTGCCCAGACCTTTCAAAAATCCATCAAAATAGGACTCATTGTGGTCTGTAAATGTGCACGCACGCACAGACCTACCTGAATTGTTTTTTGGTTACCTGTGATTTCTGGGGTAAATAAACCCATCCGCTCCTCTTCCATGTAAAAGGCCATTACCTTACAAATGGCTAATTAAGCCTGAATGATTAAGTCAGTAGTCAGTAGTCAGTATGTAATTTCAATCACAAAACATAATGGCCCCTGGTGGGTCAAATCCACCAGGGGCCCCACTTATGGCACCACTGCTATAGAATACATCAAAAATGTTTAAAATTATTCATTTGATCTAAATTATTAGTGATTTTAGTGATTAACAAGTAATATTTTTTTTCCTTAAGAAACATAAACAATCAGAACTTTATTTATTAGCCATTATACATTTTGTAGATAATGTAATGTATTTGCATTTTTATTTGGGTTTATGCACAACTGATGGAAACCGCAAACACTTGATTTTATTATGACACCTAATTTAGCTACTGCTGTGTATAAATAAAACATAACATTGTTGGTTGTTGGTAAGGAAACAAATGCACAAAATATGCAACCCTATTTAATAGTTCCCTCAACTCCACTCTGGAAGCAGGATGGAGCAGGGGACATAAAACCTGTCAACTGAGAGATTTTCACCTGAGAGACTACTCTTTATTCTTTTTTGCAAATCTTTTTCTAACCATAACCAGGTGTGTAAACATCAGTATAGCCTGTATCATTTAGAAGATGTAATTTCTTTACTGTTAGGCCAACTTTCCCTAAACTCATTTTTAACTGGTCCTGTGATGATGGCCAATATTAGTTCAATGAAGAAAAAGCTCATGTGATAGCTTCCACAAAGGCTGGTATTGATTCATGACAATTAGCTTCTGAAATTTAACGACCAAACAAGTTAAACTGAGCCAATATACTGTATATGCAGGTGATTCATCAGGGCTTAGGTGAACATACACACAGCTCGTAGTGGGATACATGCTACACCCAACATGTTGATAAAGCAATGGTGCCTTGGCCGCCACTAGTTTTTTTCCTAACATTAAAGGCATTTTAACTTCCTCAGCACCTCATCATCTCTCATCCTATTTACCCATCCTTTATCATCCTCCAGCTGCTCGACTCTAATCGGTCCTCTGTCCGCCCCATGCCTCATTATTCACCCTCTTTTATTCTTGCAGTTCTATTGCTTCAAATTAACATCTGCTGACTGGTCTGCTAACCTGAAAACGTGTGGTCTGAATGACATGCAGAGACAATCAGTGTGTTCATGTGCACAATAATATTTCATTTATATTCAGAATACTCAAAGAAAGGAATGAGGCGAGCGTTGGACGGAGCGTGATTGTATATGGACACTGGGGACATTCGCTTAAAGCTGAGGTGGAAAATAATGCAATGCTACTCAACGTAGTGTGAAAGTGTCGGACTTAGTTGTTCGTCCAAGTAGGCATGAGCTGGAATGTGTGGAGAGATTGGGTGGGGCTTGGCACTTGCTAAAGGCGTCATACCATATTACCATCAATACGAGGCCCGGAGACAACAGAAAAACACAGAAACACAAAAAAAAAATAGGGCCGGGACTCGATTAAAAAAAATATTCTAATTAATTAGAGGCTTTGTAATTAAGTAATCAAAATTAATTGCATTTTAATTGCATATAAATATTTGACCTGAGAACAGTGAGAAGTAATTTTTCACATGGATTTTTAGTATACCATTGAATAATGACTGTCCCGCTAGTCTGAATTATAACTCCTAAATGCATGTCAGATTTTTGGCAACACCAAAAAAAATTCAGGTGACCAACTTGTGGGATGCAACGTAATGGATGGGAAACAATGATGTAGTTGCCTTGGAAGGAGAAAGGCATTTAGCTATAGCCTTGACAAAGAAAGACCAACACCCCTATTTGTAATTAGGCCCGAGCCGGTGATGGCCGGGAGGGCCTATTGTTTTTGCTCGGATTTTTTTTTTTTTTTTTTTATCTTTATTGTGACCAAATGATCCTAAATTTGACCCAGTGAACATGCACAAAAAGTCATTATATTGGTCCCAGACTTCAAGCTCGGCAAAAATGGTATGTATTTGAAGACGCCGAAAAAAAAATACGAAAAATGACTCAGTGGCGACCCCTACAAAATCAAAATACATTGGGCCTATGGAAAGTGAAAGTAACTTTTTCCAACGTAGAAAAATGAAACTTGGTATATCCATAGGACACCTCAGAACAAACAGAAAAGTCAATGACAGTCACACCCTAAACTTAACAGGAAGTCCGCCATGTGGGGTGAAACGCGCCACTAAAATCGCACTTGCGCAGAAAGATGCAAATCATTGTGTTTTAATCTAAATGGCCCCAAATTTGGTGAGTATCATCTAGACACGTGTGCCAACCAAAGTTGTGACTTTGTTGTTGATATCTTATCGGGTATGGGTGTGGCAAGCCTGTAACGAGGTGGCCATTTTTGTGAAAATAAAGCGTCTCTTAACTCTCAAACGCCTTCTCGGATCGAGTTGGACCCAAAAAGGCGTTTGTGCACATTCATGACCTGAACACAAAAATATGTAAATAAAAGGGTTATCTTTAGAAATGGCTCTCCAGCGCCCCTACAAACTTATAATGGACCCAAGAATTTAGTTTGTCATAGAGACATAAAATTTTGTACACACATCTCTTATGTCATGACGAGCATAAAAGCCAATGACAACCACCCCTATCTATAAATGTGTTGCCATAGCAACGTCCCAAAAATGTGAAAAAGTCAATGGGAAGTGAAATTTTTAGTTTGTTGTAGGCAAATAAAACTTGGTACACACATCCACCATGGGCTTATGAACAAAAAAGCCAATGGGGACCACACCCTATCACACACAGGAAGGCGGCCATTTTGAATTGAAAATGTGAACCGACTTAAAATACACCTCTTTTTAAAAGTACACAGAAAAAGCTGCTTCATTCCACAGACACCAAACTTGGGCAAAATGAGCTAAACACATGTATGTAAATGAGACAAGTGTTTTTCTAGACTTTTTGCTCGAGTTATATTTTTTTATTATAATTCGGTATATATTTTTTTATTATAATTTTTCTGTAAAATGATCCTCAATTTAACCCAGTAAACGAACAACTAAAAGTCATTTTTATTGGTCCCAGACTTCAAGCCTGGCAAAAAAATGTATGTATTTGAAGTCCCGAAAAAAATACGAAAAATGACTCAGTGGCGGCCCCTAGAAAAGTCAAAATACATTGGGCCTATGGAAAGTGAAAGTAACTTTTTTCCAACGTAGAAAAATGAAACTTGGTATATCCATAGGACACCTCAGGGCGAACAGAAAAATGTATTACAGCCATATCGTAAACTCAACAGGAAATCTACTATGTTGGGTGTATGCGTGACCACCTAAATTGCACCCCTTGTGTCTAAAGGCTTTTCATCTAAACAGCTCCAAATTTGGTGAGTATCATCTAGACACGTGTGCCAAAAAAAGTTATCAATTTGTTTTTTGATACATTTGTGGCTGTGGTCGTAATGAGTCTTTGAAGAGGCAACCTTTGGGAAATAAATGCCATTTCCCAATTGCCAGGATCCTTCCTTTAGAGGAGGCCCCTCCAGAGCCAAGGCTAGAGTCTTAGAAAACTCCTCAGAATCATTTGGAACTTGTAACCTTGTACTTTTAGACAAGTTATATTTACATTTTGTCTTTTTAAACAGGGGGTTGCAGCGATTCCTGAGTCATCTCAAATCTCCGGCCAGTACTTTGTTTTTCTCGCCTTAGCCCAAGCATAATCTATTATTTCCAAAGGTTCAGACAGCTCCCAGGAAAACCAGGGATTGTGGAGACCTTTAACTCTAAAGTTAGGTTACAAGGTGGTGTAGCAGGCCCAAGCAGTAGCACAGGCCCGGTTATTTGACATTACCGTGAAGTTTACGCTTTAAAGCACGAAATGAAATCCTCCGAGTGCATGTGTCCCCGCGGTCTCAAGGGAGGCGAGGGCCTTTATCGCCGCTTGCGGCTTTAATTTTTTATTATAATTCGGTATATATTTTTTTATTATAATTTTTCTGTAAAATGATCCTCAATTTAACCCAGTAAACGAACAACTAAAAGTCATTTTTATTGGTCCCAGACTTCAAGCCTGGCAAAAAATTTATGTATTTGAAGTCGCCGAAAAAAAAATACGAAAAATGACTCAGTGGCGACCCCTACAAAAGTCAAAATACATTGGGCC
>CM044549.2:8087096-8424596 GCA_024416835.2 Perccottus glenii
ATAATTGCCCACCCCTGCTCTAAACACTCATCTCTGCACTCCTTAAAATTTACCAGCAGACACAGCACACTTTAATATTTAAAGGGGCACTGTCATTTTTGGGGTATTCTGTTGATGTAAAATAAAACAGTGCGAAATTTTAAATAGTTTGTTATTGTCTCAAAAGAACACTGTTTTCATTTGACCATTGACAAATCTCTATAGAATCTTGTGGAAGTTCACTTACTGCCTGATTTTGTACAGATGCCCAAAGAGGACAAATTGAGTACTGCTGGAGATGAGGCACATTATCTTTTATTATGAGTTTTGTTCTGGAGTTAGTGGTGAGTCTAAATATAAAAAAATGTAACATGATACAGAAATAGCACATTAAACACTGATGGCAGTTTATGAAGAAGCCATCCTAAAATATAAGAAGAGACAAAAGTTAAACCTTTTAACAAACTTATTTTGTCATTCTTCATGAAACTTTATTTATTCACAATTTGCTTAATGTCTAAACTGTCAGGTAAACAATGCCATTATTTCTGTCTAAAATAAAGGAGACTTGTGACACACTTATGGCATGTTTTTATTTCACTCATCCTAAAAAAAATAAAGTACAAAAGTATGATACAATCTACAGCAGATCTATACACATCTCCATTCATTCAGGTCTATATATATATATAGTTTATATAGTTCATTTTATATAGCGCCTTTCCAGAGCTCAAGGACGCTTTACATATCAATTATTCATTCACTCCACAGTCACACACTGGTGGTAGTAAGCTACACCTGTAGCCACAGCTGCCCTGGGGCAGACTGACAGAGACGTGGCAGCCATTCCGCGCCTACGGACTCTCCGACCAACACCTTCAACATTCTTACACATTCATACGAGGCAAGGTGGGTTAAGTGTCTTGCCCAAGGACACAACGACAGTATGAACTGTGGGGAGAGCGGGAATCGAACCTACTACCTTCCAGTTGAAGGACGGCCGCTCTACCACTGAGCTACTGCCACCTGAGCATGTTTGTGCAGTGCCTCAGTTGCAATATTACAGTGGTAAATATACTGTATTCCAGGTAAAAAAATACAACTTGTGTACAAAGTTTAAAGGATTTGGCTTTCCAATGGGGAAATATATTCTTCATTATTAGGCATATTTTAATAAATAAGTCACCAGTATTTTCTGTTTCAAATAAAAACACTTGTGCCAGTCAGTGTAGCTACCTTCAGTAACACAAACATTCAGGCTTCGGCGCATTCTGCTGCAGCACAGTCTGTACTTTTCTCACAATCTGAGTAAAGTATTTCACACATGTTCACATCTGATTCTCTGTAAATTAGACTGTGCATAACTCTTCATGTCTTTACTGCCTTTGTATTTAGATTTCTGGGATCTATTTTTACAAAAAAAAAAAAACTCTGACTTGACCCTTTTATATATTTGGTGGATATTTTATATATTTGGATTTTTTTCCATTACATTTCATTTAGTTTTGTTATTCCTATCCTTAAAAGCAGCTGTGTGCATAAAAGCATTCTTATAAATTAACATAATACTTAATACTTTGATATCTGTTATATCCAAACCAATTGTATAATACCATAATATTATAAATACCATTCACTGAACAGGTACGTACTTTATCTAAATTGTACATAAAAACGGTCTAGACCAGAGTCTCCCAGACATATAAATGATGTTTAAATGATTTGTTTATATGTGTAAACTCTGAGTGTGTGCAGATCTGTGCAGTGCAAGAAGAATGCTATTTTGCAGCGGGCTGCAGGTAGTAGGGCTGAAAGAGTCTCTCGTGGGCGCAGACCTGCAGGGCAGCGTGTGTGTGCATCAATAGTCGTGGGAAGCGGCAGGTGAAGTAGCCGACAAAGCCTTCCGGGAGCTCGCCCAGCGTGTCCTGCACCTCGCACGGGAGCTCGTGGTAATGGTGTTTCTGTGGCATGAGGGCAAATGTTAGTATGCACGTCTATAAATTGAGATGGCTCAGGCACAAATGGCACATCTCCACATAATGTATTGGGTGTGTGCAAAGCAGTAAAAGCAGAAAGGTGGGTATGTGTTTATTTAAGACTTTGTGTGGCGTATACAAAATACATCAGAGAATGCCAAGATGCATCATTGCCTGCCACACGAGGCTGCCTAGGACAGGATATTGGTGAGAGAAGTTCCTACCATGGAAAGGAGCATAAAAGAGTATGTGCTCAGTGGTCGTTATGTCAACACACAAACCTTATTCCTCATGGCTCTCAGCAGGTCTCTCACCGAGTTGCCTTTGTAAGTCCTGAAGCGTCTCAGGTCTGCAGCCGACAGAACAACACACAGTTCAGGTTGTCTGGTGTTACAGTAACAGTTTTGGTGAGCGGTACAGTGTGGACATGTCTCGTACCTGTCTGCAGAGGCACTGAGATGTGCATCCTCCAGTTGGTTCTGACCACAGCTCGTCCTGCTGTCTCCAGTCGGACTGAGATGGGACTGTCTGCAGGCTCCTTCTCGATGCGGTCGCTCACGTCCTACATGAACCAACACAGAAATGAACAACTCCAAACCATAAACACCTTGTGTGTCATGTGTGATATATAGCATATTTGTATGTGTATATTGGACTTCATTTTTCAGTCCACAACTGATTTTCCTTTGCTTCTCATAATCAACAAAATATGTTAAACCATAAATCAGCAAACCATAAATAATTTTTATAGAAGAAGTACAGAATAACCTTTTACAGGTTTAAGTTGTAGTCTAGTGTCAGAAAATAAGTGAAAATTTAAAATGAAAAAAATAAATGAATTTCCTATAATGCAGTGAAATAGAGAGACCTGAAAGAAAAGCAGCTGTTTCTCTGGACTCCAGAAGAAGGGGTGTTTGAGCACACAGGCAGTGGACGGCCGCGCCTCGGGCACAGGGTTGATCATCTGCTCGATCAGGTCCCGTGCTATCACATCATCTGGAAAAACACACCATGATATAATAACATTAGACTTCTGAACACCTTAGGGCAATGTATAATCTAAGAGGATTCCAAAATGAGCTCTCACTGTGCATGTCTTCCATGAAATGAGTGAGTGCGTATTCTCCCGACAGGATGTTGACCTGCCGCCTCAGAGAATCGCCAAATGGATGCTGCCCCCTGCTGACCACGTAGTAGAAGACACAGCCGGCTGAGAACACATCCACTGCTGCTGTCTGCAAAAGGAGCACAGGAGAAATATAGACAGAGGGTTATCTATTGAAATCTATAAACAGTTATTGAGTTGGCCTCTTATGACATCTTGTAATTTTAGAAACGTTGCATTCATGATTTTCAGAGCTTTAAAGGATCATTTGCAGTGGTTAATAAATTGAGGAGTGCCATTTAATGCGCTACACATTTGCTTTTCTTGCAGCAGGCGGTACACGTGTGCAGGACGTGCTTTCTGCGGCGCTGTCAGAGCCTTCAGGAGATTCTGCTGATGGATGTCACACTGTTCAGAAAGCACTTCTTTTTTTAATGAATACAATATTAATATACTTTTAGCTCTATTCAGATCACAATCATAGCGTGAGATCTATTGTAATTTGTTCTTTTATGTACTTTGTAGAGATATTGTCAGAGTCAATAATGATTTTCATTTGACATTGCTCCTTTATCATCACAGCAGATCATTAAACATACACAGTAGTGGAAAAAGTTTTGGGACACCCCAAATATTGCATTAATAATAACTATTTATTTTTTGTAGGGATGCACCGAATGTTCGGCCACCGAATAAGTAAAAAGGCCGAATAAATTTTGCCGAACAATGACGTTTTTAATGACGCAATCAAATAACCCGCGTAGAGTGAGAGGCGCGGGCTTTATGCAGCAAACATGTCAGCAGTGTGGAAGCACTTTAAAGTGTCAGAGAAAGAGGCAGAAACGGCCGTTTGCAGACATTGTTCTGCTGAATTGTCCAGACGGGGTGCATCTGCAAAACCGTACTTCAAGTGAAACAGACCACGGAGTGAAAACAACTAAAAGTGCGCTCTTAGAAGCTGTCAGCACACGATTTAGTCAGGCGGACTCAGAACTCCTGTACAGCATCGCGACTGTGCTTGATCCACGTTATAAAGATCATTACTTGGATGTGGGGGAAAAGATGCGCACACGAGAAATAATCCAGGCCGAGTTGGATTTGGGAAAGCCGTCAGGTGATGCACAGCGCAGGAAATGAAAACAGCGCAGAGTAAAGCGGGCTCGTACTACATGAGCAGCGCGCACAGTCTCGCTGTCTGACATGTTCGATGAGATCCTCCAACATTTGCAAGACAAGCTCGACCGCTCAACAGTTAGATGGGTATCTATCTCTCAGAAGTCCCCATCCCCAGGAGCAATAACCCTCTCGAATTTTGGAGGACCAATCAAGGCCGCTTTCCTGACCTGGCGCAGATGGCACGCAGGTAGGCTACTTGTATGGGAAATTAATTTAAGATTTTATTTATATTTTGGATTATGGTAACACTTTATAAGTAGTTTCTATTTTTAACATTAACTAACAATGAAAACCCATTAACAGCATTTATTAATCTTAATGTTAACATTTACTAATACAGTATTAAAATTAAGTATCACATTTGTAATTTTTGAATTAAAAAGTATCAAAAGTGGTAGGCCTATTTGTTAAAATTGTGAATGCACACAATGAAACTGTCAAGAATTTAGTTTTTGGAAACAATAAACAAAAAGTAATAAATTGTATTTGTTTGTGTCTGTCTAATGCAGCCACACCTTTTAAACAAAAAAAAGATTTTTCTACAAATATTTCTTGATTGGGTAAAATTTTAAGGGGGTCCGAAAACTTTTTTCTACCACTGTATAGTTATCCAAACTTTTTCTAGCTAAGTTCATATAGTATTTTTTACATCCAACAAACATCCAACAAATTAATATGGTAACATATAGTAACAAATATTAAGATAATATTGCAGTGTGAATAGACAGAACTAAATGACAGCATCTTTACCGGTTTATTCCCAGGCGTCTCCCTCAGCACTTCCGGAGCAATCCATCCTTCAGTTCCTGGTATTCCTGAGCGTAAGGAGAAGCTGCAGCGGCCCTCCTGGATCTTTTTACACAGCCCGAAGTCTGATATGAGAGCTCGGACTCGACCCAGAACACTTGGCCCAGAGAGGAGGATGTTCCTGGGCTTCAGGTCTCGGTGGACTACAGCCAGAAATAATGTCAAATGTAAAAGAAATGTCACATGTAAAAAATCAAAAGCTGACAGTATGAGAGTTAATTCAGACCTATGTTGAGGGAGTGGAGGTGCGACAGGCCACACATGGTCTGCTCAAGCAATGATATGGGACTCAGGTTAGAAAAAGCCGACGCATCTTCCACATACTGAAAATAGTTAAAAAAAAATATTTTGTTAAAACACAGCGCAAACATAGGTTTTTATGCCGGATGCACCTCCTGACGCAACACTCTCCATTTACACTGGCTTGGGTCCCCCTTTGATAATAATAAAGTTAAATCTTACGAAATCTACTGAACCACAGGGATATGGCAAAGAATTATATGTGAAACTGAAGAACCCAACATGAAACAAAAGTGTGATTTTGGATGAATTATTTTTTGTGTATGTTTTCCAGATAGAGGTGTGAACCCTGCTTATCCTACTTTGCGTTTCCTTCTCAGACCTGTTGCAGAGTTGCGGCGCAGAGCTCGATGGCGATGTAGGTGAAGAGCCGGTCCCTCTCGGTGCAGAAGTATCTGATAACGTTGGGGTGTGTGTCGGATTCTCGCAGGAGCTGCACTTCTCGCTCCGCAACCTCAAAACACTCGGGGAGGATTCGTTTCACTGCCACATGGCGTCCGTCAAACTTACCCCTGAGGACACAAGAGCACAGCGGAGGGTGTGTGAGCTCTTACCCGAACACATGCTTTAGTGACAAATGTTGTATAAGAGTCTGAGAGGGTCACGAAGATGACACCTGAAGACAAAGGTCCCCGCTGTGCCGTGTCCCAGGACGTCAGACGAACTGAAGGAGATTTTACCCACTTGAACCTCTTCACTGTCACCAGCTGTCAGAGGAAAAGGAAGAAAAAATATCAGCGCCAAATCAACTTACACTTAACTTTATGTGCACTATTTAATTTATGTCCACAGTGAGGCATTTTTACTTACCAACCAGAAGTTCGTTATTTTATAGTAAAAACATTTAAACACGCTAGTCAGTAACATTTTTTTTTGCCTAATTTTTAACTCTTCAACCTGTCTTATTGTATATTTTGAGTTGAACTGTCTCCTCTCCTCAAGTTGAACGCTACACATGAAATGATCACACTCCTCCCCTCGGACAGGGGCTACGCTTTCCAGAGGCTAAAAGACTCAAGAACTCTTTCCTATTGCCCTTACTTTACGCTTTTGAGTAACAAATTTAATGTGTCTCGAAAATTTCTTGTACTATAGTGCTACTATAGTTTTTAATCCAGCTTTAGATAAATCCCAGCACAGAGACTACTTTCATTACTACTTGACCTTGCAAAAAGTGTGGGCTTTAAAGGGACTGAACTTGCCCTTTTTACGATCACACACTCTTATTGGGTTGTCTGTTGTCGTTAAGAAGAAATTCCCAGCAGTTTCAGAGTTACATAGTGCAGCTAAAAACATAACATTTTAGTGAGATGTCATTCCAATTGTAACGAACCAAAGCTCTACATCTAGTGGATAGAGAGCGGTGAAACTACCTCCTCAGTCTTTATACAAAATTTGACTGGGGCGGCACAATATATTGTAAATTTATTGGTCATTTGTCTAGGCCACAACTCTAAGCATACATTTGGTTCAAATTCTGCGTGTGTTTTCCTCAATTAGCTAAAAAATAAAATAGAGAAAAAATATGTAGGCAGTGCTACTTTTATTAAATCTTTCCTGTAACTTCCTTTTTTGGGACATATTCTATATGACCTATGATCTAATTTCTATGTATTGTTTACATTTCAGTCTAACTGTACTGATGGAAAGCAGGTGACTTATATACAGTACTGTACAAAGGTTTTAGGCAGATATTCAGTAAAGTAAGTATTTTGTCAACAATCTACAATTTAAATGTTTTAACAAAATGCCAAGTGAGTGAACGGACAAAAACTTAACAATAGAGAGTGATCCCAGAACAAGAAGTGATGCTGTGACCATGATCTAACATCATGGAGTCTGGCCTGGTTCTGTCTGGGATCACATGGTCTGGTTTAACTTAAGTTCCTTCCATCTTTGATGGTCTGGTTTAGTCCTGTTTGGCCTGGGTTTGTCTGGAATTGTCCAAACCTGCCCAGAGACAGTGGAACTACAAGAACTCTTGCTTGATTTACAAACCCGATTCCCAAAAAGTTGTCAAATGTTTAAACTGAGAATAAGTATCATTTTAAGGGAAAAATAAGTTGATTTTAAATTTCATGGCATCAACACATCTCAAAAAAGTTGGGACAAGGCCATGTTTTCCACTGTGTGGCATTCCCTCTTCTTTTTATAACAGTCTGCAAACGTCTGGGGACTGAGGAGACAAGGCTCAAGTTTAGGAATAGGAATGTTGTCCCATTCTTGTCTAATCCAGGCTTCTAGTTGCTCAACTGTCTTAGGTCTTCTCTGTCACAACCACATCCTCTTTCTGATGCACCAAATGTTTCTATGGGTGAAAGATCTGGACATTTCAGAACCGGATTCTTCTTCTACTCAGACATGATGTTGTAATTGATGCAGTATGTGGTCTGGCATTGTCATGTTGGAAAATGCAAAGTCTTCCCTGAAAGAGACGACGTCTGGATGGGAGCATGTTGTTCTAGAACTTGGATATACCTTTCAGCTTTGATGGTGCTTTTCCAGATGTGTACCATCAGAGATACAGGCGTCTGAACTGAGCGCTCAGAACAACCTGGGTTGTCCTTGTCCTCTTTAGTCCCGATGACATGGCGTCCCAGTTTTCCAAAAATAACTTCAAAATTTTGATTTGTCTGACCACAGAACAGTTTTCCACTTTGCCACAGTCCATTTTAAATGAGCCTTGGCTCCAGAGAAACGCCTGCGCTTCTGGATCATGTTTAGATATGGCTTCTTTTTTACCTATAGAGTTTTAGTACAACGGTGAATGGCCCGGTGGATTGTGTTCAACGACAATATTTTCCGGAAGTATTCCTGAGCCCATGTTGTGATTTCCATTCCTGTATGTGATGCAGCGTCGTCTAAGGGCCTGAAGACCACCAGCATCCAGAATGGATTTCTGGCCTTGACCCTTACACACAGAGATTGTTCCAAATTCTCTGAATCTTTAGATGATATTATGAACTGTAGATGATGATAACTTCAAACGCTTTGCAATTTTTCTCTGAGAAACTCCTTTCTGATATTGTTCCACTATTTTTTGCTGCAGCATTGGGGGAATGCCCATCTTGACTTCTGAGAGACACTGCCACTCTGAGAGGCTCTTTTTATACCAAGCATGTTGCCATTTGACCTAATAAGTTGCAGATTGGTCCTCCAGCTGTTCCTTATTTGTACACTTAACTTTTCCGGCCTCTTATTGCTACCTGTCCCAATTTTTTGGAATGTGTAGCTCTTGTGAAATCCAAAATGAGCCATTCACAATTTGTACAGTGTCCCAATTTTTTTGGAATCGCGTTTGTAGAATTTTTTTCTGGGCACTGAGGTTGTCTGGTCCTTGACATTATTATAAGAACATAATATGGTAGTGTTGTTGCGATTTGTCCACAGAAATAACATTAGTACATACTTTTGAGGTGGTTCAAGGTGTTGGCTGCAGTAGGTTTATGCTCAGAAGTGCTGTTGGGATCCACCTCTGATGTGCTGCTGCAGTGGCTATGAGAGCTGGGGGGAGGCTCAGGGGAGGCAGGTGGAGTGTCTGGAAACCAACACCATAGTATTTTATTCATCATTCAAAGCCATGGGTTAATGCCCTGAAATATAAATTTACAAACCAATGGAGGGGTTGGTCTCAGTGGAGAGGGTGTTGTCTGAAGAGGCCAGAGTAACAGTCTGCAGGTTGGTCTGTATGTGCTGGAGACGGGACTCGAAGGCCTCCTCCAGCTGCCTCTGGGCATTCAGCTGCTGAGCAGAACGCTGGAACACAAACGAACACATTACATTTGATCCCCTCCACACTTCACAACAGATTTGATAGGCCTTTACACAGATCTAATTATAAATAGTGTAAACGGCATCAAGTGTTTGAATTAGGAAAGGACCAACACCAACTAGTTACTGAGTCATACTGAGATTTCAGACATTATTTTTATTTTATTAGTATTGTTTTTGATACTAATGAATGGATATACAGTGGCAAGAAAAAGTATGTAAACCTTTTGGAATTTCATGTTGTTGTTTTTTTATAAATTTGTCATAAAATGTGATCTGATCTTCATCTAAGTCAAACTTGACAAACATAATGTGTCCAAAAAATAATTACACACAAAAGATCTCCAGTGGTGTTCCAGCTGTAACACTGGTAAATTGAAGTTTAATATAAGTCGCTCCACAGCAGGACACCACAAAGGAAGCCACTGCTTATTAAAAAGAACAGTGCTGCACACCTAAAGTTTGTAAAAGAGCACATTGACACTCCACATCAGTATTGGCAAAATGTTTTGTGGACTGACGAAACTAAGATTGATGGGGGTAACCTACTTTTTCTACTGCCATTTTGAATGTTGAATGAGTGTGTTCAATAAAGACATGAAAGATCAGAATTTTGTTACACATTATGTTTGTCAATACCCTTGACATAGATGAAGATCAGATCGCATTTTAAGACAAATTTATTCAGAAAACCATAAAATTCCCAAATGTTCACATACTTTTTCTTGCCACTGTATACAGTAATTCCCAAGTTTTATTTTATGTAATGTGACACACCCTGCAATTTACACTCCTAATTACTAGTCTTATTTATGTTGGTTGCACTTCACAGTTCTGTGTCTTGAAGCTCTCAATTTCCTCTTTAAAAGTTTCTTGTGCAACCTGTAAGCAAACATCCTGTTTTCTTATGACAGACATGTAGATAATGTGGTTTATGACTACTTGCCACGTATTTTAGAAGAAATCATTAACGTAACAGCACAGAGGGGCTTGAAATGTCATTATCAAGTCATTTTAAAGAAGGTTGTAAGTTCAAACCTCGGCCCACTCCGGCCTTCCTGTGATGTCCTAGTGTTTGTTCACTTGTAAGAACTTCAGCATAATATAACTTCACTAAAATTCATTTACCTAATTGTTTTTTGAAAGTAATCAACCACAAAGACTCACAATGGGGTAAGTGAATGCGAAGGCCAGCCATCCTCCAAGCAGCAGGGCCAGAACGACCAGAGTCAGGTGGTCCCGGGTCATGTAAGCAGGCAGGAGAGCAGCAGGTGCCTGAACCTGGACCTTCTTTTCTTCACTGACTCCTTTCTTTAGACGAGTGTCACTGTAGCCGCCTGCCATGGTCTGGAACTGAGGGCATAATTGAAAATAAAATAACACTGTGTATTCACTTTAATCAAGAGCTGCTTAAATAAGGTTTTAAAACACTGTAACTTCTGCATCTCTGTTCTTAATGAATGATATAGCCGCAGTGGTAGTTCTTACATAATGCTGTTGATAGTACCAGGCAGGGGACACTGGAGAGGCAGACGTTTGAGGAGGGATGACTGCGTCTCCGAAGCGCTGCAGGCCGCTGGGGAAGTCCCTCAGCATGGTGGTATGGGCGACTGGAGGGAGCTCATGATGACCTAGAATAACAACCACACAGATGTGAGGTAGAACTGAACAATCTAGAAGTAAGTATATTAATATTCTAGCAGGACATCACATCATAGAAAATATCATAATAATTACAATATATGTGGTATTAAATGGGTGAAAAAAAAAGAAACGGCTTTTTGGTAGCAGGGTGTGCTGTTGAATGTTATAGACTACCCGCTCAAGTCAAGTTAACCACACCCTGCTGCAGACAAACGGCTTGTGATTTGTCCGTCTGCAAAATCACTGAGGGGGGGGGATTCACTGTGAGAAAGCGACCTGACTGTCCTCCTTTTGAAAAAAAAAAACAATGTGGTATACCAGGCTACGTCGAGATAACGTCTGTTGTCCAATCAGATTTAACATGGACAATGCCAGTGTGTCTCTGCAGAAAATGCTAGCTCCCGAATTACACTGCCTGCAGCTCCATTCCGCTCCGGAACAATGTCGCACGGTCACTGGATGCCTTTGAAGTATTGAAAATGGGATTCATTGCAACTTGCACACATTGGCAGAATGACAGAAACAAATTCCCAGTCATCAAAGCCTGCATGCATTCAAAGGCCGCTCAAGTCCGCGTTCCTACTTCCTTTTTTTTTTTGCATCTTGCTTAAGATATTCATTATTAAAATGAATTGTGTGACCATGTTTGTTTCCTGAAACCTTTCAGTTGATTAACATAAGACCAAAGTTAATATACATAAACTTTCTTTTGGTATTGTGAAAGTTCACCTATGAGCAGCCACTGGTTTTTGCGGGAGGTTGTACTCCCTGCTGGGTAGCGCACATCAGTGGACGGCGTTATCTCACACTCCCCTCTCCCTCTCACCGTCACTTCCTCTGTCAGTGGACCCTCGATGCGTGCCAGGGTCAGTCCTCGAGGCTGACAACAAATTACATAAACAGCTTATTTAAATATACCAGCAAAAAAGGATCATAATATTTCATCTTTGACTTTTAAATTAACTTACCACTAATGAGACTCCATGATGAACAAGAGAAGTGGAAGCATAGAGGTGGGAGTCTAATTTTCCAACGTAAAGAGTCGGTCTAAAAATAAAATTGTTATTCCTCTGACATTAGGCAAACACATCTGCTGTAGACTATATACTAACAACACTATAACGCCCCTCTCTTACACAAGTTGCGTTTGTGCACTGGCTTGCTCCTTCACAAACTTGTAGCTCCACTTTAGACTGGAGTATGCGTCGGTCTGTTCGTGAGCGGAAAACGTGAGGAAGCGAAGAGTCTCCATGGCGAGGGACAGGTGGGGGGCGTGCCTTAGCGAGTTTTCAGAGTACAGATAAACGCCCACCACGGGGGAGCCGTAGTTCTGACTCCACAGGACATCGCCTAGAAACGGAAAAAAAGCCTCATTAATCAAAGACACACGGTACTTCGAACCATCTCACGGATGGACAGAAAAGTGACGCTAACCCGACACACCTCTCCCTACCTGTCTCTCTGTCGACCGTCACAACTAGACCGTCACCGCTGGATACAAGATGGGCCATCTCTGGAGGAAACAAAAAAGGAGACACACTTATAGCACTTCAAAATCTGCTGTTGTGTGAAAGACAGAAGATTATTACATTTTTATTGCGTTTCTTTTTGATGCAACCCCAGAACAAAGCCCCTTACTTCCCCTGTGCATGTGTTAGTCTGAACCAAAATACAAGCCATTTCTCAGCATCACATGGAAATACAATTAAAGATTGGACATAGATTGGAAGTTTTTGGGGTCAGTCAAAATACTATCTTGACCTTTTATAGAACTAGTATTGAGGCTGTATTAAGATATGGCATAATCAACTGGTTTGGAATGCGACTGAAATATAAATTGCAGATTGCTCAAACTAGTGGGTGAGATTATGGGTGTGTCCACATCTCTGATTGAATCCAATCTCAAAAAGGTTTGTATCTTTTCTGTGTTATTTAACTTGATACTGCTCTAAGCCTCTGAGCTCTTGTTGGGAAGTTGTCACTATGATGGTGTTTCTGTCACCCATCTGACCAGGCATCCTTTGTTTGGGCTTTAAAAAAGTGAAATTTAGGCCTTTTTCTTTTCTTTTTTTTTATAAATCTGACCATATCCCGTTTTCTATTCCTCAATCTGTCAAGATTTGCCTTGGTCTCACTTTCACACACGCATGCATATACAAACAATATAATACAGTGCTAATATAGTATTATATGGATGAATACAATAGTTAATGACATGTCAGTGTGTGCAACTGAATAGAAGTGCAGTGTATAGCACGTACTGTAGTCTTGTTTTTCATCATAAGGTGGGGCAGAGTAGTCGTTGTACGTAGCATTCCATCGCAGCTCTTGAGTCTTGGTGTCAAACATGGTAATCATATACTCTGATGAAAAAAATGTGCACACAAGGAGCGGTTTATGAGAATATTCGAGTGATGTGGGGAATGAGAAGATGGTGCATACCTGTGCGTCCTATGTACAGCAGGGGGGTGTTGGGGCAGATGGATTCAGACGAGGTAGTGGTTAGGCTGGTTTGTTTCTCGCCCGTTTCAGGATCTACCACAAACCACACGTCCTGTTTCTTACCTGCATGGAGCACACACTGAACTAAGCGTATGGCATCAATACAGGGTCACATTAATCGTGAACGAAAGAAACCTAGAATAGTAAACATAGCAAAGAAACATAGGCAAAGAAATATGAAATTGTAACCGTAGCTTGAAAGTGTAAAACAAAGTAAATATGTTTGTAAATGAAAAAAAAAAAAACATGTTAGAGGAGATTAATCAGGTCTTCTGCCCTGGTCTGACGAGGGCAATTGGACAAATTGGATTTGTTTATTGTGAAAAATAAACATATTATTACCTCTGATAAGCAGTTGTAACCCTTTAGCTGTAATGCAGCAACAAGTCAAAGAAGTCTTTTTCAATTTCCCCCCTTAAGCTGGGATATTCACAACATAACCTATTCCAGCCAAAAGGCAGTGAGTCCACATCCCCTCAACACAGACTCATGAATAATTAATTTGTATTATTTAAAAAAAATTTCGTGACTTTTGGATTGTAAACGTTGTGTAAAGCATAGTGCCAGGGCGGCAGTGGCTCAGTGGTAAGAGCGGTCGTCCTTCAACCGGAAGGTAGTAGGTTCGATTCCCGCTCTCCCCACAGTTCTTACTGTTGTTGTGTCCTTGGGCAAGACACTTAACCCACCTTGCCTCCAGTGGTGTTCCAGCTGTAACACTGGTGAATGTAAGTCGCTTTGGATAAAAGCGTCTGCTAAACGACTAAATGTAAAAAAGCCTTTTTTATTTAAGAAAATATTTACTTTGTTTACACTTTCAAGGCTGCAGTTATAGTTGCATTTTTGTTTGTTTCTTTGCTTACATTTACACTTATAGGTTTACAATTCCAATTCATTTTCTTCCGTTTACAATTAATGTGACGCCATATTGACGCCATAAGCGTTTCAATAAGAGAATGCAAACAATTTTGTGCTTCAACCTTCATTCCCAGGCACTTTGACATCTACGGTCTGCTTTATGTAATAATAAAGTGGTTCAAATGTCTAATTACAAATCACTGAGGAGCTCAAAATGGGAAAAGGGTTAAGCAGTATGGACAAAAGAGGACAAGCTGAGCACCGGTGAAGGAGAAGCACATTTATGTTTATACTTGAGTACACGTTCTTGAATGAGACTTTAGAATGAGTATATATACATATTTTCTTTGTGTGTGTGAACACTTTCCATAGAGTCTGTTCATAGAAAACCTGCATGTCCCTGCAGGGCTACCATAGCCGTTTACATACTCTAAAAAGTAATGTCAGGTGTGGATTTTCATTGCATTTTTGCCACCAAAATACACATCCCACTTTTAATAAACTATGTTACACAACCTAAAAACTGAGACCAACACATGGTCCTTTGGCAGGTTCTCACATTTATAGTGCAACAAATGAGACAAAAAATAAACAGGACGTTCATAAATTCTTCAATACATTTCCTGTGTTACCCATTAAAGCTGCTATCACCGTGATAACCCTAATGTGTTCATTTGAAATGTTGTATCAAATGCAACAAGAGCGTTGTTTTTTGTCTGTTGACTACTAAACATCATTACTAAGACCTTTTGTGAAATGATTACCAGCGATAGGCACGAGAGGATTACAAACACATGGTTTATGAATATATTCCATCTGATGTGAGCTTCAGCCAAGTACATGCAAACACTAGCCGTGCATTAGTGGTGTCTGTTGCACAAGTCAAAGCATTTCTGATTACATCTCCAGAGACAACTACAATGTGACACAACCATAGGACCTTAATAACAGTGCCAGAAAGTGTGTCTAGCCTGATTTGTTGGGAAAAAGCTGTGACACTGTAGCACATGAGTGATTATTTAGGAGGCCTTTCATTGATATGTAGATGTGCAGCTGAGGAGTACATTACTAGACTATTAACAGAGAGAAAGACAAAAGTCTGTTTTTCCTTCGCAAATAATTCGAGTGGTGCAAAAAAGAAAAATGCAGAATTGGTGTGTTTCTATTGACTGCTGTAAAGTGAATAAACTGTCGTCACACTGACATAAAGCATGACAACTAGGATCCTTGCTCTTTTTTTAACCCATCCTTATATGTACATGATGTAGGATATAACATCTTTATTTAATTCTAATATTCTGTCAAATATAACGTTTTTCCCTGAGATTTGTCAGAGGAATCGTTTTGTCCTCTTGTCTTATGTGTTAAAAGTTCAGACTCTGCTACTGGCATAGCATTATAAACTAAAAGCAAATATTTTACAACACAAAAGAACTCTGTTTATGGAAACATGACTAGTAACAGTGACTCTGACATGAGTGGTAATGTGATATTAGTGAAGTCATTGAGAGGTGATTAGCTGATAAGTGGGACATTTTTGTTAACTAAGCAAGATCATAAGTGATTGATCACCCCTTATTCATGATAAACACAAATACCTTTCTCACCTGTATACAGCATTCCATCAGAGCTTCGACAGGGGGCTGATTGAACCAGCTCTGGGATAGTGAAGGGGAGTTTCTGGAAACAAAGAACATGCACGGAACAGAGTATTAGGTAAAAAAATCCTAAATGATTACACAAAGGCATACTGTATACTCACAACCAAGCCCTCTTTGTGCTTGCCACCCAGGATATACAAACTGCCATCATTGGGGTCCGGTAGAAAACCTGGCCTAAGAAAAAAATATATAGTCTTGTAGTTGTTTTCATAAAAGAGTCTATTAAAAAAACACTAACCAGTTACAGTCCCAGATGATTGAGGTCGTTTTTGTCTTTTTCTAAATTCATTCTTAGTTCATCCTAATAAAAGCTCCCTCTCAAGGTACTCAGGAACTTTTAAACCTGCACAATTGAGAGAATCTTATGTGGGAGCATCACCACCTGGACGGAAACTGCACCAGACAGGCCCTTAATAAAACTGAGCTGCAGGACATTTACACACAGCAAGAAGATCCTCAAACAGCTCACGCAACCTAAACACTCTCTCTTCTCCCTGTAGCCATTAGGCTGGCCTTTATATATAATATCTTGTTTTTTTTATTCTGTGTGCTGAGTGATACCTTTTTGGCTGCAAGTACAAAAATACATTTCACTGTGCATTGTACTATGCATGTGACAAATAAACCTTGTCTTATTTAAAAAAAATATATAAATATTTTCATTACCTAAGGCTATAAAGAGAAAATAAACAGTTAACACTAATTAAATGTTATTTCAGCAAAATAAGAATAAATGAATAAATGTGAGTAAATACATTTACTGTCTTTAAAAAAAAATCTTTAATATTTTTTTCTACTATAAAATAAAATAATCTATTCAGTGACATTTAAGATTCACCTGCAACATGCTTGCTTCACACTACAAAATTGTAATTTTTTTAAACTGATGAAGCAGTTTATGAGATGCCAAAACAGTACAATAATCTATTGTTACTCACTCTGTCAGGCGGGCCTAATAAATTTAAACGTGTTCAATGTAGCAAAATCCCCACCTTCACTCAGGGTCCACTTGATGTCCCCCGACTGCTTGGAGACGGCATGCAGGCTCCCGTCCAGCGTGGACACAAACAGGAGGGACTCTGGGAGGGTGACTGATGTGACCCCTCCGACCTGATGGGAAGGAGAGAGAGAAACCTGAGAAACAGCTGTGTGACACGAGTTCCGCCAGAGTGTCGTGTATCAGCATAGCTTGGCTGCAGCATGTGTGCGCCTGAGGGTTTGTGTCAGTGGGTGTGTCCACTCTGCAGCGCCTCCCTGAAGTTTCTGCTGGTACTGTCCTGTGTGTGTTGCTAACAGGATATCCTTATCAGCCCCTCAATTCTTCAGTTGTGAGTGCAAGTGTTCACCACTCCCATATTTACACAGTAATAAAAAATAAAAAACATATTCACTTCTGCAATAACTTTTACATTGTTGTATTATTTTGGGGTGAGTATGTCCGTTTTTTAATGACCCAAATGAAAGAGCAAAGTCTGAGCTTTATATATATTGTCAATTTTGTAATTTTTTTATTTTTCTTTAGAGTTATAGGCATTTAAGAACTAAGAAAACATGTAATATGCGCTAACTATTAAGAAAATGCCGACCATGATATGATCATTTGAATGATCTTTAATGTAGTAAAAGCACAGCTTGATTTAAGACCTTGTTTGGACAGGTTTGAAAGGTATTTTAAATGGAAGACCATAACGTTATTGCAGTAGTTATTTTGCGATCAATGATATTGCTATAATGATAAATTTGCGATATATATTGTGCAGCTTTCAACAAGGCTGCGATACTAAATAGAGCAATTTAAAGGTAAGGCAGAGATTACATCAATATTTTGATACAGATATCTCTTGTGGCAGTTGTATGTATGCAAAAGGGAGACTAATTAAAAAGTATTATAAATATTATATAGTTTACAAAGTGCATTACAACAACATAGGCAAGATCAATTACTTATAGCAATATTCCACGCATATTGTTTTTCTAATAATCTGCAGACATAAAACCTACTGCAATAAGAAAGGTTCTTGACAATCTAGGCCTATCTTTCCACCTCACAGATATCATGATATATTGTGACTGACCTGCTGTATTGTGATATTATTACATGTGTATCACAGCAAATCACATGGTATCATCTGGTGTCAGGTAATTCCAACCCATAATGAAAAGCTGCCCAGCAAAATGTAAAACTGTTCAGATTTATTGAGAAGAAAACTGAAGTAGTACTTTTAATCATAAAAAAATGTATGTGGTCCAGGGTGCCTTAATGTAAAGCGCTTTGAGTGTCTACAAGGTGGAAAAGCGCTATAATTATATAAAAAAATCTGATTATATATAACCCTGTTTTAAGGAGGCAGGAGCCCCCTGAGATGTTATAAAGCCCCTCAATTTGTTGTATCCATTGCACACTCTGTCAGGGCTTTAATATCAAATCTATTTAGCTTACTCAATGAAAGTAAACCCACATTAAAGCAAATACATTATTACATTTTTTTACTGCTACTTTTAGTTTTAGTAGACTAGGGTTTGGTGTTAGTTTAAATCTGGGTAAGACCTGGTTTAGACCACAGGTTTGGTCCATTAAGGCATTCCCAGTAACGTTTCCATCTTTTCCTGGATGTCTCTAGTTATTCTTATGTACACTTTTTGCAATGATCATACTCTAAAATGGTCCTTACGCCTTGTTTTATTTATATATCTATATCAAAACAATTTTTTTGTGGCATAGTCTAACTACTCACTCAGTGTGCTAGAGCCTCACTTTGAAAAGCCCTTCCTATCATTTCATGGCAACATTACAGAGCGCCTGAAATAGACACACGCGCGGTCTCTAGTGAGCAGAAATAGCTACTCACAAACAGTATTAACGCCACTGTAACAATAACGACACACTTAAATGTATGTAATTTTGTACCTTAAATAGTCCGTCTTCCCATGACACCAAAAGCAGAAGCAGCAGCAGACGTCTCATAGCCCCGAGGAACCCCAAAACGCTCCCCTTCATGGCTTTGAACACACACCGTGGGCTACAACTACTCAACTAACAACAAGGCTCGAACTTTCGCTCCATTTCCAGCACGCGCATCCCTGTGTCAGAAAGCTAACTGGGCTCGTCAAACATAACGAAACTTCCATTAAAAGTTAAAAGACAAGGTGAGCATTAAGCGTAGTGACACTCTGAATTCATGACAACAATAACGTTGCAGTTTCTTGTCACAGCTCCATATTTCCGTGTTGGGACGGAACAGGTGACGTCAGACCAGAGCTGTCAGGCGGGGAGCTGGGCGGGGACTTGAGAGTGAAGCTGTGATTGACGGCAGGGTCAACGAATAGGAAAACAAGTACAGCGCAAAAGGGGAGAGGCTATAGAAACAACTGGAACACGTGGAGACAGACAGCAGGTCAGTTGTAACGGCAACAAGAGCGACCCTTTGTGCAATAGAAAGCAGTGGAGAGCGCCTTTATCACACACTCCCACCCTATTCACAAACATACAAATGATTTATATTTAGCAGGCCGTATCCACACAACGGTTGCTGTTCAGGTAACTGCAATTCAGAAGATGAATCCAGGTAACAATATGAATAGCCTATGGTATGTGTGTAAAATTGTGTTTTCAATGAGGAAATTGTATTATCCCATTTTTACACAATTCTTTTTACACACATTTTTACAAGGTACTTAATGTAATATTAAATTGTCAATTTTAAATTATATTTTGATTGTTAAAGGTGTAGTGTAGTTCCATTTTGAAACATGCTGTTGAACAAAATGGAACTAAGCCAAGGGCGTAACTTTGATGTGTGCATTGGTAGGGACACAGGCTGTGGTATTATACACAAAGCCCTTAACAGAATATGACTACAGTTCTCTGCTTATGTGCCGTTAGGGGCACTGGGGTGAGCTAAACCAAGCAAAATATATTTATACCAGCTTAAGATTGAAATACAGATTTATCAAGTCACCTTTTGACAAAGATAATAGGCCTATGATTACAGCATCATTGGAAAGAAACTACAACCTACCTAAGGTAATAATAGTGGAGGTTCCTTGGGAATATATTTAAATGTATAAATAACTACTCTATGTAATGCAATATATCTCTACAAAAGTTTGAGTCTGAGTTTGAACTACTATTTGTAGGACTACTTCTGTCTTCTAAAGTGTATTCCACAGTATGACCTCATTTATATTAAACTCTTTACTGACGCGAGTCTATCCCTCACCTGAGACTCTGCCCCTCCATCCTCACTTTCAACAAACTGGCAAAATGTCTGTGAAGGTTCTCAGTCATCCAGGACATCTTAAAAAAAAAAGTTAAAGTAAAAGCATCTGGACTCAGTTTTCAAGAGACTTTATCCATTCTGAGATAATCTGGTAGAAGAGCTGAGCTTATATCTCTAGAGGGAGCAGTTTCTTCTGAAACCAAACCTGATGGACCAGGCTGTTCTGGTCTCATGGTTGTTGGGTATAAAAGGGAAGTGTGACTCTTGATGTGAGAGTTGTTAAGGCTCAGGAGAGTTTTTAGTGACACTGCTCCATTCAGGTGTTGTGTTTGTTGTTCTAGGGTGAGGCTCTTTTGTTTTAGGTTTCAGAACACTGTTATACATACTAGGCAACATGAATCTGAGGCCCCCTCCTCTGTTCAGAGAGGGCTTTTCCATTTTCACAAAAATGGCTTCCTTCACCCCTCTGTCAAACCATCTGGTCTCTTCTCTGGCCAAGATTTGGACATTGCTGTCCTCAAAGGAATGTCCTTTCTCTTTGAGGTGGAGGTGGACTGCAGACTCAGGTCCTCCAGGATTGGCTCTTCTGTGCTGATACATCCTCTTGTGAAGCTGTTTTGTTTCACCGACAAAACTGTCACTGCACTCTTCACTGAACTGTATAAACATTACTCTGTTTGTACGAGGGAATCTTGTCTTTAAGATAGACCAGTTTTTGACGCAGCGTGTTTCATGGTTTAAAGTGGACTGGAATGTTGTGTTTGTAGAAAATCCTTTTAAGTTTTTCAGATAAACCAGATACATAAGGAATAACAACACTCTTCCCTTTTGTCTCTGGTTCCTGTCTGTTTGGTTTCTGTGTCCTCTTGGTTTTGTTGAAAGTCCATTTGGGGTATCCACAGTCCCTCGGGGCTTTATGGAAATCAAATATTGATCCGTGTGCGTTGGCTTCCTATAAACTTCTACTTGGAGAGTCCTGTCCTCACAAATAACCACTGCAGTCTAAGAAAGCCATGCGGTTGTCTATGGCATCTTCACGGGTGAACTTGATGTTCTTGTCCACTGCGTTGATGTGTTCTGTGAAAGCTTCTACTTCCTGGGTTCTGATTTTGACCCACGTGTCATCAACATATCTGAACCAGTGACTGGGCGGTGCACCTGGGAAAGAGACCAGAGCTCTGTTCTCCACTTCCTCCATGTACGAGTGCTTCATTGGTGGGTATGCAGGTAAAGAGGGATGTGACATCAAAGAAGACAATTTGTGTCTAGTTGTAGATGTTTGATTTTGTTGTAAAGTCCTCCTTTGCTCCGAGGTGATATTGGAGGTTTGGTACTAGCCAGTGACCTTGAAGCTCAGTTCTTCAGCTTAATTTCCAGACAATTTATTGTTCCTTATGGCTGATTCTGTTGCTGTAAGGAGGTCTACTGTGGGGATGTGCCTAATTTAAACGGATGGTCTGGTAGGATGGTCTGGGTTGGACCGCTGTTGTCCATTAGCCAAAATCTGGAACTTTTTGATTTGGTGATCCTTGTTTTGCTGTGCGAGTTGTACCTTCTGTATCAAATTGGCGATCTCTTGTAGGATTTTGAACTTTTGAAGCCAGTGGACGTCTGACTGTACTCATCTGACCCATTTACACTGGGTTTGTTAAAAAAACAACTACACATCTCTGCAAGGCTACTGTAGTTTACTGTTCTGGCAGATTTTTTATGTACTGCTGTCTGTAGCTTAATCAGGTTGTCTAGATTTTATTGTAAATCACATCCTTAGTTACAATGTATTAAGAAAAACGAGAAAGTAGTGTGTTTCTAAATAACCCTCCAGCAAGGTTTTGGTTTCGATATGTGCTTGATATTGGGTTCACACATTAATCCTGCCCTCTTGCGGTCTCTCGCTCAGCAGTTACATTAATGGCAGGCCTAAATGAATATTGTTTTCTTAAACAGCTCTAGGTCATCTGTGGTTTTCGGTGACTGGTGCACAATTTCTGTTATTACACAATGTTAAGCTGCATATATACAGTTACAGATAAAAAAAAATAGTGGAAAACCACCACTTTTGGTCTACTGATGAATAACAAACAGCTTTTGGCAGAGATGGTACAGACAAGTCCCTCATACAAACTGTGGGGGTGGAACAGAACGCCACTGGAACACTTAAGACTCAGGATTTGCCATCATTAATTTTGTGCCTTCACTTATACAGTACCTGCATATCATCAAACCATGTTTATCATCTCTGATTTTGGTGCTGATAAAAATAAACTATGCTATATTGTACACCGTAAACAGTGCAATAATATTATGCCCAGTTAAGATCTATGTTGAGCTAATGCAATGAAATTTTATGGTGTGTATATTTAAATCATAATAAAGTCTAGCTGGTAAATTACACAATAGTATAGTTTTAAAACAGAGAATTTAATTCTTATATGAACATTGGTAATATAATGATCAAGCACCTGTTCACCTCTATCTTGATTATTAAAAGACTTCCTGATTCTTCCTGCTTTAAGTCATTACATTTCTTTGGGCCTTTGTGGCCAGAGAGAGGGGATGACAGTGGGCAAATGACCCATCTCAGATTTGAACCGGGTCTCCCATGTATTTGCATTGTGCTCTACCAGCTGAGCTAGGGAAGGGGTACCCCCCACAATTAAAATTTTCAAATTTCAAAATGTATCTACATCCTGTGTGCCATTACTTTTGGTAACTACAGTATAACATTTTAATATTTGTTTCACTGGGGTTTGCTCTTAATGCGTTTAACTTTTTTCATGCATTGACACACTTGTTTTAGTGTTTTATCTGCTCTTTAAAAGTGTCTGCATACTCTAGCTTAATTCTGTATTGAAGTTCTTCTGCAATTTTAGTTTTTAGCAATTTTCAGCAACTACTTGCTTCTGCCATTGCACATTTGAGTCTTCATTCTCCTTCTCTGGTACAAGTGACTCTTTTTGATCGAATCTTGTCATTTGTTTACATAGGTTTAAATGTACAGCAAGTTATTTTTATTGATTAATTTTAACTTTCACACTTGATGTCCCAAAATATCTAAAATGAGCTTTCTTTTTCCATTTTACAAATAGACAGACTCAGTTCTACAGGGTTGTTAAAGGTTGCATTACACCCACCTTTAAATTTAAGTACCCTTCTTTTAATTAGACTGACTAATTTTCTAAATGCACATCAAGTGTTGTGTCTTTTTCTTTCTATAACTGAAGCTGTGAGAAATGTTGCAATTCAAAATAATTAACTACCACATTACATTAAATGTGCATAAATTAATTTTTTCCCGCTTGTTACATTACCCTCAAATTACACTGCAAGCCTCTCCGCTGTGGAACAACGTTGCAGACCATCGCCCACTGGATGCATTTCAGATCTGCTCCGCTGCGGATACCTGAGCAGCTCAGAAGAGCATGCGCAGGAAGTACAAGATGGGGTGATAAATGCCATTTGATAAAGACGGGACCAAACAGATCAGATCGCACCAAAGCGGAAACGCATAAATCTAAAGTTTAGATTTATGCGTTTCCGCTTTGGTTTGACTTTGGCAAAAATAGAACTGCGTATCTGCGGACCTATCCGGACGTTGTGTAAATTCTCTTATCTATTTGCTGTGGCGTGCCCAGCGGGGTGGAGTAGTATGCAGTGTAAAAACTAAATGTACTAGCAAACTGTGTGGAGTATATTGTATAAGATCAACACCAGTCTCAGTCTTGTACCCATCTAAATGTTTTTCAGTTGATTCTGGAACCAGTCTTCTAAATGGAGCTGTCCAATCAGAATCCCAGCATGGGGTTATATGGATCCTGCAAATCCTGCACTTCAATCAATTTACAATCAAAATTAATTGCTAAAAATAGCTTTTAAAAATTATTTCTCGTGTCAATTCTTTGTAGTTAAAGTAAGGGGTCCAAGATTTAGTTCTGACCATCTACTTTTGTGTCTTATTTTAAAGAGTGTTCTTTGAGTTAGATTCATTAGTGAACATAAAGTGGAATAAGAGGTTTGCCCATTGTGTGTGCGCATGTTAATATTATTGCGGCATATTATATCTTTAAACAATCTGTTGATTTTCACTGCTGACTCGTCAAAAAAAGAAAAATGGTAAGACAAAAGCACATTGTAATGTATCTGAATGTTTATTTAAAGTTAATCCCACAGCGCACCCCCTCCCTGTGTGAAAGCCGAGTCGGAAAGGAGGAGGATACAGGCCACTATAGCGCCACATCAGCACGATAACTAGCAAGGCTATGTGTTTGGTTACAGCCCACACCGTTATGACACCCTCTGCCCTGTGATAACGCACTAGCATGATGAGGCTAGTTCAGGAGCAGCCCTACTGGGAACAAGTCCGAATAAGACGAGAGGCTGTGGATAAGAGAGCGGTGGAATCCAATTGAGAATGAGTATAAAAAGGGGGCAGCTTCACTAAATGTCAAGTTCCACAGAAAGAAAAAAAACTGGGTGCGGATGATAACGAGAGGCAAAGAATTGTCTCTCTTGGTGGCTGTTGATCCGCAAGGTGCTCGTTGATGATGTCACTCAAGTATGAATGAAGAGGCTCCTCAAAAAGAAACCTCTAAATTCACGATGGTCGCCGTAGTCCTGCTCCAATCAATGACCGTTCTCCACTCTTTCCACACAAAAACGGATGGACTGAAACACAAAAATTTAAACCTAGGACAACTTTCTATGTTTTATGGTGCATTGCTATTTTTTCCACATTTACAGCTAGTATTCTAAAACTGAGCTGTAGGATTTACCTGCGTATGAGACTACAGATCTCCAATGGGAATGATTTCTTCGTTGATAAAAAATTCAATGGTCTCCTCTTCCCAGTCGTCCACATTGCTTTCCAGTTCATCAGTGTCCACTCCTGGAAGACAAAGAGCATTTTTCCAGTGATAACTGTAGAGCAATGAAATATTATGTCTATAGCGCTCCTATTGGTTTACAGCGCTAAACAAGGAAGTATCAGCTACCAATAGAAAAAGTGGTCATTCTGGTAATGTATTAGTATTTCACAGTGAAAATAATCATTTGGTTCAATGGTCTGGAAAGGTCCTTATGCTGTGTGTGAAATGTTGAGTCAAAAAAAAAAATCAGGTAGTGGCTTTAACTGAATACTCCACACAAATATTAATTCCAAATGTATACAATGTGTTTATAAAATGTAATACAAGTGGCATTACAACAAGTCATGAATTCTTTAACACTGAATGTTAGACTGAATTAAGTGGGCTCTGCCTGGATCATTCATACTTGATTGGAATTCCACATTTATTAAAAGTAGAGCAATGCAAAATTTGACTTGCTTTGCATTTCTCGGAAGCAACATTATGTAACTTAAAATAAAAAATACTGTCAGAAATAAAGAATCTGAAGTCCCACCATCTCTGAGCTCGAGGCGAAGGTTCTTCTGTTCTTCATAGATGGCCATTGCCGTCTCCCTGTAGCGGCGGTAGTCATCCATCATGCCCCTGCGCTTGTCCACCAGCTCCTACTCAAACACAAGACACAAATTAGCATAAAGGGCACATGCACAAGTAAGTTTTGTTCATTTTGCTATTTTACAAACTGATTAGGTTGTGCTCCGACGTGAAGATACAGATATCAGACTAACCTTAGAGGCCTTGGATTGGCTTAGACGATCCTTCTGCTCAAAGATCTTGGAGTACTTCTTAAGATCCTTCTTAATATTCTGCCAAAGAAAGGAATATTTGCATCAAAAAGACGTTTTAACCATTTATTTATATTTAATTTCTGATTGAAGCATTATAGCTAAGAGTAAGTGTTTGTTGACTCGCACACAGCAAGTTGGTGGATATGAGCAGTCACCTTGATCTGTTCGGAGCTGAGCAGAGTGGGAGGTCGGGGTCTCCAGAGCAGCTGACAGAAGCGGTCCTTGTTGTTTTTCTGAAGAAGACGACCCTGGAACGTCCAGAGCCAGTACGCATTGTCCACCTAAACCCAAAGAATTAAGATGGAAATGTTATGCTCAAATACACACAAATCTACATTGTGGTAGGAAACTAGTTTAAGTTGCATCAACTCCAAAATAATCACAATAGTCTAGTGGAGCAAATATAAAGGATTAAAATTGAGAGCTTTAAGATTTATTTTTACAGACACTACATTAGGTTTAGTACAGAGTTCCCCAAAACAGTCCTCCATTCATCAAATCCAATAATCTTCCATCCTCCAGGCCTACTTATTTTATCACTCTTCGTAACCATTGAAAACAAAAATTCTGGAACATTTCCTCTCTTTACTGTTGTTCTCCACAAACAGCTGCAGTGATATGACATTTTCTGCACAGAGTTAAACTCAGAGTTAAACTCTGTGCAGAGAACAACAAATCATTAATTAAAATAATCAGCAACAAATTTAATCATATTCATTAACTATTCACATTAGGGGTGCACGATTCAGAAAATGTCACGATTCGATTCGATTCCGATTTTTAGGCTCAAGATTCGATTCAAAATCGACCGATTCAAAGCGATTCTCGATTCAAAAAAACGATTCACAGTATGTAAATGTAGTTTAAGTTTTCCTATGTGATTGATTGTAGTAGACATACAATTTTAAAGAAAAGAAACACAAAAAACTCAATGTAGTTTGATATGACTTTACTTTGTCTTCATGCAAAAATAAAAACTTTTTCAACTAAAAAGTGCAAAGTGCCAAGCTTTGGCCAGCTTTCAAATACATTTCAAGTTTCATTTAGCTTTTAAAGTGCTGTAGGCTACTAGGTTAACTGTTGAAATGTGAACACGACTGGGCACATTGAACTTTATAAAACTAGGCCCTTTTTTTTAGAACTCTGGCAATACAGTCCATTTAACAGAACTTGTGTGATGTATCAGAATCACATAATGGATCAACATTTAGGTGTATGTGTGTGTGTGTGTTTGTAACCAGTTCATGGTCCACCACTAGCTGGAATGTGTAAATTCTTTTGTAGAAACAGAAGCTGGTCTACGTGTTCTGGAGTGAGCATGCTCCGCTGTGCAGTTATTATGTCTCCGGCAGTTGAGAACACTCTTTCTGACGCAACACTAGTACCAGGGATGCATAAATAGCGCTTAGCTAACTTAGCTAAGATTTACTGAAGATCGTAGATTTATTTCCCGTCAGCGTCTATTGCGTTTGTTCTAGTATGTCCGTTTTGGCGTGCCGTAGCCAGTCTATTCCTGGCCGGCCACCGTAGGAATTTGAGCGCATATCTTCTACGTTCAAAAGTCGGCGTGTAGAGGGGCTTATTCATTGTGTAAATAATTATTGGCTACAAGAGTTATTTTTAAGATGTCTGTTCAGCTTTCAAACCCTAATAACCCCGTAGTTTTCTTCGTCATCACAATCGGAGGACAGGTGAGTGAAACACAGCACTGAGCTAACAGCGGCTAAGCTTACTTTACGACACTCTTCACTGGACTACTAATTTAGTATGACAAGCGTGTGCAGGCGTCAGTGTGAATTCGACGCAGCACTATCTATAGGAATGCTGAGCTAAACTCATTTCAGGACAATATTAACACGACAAAAATATATATATATATATATGAATCGATTTTTGGAATTCTATGAATCGATTCTGAATCGGCAAAGCTTGGATCGCGATTCAAATGTGAATCGATTTTTTTGCACACCCTTAATTCACATACTAATTATAATGATAAAGAATTCAATTTATATCCCCCTTTTTTCCTTCCCAAGAGATCACTTCCATTATTCATTCACTCCACATTCACACTGATGGAGGGAAGCTACGTCAGTGTGGCAGACTGACGGAGACCAAACACACTCACACACCAGAGCCAAGGCAAGGAGGGTTAAGTGTCTTACCTAAGGACACAATGATAGTATAAACGCACAAAGAGATACATTGAACCTTCCAAGCGAGGAGATATCTATCCATCTATCCATCTATCTAAAAAAAATAAAAAGATTCCAAACTATGACTTTAATTTAACCCGTGCTAATGTACCTTGTGGCTCCACCATGATACAGAGGTGACGACATAACGGCCGGTGGGGTCCCACTCAACATCAGAGGCCATGTAGTGTTCTGCTATGTTCATCATGGTGCAGTCTGATGTGTCCACAAAGGCAAGGGCTCCGTTCATACTAAAGAACAAGAAACAACTATTATCCTCCCACAAAACAAAATTCACAGGCAAGTTGATCTTGCAAAATCAGAGCCTCAGATATGCAGTAGAATCAGTGACTAAAGTCTCATATGAGGTGTCAGAAAAATACTAGTTTATCATCAGAGGCTTCTTGTATGAAAACAGAAGAAAACTAAACGTACCTCCTGAGTCCAGCCAGCACCATGAACTGTCCCTGTGGGCTCCAGAAGATGCTGTTGGCCTGCTGCTTATCGAACATCTCTGCAAAAGACCAAGTAGTGAATTCAAACAGGGATAACTAACTAAGTATTGAAAACAACAGTCGGTACGGAACAAATATTGATTTTATACATACATATACAGGGTAGGATTTTCAGTTGAACTTACTTGTGAGCTCAATCTTGCCGTTGTTTTTGACGTGATAGAAGGAGGCGTTAATTCTTGGGGACTCTCCGTGAAGAACAGCAAACTTACTGCCGTTGGGCTCCCATGCAAATGCTATGATACTTTCTACAAAAGGAAAAAAAACATGAAGAACTTAGAAAAAGGGTGCACAATATCTTGCAAATGTAATGTTTTTGCAGACAAAACATTCTAAAGCAGTGTTTTCCCACACAGTGGACAGACAGTGGTGGGCTACCATAGTCTAATGTTCTAGCCTGGCGTAGCCATCCATAAGCCTGTCCCTTCTCTCGGCTGAAGCAGAGCTGGAACAATCACAGCCGTGTGGTCACACTCTACGCTGCAGAGCTATTCCAAAACAAAGATGTTGCCAGCAAGAGACTGGACATGTTTTTAAAACCGCGACAACTCAAAGCTCTAATAATCTTTTTTCTGAAAACAAAAAACAATCCAGTACTCCAGCTGTATTCTGAAAAAGTTATACATCAACTTGCTGTCGTCACGTCCGCTTTGTGTGATTGGTTTATTCCCGACATGATCCTGCCCGTAAAGGAGGCTGCTGCGGTCGCATTACCAGACTAGTTCTTCATTTAGAATAAATAGTCTGGTACCTAGGCTACTAAAAGATTACATTTTACAGATGGATTGGGTAAACTAGGTTTGTATGTTAGACACTGCTTCAGTGACACCGAGTCTGTTTGTTACACAAGTTTCCGAACTGTTCCGCAAGTAGCTGTAGCAGTTGTGTCCGGGCAGTTTTATTTTTTAAATAAAACGCAACCAACTTTAGGGAAAACAAACTCCACACAGAAAGGTCCCGTCCGGCCTGGGAGTCAACCACTGGACCTTCTTGCTGTGGGGCGACTGTGCCGTCAGAGTAATCTTTTTTGTGGTTACGCAACAACTCCCCAGAAAATCAGCTTAATCTTATCTCTAAATGACAGACACGCACAACATTAGCAAAGTTGCTTATGTTACTTTTCTAGGAGAAAACTGCAACTTAGCCATTTTTATGAAATTTTACACTTAAGGCTGTGGGAAACACTGAAATATACTGCATCTTTTGTTAATATTGTCCAGTCCAACATTTGTGTTTAGAAAACATTATCATTTCTCACCCTTCATCTCCACCACATCAACAGGAACCTGCTTTTCCCTCATGCGGAAGATTTCAAAGTTGGTGACCACACCCTGAATAAAACAAGAATAAGCATTTGCCATTGAAAACTTTCGTGTTTATTTTATATTTTCTCAGTTTACCTGCGTCCCTTTGGGAGTCCTGTCCACTTTCACGCACAGGTAGTCTCCATTCCTCTGCCAGTGGAGTTTGCAGTCCACCACGTTGAACAGGTTGCGGACTCTTATTTCCTGACGCGAGGGCAGCTGCATCAGAGTCACTCTGGCCGGGATGTCTTTGTCTTCGGGGACCCAGAAGGCTATGATGTTGTCCCCAGGAGACCAGGAGAAATCCCTGCAGAAACAGGAGGAACGCACACATCAAAAATATTACCAGCTTTTAACAATTAAAACACAAGGATTGTTTGCAAAAACCTTACTTGATCCCAGTAATCTTGAGACTCTTCTTGTCAAGCAGGCCCATAGACTGAAAAGAACATGAACATTTTATTCTCAGATAGACTGTAATATTACACTACATAACATTTGGACTAAGTTTTGCATTTTCCAGAATGGATGGGAACCTTGTATGTAATTTGTAACATTAACTTTGACCACTGTACTCACTGGAGTCTCATAGATGCTCAGTGTGTCTGTTGTCATTCTGGCAAAGAATTTTCCATCATGGCTCCATCTGAAAACAACAATCATACACAATTATATCTACACAAGCAAAAAGAGGGAATGCAATTAAGATTTTAGATAGAAAAAAGCTGCAGGGTACGGACTTGAAAATGGGCCAGTGTGCAGAGCTCTCGCAGTGGAAACCTCTCTTCTTCTGTCCCGTCAGGATGTCCCAGATGATGATGGCCTGTGGGTCCTCCTTTGTGTCCATCAGCGGACTGAAGGTTACAACGTACCTGCAGGGCACATGCACAGGCTTAGACCACAAAACAACGGTTTTGCATTTAAATCAATGTTTGGCATCAGTTTTTTTCTTTTCTTTTTATCCCACATTATTTTAAAAATGCATTAGACAAGGCTGCCCCTTTACAGTGTTTTTTCATGTTTAAAGCCACACTAAGTTTTCATGGCTCAGACTGCCACAAACACATTATATAATGTGTATGCCTGATTATGTCTCAAGATGTGTTTGCCTCTGCTCTTCAATCGGTTTTAAATAATCAAGACAACATTACATGTTTAAAACCTCAACAGAAGACAGAGAGCGTTCCTTTTTAAAGATGTTTTTCCACGCCATGCTGGTTTGTTTACTTCTTTGTAGACTGCCGCCTAGCTAACATCATGTCCGTTGCAATTCCTATTGGTTGGCCCCAAGTGACTGAGCAAACAGCAGTTAAACCCGTTCATATCAAGACTCAAGTCAAAACACTCACAATAAGAAAGCTACATTATAAACTATTTCAGATTATAAATACCCTAGACCAGGGGTGCTCACACCTTTTCAGCACGAGAGCGGCAGTAGCACAGTGGGTAGAGCGGCCGTCCTTCGACCGGCGGGTGAGTGGTTCGAGACCAGCTCGAAACATTTTTTTATGTCATGCGACCTACCAATACTACCTTGAGATCGACCGGTAGATTGCCATTGACGTATTGAGCACCCCTGCCCTAGACTAAAGACTTAAGTTGTATGTGTTAGGTACATTATATATTTTATGAACCATAGAATGTTACATACACTTCTATAGCTGGGATGTCCCAATTCTTAGGGGGAGCCTATAATCTTAGCCCTACCCCTTGGCCTTCCAAAAGATGGGTTAAATTATAGATTAGGGATTGGGCCTCAAACCCAGCTTTCTGATATGGTAGGCACCAAGTTTCGGTCAAAATTTTATGAAATGACTAAATGTAAATTAGACTATTATATTGTAGTCTCAGATAAAGTGATTACCTTAAAAAACTAATTGAGAAGACCGCTTCAACTATAACTATTAATTTGGAGACTCTGTTTAAGGTAGTGGCGCAACAGATAACCAACAGAACGAATGCTTTACTGAACAACATGGACCATCCCCTGCATTGGGCTTTTATACAGAGAGCAGCAAGTTGACGTCTGAGATTAATTTTATATAGTAGAAATCAAAAATATATATACAAGTGATGCTAAAAGCCAGCCTCCTTACCTCTCACACGGTGAAAAGTCAATGAGAGAAACTCCCTGATGGCTGAACCTCTGGATCTGTTTAAACTTCTCTCCACCCCACAGCGCAATGCCACGCTGGTGGAATGTGGCCAGATAGGTGCCTTTAGGAGACCAGCGCACATACGTTTCTGTCCAGCGCTGCAGCAGTCAAACAGAAAACACACAAATGCAAGTTAATGTGTGAAAAGTACCCTCTGCATGGGAGAAGAAAAAGTCCCCGAGTCATTTACCGCTCTCTCTTCAACTGTGATGGCCTCTTTAGCGTCGTTAGAGAAAATGGCTGTCCTCTCTCCAGCTTCATAAATGACACTGAACTGGTCACGGCAGTCTGAGTCCTCAATCCAATGACGCATGTTACCCTGGACAACATAAAAAAAGTTACATTTGACAGTTTTGATCCTTAAACTTTTGAGATTTAGTTTAGTGTTCGACAGACATATGAATGAAAGTTAAGGTGTGTTCTAGTGCTTAAAGGACAGCTTAATCTTTAGCTTTATTGGCTAAAGATGTGGGTTGCTGCAAAGAAAGCAACTTCTGACTTGATAATGTTTTTCCTATCCTTCAGCTGAGCATCACTCCCCTGTCTTAATGCCTGTATCTGCTTGTTCTGCAAACTAATCTAGCTTTTATCTGCTGAATACCTGCTAAAGTATCACTCTGCGGGCATCAAAAGAAGCCATTTTCTCACACTAATAACTACCACAACGCCAGCTGTTAGAGTCTGTGCTCAAAATTCAGTGAGAAAATGTATGCAACAGACAGGCCCAAATTAACACAATATAAACAAAAAATAAACATTTTAAAGTAATAATTAATTCTTTAGGGCTTTTCTGATGATTGGAAAAGCCGGCAATATCACAGAAATGTCAGGTATTGTATTGGTGAGTACTTAAAGTAGTAGTAGTAGTTACTCATACAAAATGTCTGAAAAGCTCAGTTTATCCTCAGATTACCACATTCATAAAACGTTTTTTTTCCTTTTTCACAGTTAATGGAAACTCACCGTAACACCATTTTTCTTTTCATCAAAATCACTTTGTATTATATGGAAGCACCAATATGATAATGTGTAAATGCTATAGAGATACTCACAAAGTCTTTGAAAGGCTGCTTCTCTGGAGTTTCCCACTCATCACAAATATTCATGTACCTGAAAGTAAAAATAAAACAATTAGTTGGGTATAAACTATCACTCATTTTACTTATTTTTTAATGTTTGTACACTTACTTGTCAAAGTCAGTAAACAGGTTTACTCTGAATGTGTGCTGCTTGTCTAGTTTGTACCCATCTGCATTCTTCACTGCTTCCAGCGCCTGGGTTGGAGAGGCATACTCCAAGAAGATGTACCTGCAAAAGAGACAATAGTAAACATCAACTCCAAAAGTAAAATAAACATACATATTTTTAAAAACAAGAGTCATACCCTTTGGTGGTGCCTTCAACATCTGGATAGAACTCAGTGGTGATCTTGCCAAACTTGGAGAAGATCTTGTGGATGACATTTTTGAGCTTTTCCAGTCGCTCCGGGCCAACCTGGGGCACGTTGTCCACCACCACCATAGAGTCAATTCCATCGGCCTCCTGGGGCTTCTCCCTCAGAATGTCATCCAGGAGCTCTGAGGAGAACAGAAGGACACCATTTTTATCTCAAAATTTTGACAATCATTCAAATAAGTTAAAAGTCAGGAAGACTCAAATGTAACTGAAGACACAGCAACAAGTCGCTCATAACCAGAGGTAGGCAGTAACGAGTTACATTTACCAGAGTAACTTTTATTTTTTATACACTTTTTTTATCACTTTTTTTAACAGTTTTACTGCACGCAACTCTTACTCAGTTACATTGGGCTACAATCGACAAGCTCCTTTTTTTGCCATTTATTCTACATACGACTGCATAATAAAAAGGGCACTGCTCTAGACCCGGGGTGGGCAATTATTTTTTTCTCGAGTGCCATATTAGAACACTGGTGGGACTCTGGTAATGGCCCGGCCAACACATATTGAACTCACTTTTGCCAATAGTTTAAAGTTTACCACTGTATATTCAACACCACAGTCAGAGCTGCACCTCTTCAGTTTTAGATCCACTCTTTACAGTTTGTTCTAAAACCAGTGAAAACTACCTCTTACTGTGAGAAGGGATGCTAGCTTTAGGAAAGGTTGTAACCATTTGGAGCATGTTTATTATAATCAACTGATCACTGCAGAATATTGAAGAAAAGGGGATTAATATATGCAGTAGGGATGCTCATATTGACCGTTAACCTAAAGTAAAAATTTTGACCGATTAATACTATCAGTTAAACGGTTTAAAGCGTTTTTTTTTTAAGGTTCTTTTTTTTTGTTTGCTGCCTGGTCTGTGCGGCCATTGGTGCATAAAGGTGTCAATCGAAGGCTAGGCTAACACTTCTTGTTAGCATTTTAGTAGCTTTTTACGCGGTCGAAAGGACTTGTAGCTTTTATTATTAATAGAAATGACAAAAAATGTCGCAGCAGATTTCAAGTTGGAAATACTTCTCTGCAGTTTTTGAGCATTGGAGGATATAACATGTCTTGTGGACCTAATTATTTTACTGGATATTATTCACTGGACCTTTACGGACAGAAAGACACCAGGCTTATGTGGATTTGTTGCAAACTAAATCTTTGTGCTTGTCTGTAAAAAAGGCTTTGGTGTCGGCGCTGTGGTTGTAACGTGTTAAAATGGTTTATATCGTCTGAAAGATGAGACTTTAAGCTTTAATTTGGTATATATTGTAATAGCTGCAGTGTTCTTGTATTGTATACTGTTCAACTGTTCTTTGTACCTGTGACAAGAAGGGGGGCGCTATGGGTTTAGAAGAGGAGGTACGAAAAGAGAAGAAGAGAGGGTGTCGGAGAAAACAGACCGTTGTGTGTGTTGTAGAGAGTTGTTAAAAAAGAGAGTTCAGCTTGAGCTGTGGCTGAGACAGCAGCTCCTGTTATCTAAGCTGGTGAATAAAGCAGTACCGAGTTCTCCAGTTCGACTGGTTTCTTCCCTGACTGAGCGGGGGCATTACAATATATTGTTGGGGTTTGCATGACGAGGTGCAAGCACAACACAGGCTTTCTTTTGTAGCGTGTTTACGTCCCGGACTGGAACGTTGTACACTAAGCCGTTAATGCCAATTCAATAATATAATCTTATCAGTTAACGGTTAATAATCGATTAAGGAGCGGCGGTTGTCGGTCGGGGAAATTAATCAAAATGAGCATCCCTAATATGCAGTGTATATTTATAAATAAAAACTTGGTTAATACTTGGTGGGCCGGTTAGTGTAGTGAAAGTGAAGTTTCATCATTCAACGTAGAGTAACTGGTCGCTTAGCTCACTATATTTTCCAAATAGCTTGCCTACCACTGCTCCTCACACATAGCGGTTGCAATAAAAACATGAAAAACTGTCAGCCATTTAGGCTACTGTCTCCAGTGTTGAAAGTGAAAAGGATGAACAGCCTTGACCTCATTTCTCTCACACACAGACCTACTGTTGTGACTGGTTTCAAAAGTTTTATGTTGTGGAAAAAAAATAAAAATAAAATAAGACATTACAATCAAACAGTTACACAGTACTTGAGTAGTCTTTTAACCAAATACTTGAGTAATGTTTTGGAGAACTACTTTATACTTCAGTAAAATTATTTTGAAGTAATGCTACTGTTACTTTAGTACAATTTTAAGCTATTCTACCCACTTTTGCTCAAAACTAGGGACTCCCATTGTAATTTTTACAATTTTATATACACTATAGTCTATGAATAAATCCAGTGGAAACAGGTCTGATGGAGTTACAGAAATATATCAATTTAGTAGGATTTGTCCTTAACCTTAATGCATGCTCAAAATAAACAAGTTCTTCTCCTCCAGCAGTGCTCAGTTTGTCCTCTCTGGGCTGTGGTAGAAACGGGAAGTAATGAAACCTTTGCTGCATTTATGTGGTCCTCAGAAAAAACACATGTTGAAAAACGCATACCAACACCAGCTGTAGTCGGAAAAAGAACTCAAATCCAATTTATTACCGTCAGTAAGGTATTTAACCCCTAACAGCCATATTCGTTAGCTAATGCTAAATTTGAGAATGAATTATCATTCAACTTTTAATTTGATGAAAAGCTAATGTCTGCCTTGTAAGCTGTGTTAAACACTATCAGATAACATTACTGACCAATTACTGTGCGAGTCTATTATTAACTTTAATATTCCAACTTTCCGAGGTGAAAGCACATGAACACATTGACTTCCTAACACAAAAAACACAAACCGCCTGAGGACCAACTGTTGCATTGGACGGGAAGTTTACTTTTATGAAGTTTAATAGAGGCTGCATGGTATTAGGAAAACGTTTGATATGCAATAAATTGAATATTACTACAATGTTGGTCACAGTGGGGCCACTAACTTTGATTTGGGAGCATCAAAATTTCTTAGGACATGAATATTGTGATTGAAGTTTGGAACATTTAAAAACACAGTATAGTTTTGGCAGCTGTGTTCCACTTTAACAATGAGCATTTAACAGAAGAAAGCTTTATTTTAGTTATTGTGTGTTAATAAGAAGACAGTATCCACAACTTCACAAAGCAAATGATTAATTTCTTGAAACATAAAAGTGTAAGTATTTTAAATAAGAAGTTTGACAGAGTTAGTCAAAAGTCAGATTTATTCTGGAAAATATTCTGACTACTAGTAATAAAATCATTGATAGGCGGGCAACCGGTCTGTGTCAGTGGAGCCAATGGACACTCTTTGTATTAGACAGAACAATACAAAGGCATTATCATAAAAGGGACCTAAGATGCTTTTAGTAGCATACTGATTCCCTAGTACGTTTGTTTTGAATGGGGGAAACGTATTTTGAATAACTGGATTTGGACTGTGTGAAGTCATTTGGCTGACTATGTGTGCTTTATCCAAAATGAAGGGGCGGGTTAGGGTTGGTTAAAAGAAAAGGTAGCAGGCATATCTTTCTAATTCAATCAAAAGGCTCTTCTATAATCACAATTAGGTCGTGTTTGCCACTTAGCAGTAACGGGAGCATTGTGAAGAGGTGTCGAGTGATTGAGTGAGGTTTTAAGTAATGTAAAGTGCCGAGTAATTTTAGCTGTCTGTCGGTGACAAGTTGATAAGGTTTATAACATAATTTGTTGTCAGATTAGCTGCAATTTTAAAGACAATGTGGGGCATTAGCTTTCTAGCATCTCTGAGCAGTGGCGCATCTGTACGTTAGCGCAGTAGCTAGCACTAGGCCAGAAAGCCGGCTTTTTTCCTTCTCGCGCTCACCCTCATCCTCGATGTCATCCACAAAGTCCTCCGGGTCACTGAAGGAAGGTTCCTCCTCTTCATAATCGGGGTCGTCCACCATATCAACCGTACTGCGCATTTAACAGCACTACGATATACGCTTCTCGTTGTTACGGAGCTCAATCCTAAAAATGAAGAGGCTGGCAGCTTGTGGCCGGTGCAGCACCATGTGCGAATCCGTGAAAATGGACGACGTGACGGAAACGCAAAGCCGGAAACTGCTCTCAGACACCAGGGGTCGCTGTGGCAGATATGTCTATGGTGGCAGAAGGTGCGTAGTATAAATAAAGAGGATACGGCTCTACTAAAGGGCTTTTGCTTTGTCAGCCACTTGCGTCCATAGACCGTCACTATAACGTATCCATGTTTATATAGATCGACTGAAAGTGCAGCTAAACGTTAAGAGCACCCGTGAAGAAGAAAAAAGAGGGAAGCCAGGCGCCGGTAAAGCGGAACCGGAGCTTGAGCGATTTCGCGCGGAATGGCAATTCAGCAAAATTATTGGGGGGGATAAGTAATAATTATCCTGTTAAATACTGCGCTATCCTCGTGGTTCCAGTAGCAGACACAATGTATTTCTAGCTGTTAAAGGCTTACGTGACCTACTTTGTAATATCAATCTAAAATGCATACAAGCGATTCTTTCCCACGTTCATATGGCAGTACCTTGGACAGAGAGTGTGTATCTCTGCTGCCCCGAGTGTGTGAGCTGCTGGTGACTTCAGGGAACTCTCTGCCTGATGACACCAGCCTGGAGAAACTGCTGGACTGGTTCACTCAACTTTCCAAGGCCGGTTAGTACTCAAATCTAATGCTATGTGTCCTCTGTGCTCCTTCTAGGCTCGTGAGGTTATCACACGGTTACATGACTTTTCCAGGTTAATTAAGTTGCTAGTGCTAAGACGTAGGCTATATACAACTAACTAATTGTGAATTTTCCCGAGAGACTATGAAAATACGTTCACATTAAATGTAATTATGAGTCAAAATGTAGGTTTAGGGTTAGTCAGCAAGAAGGTCCAGGGTTCGACTCTCGGTTCGGACGGGACTTCAATGAGTGGAGTTTGAATGTACTCCCAGTGCTCGGGTGGGTTTCCTCCGGTTACTCCGGTTTCCCCCACCAACATCAAAACATGCTGGGCGCCCTCTGGTGTGGCTGTCGACTAGGAATTTACCCTCGGGGATGACAATGGGATATAAAAAACAAAAACAAAGTATAGGAGTTTCACAAGGAACTGTTCTGGCTCGTTTCCTGTTCACTTTATACACTATCAACCTGTTACATTATAACATTTTCAAGTGACACTACTAAAATGGTTTGTATTAGAGATAGTCAGAAGTTCAATAAAACTGTATAGCGTCAAAAACTGCCACCAATTAAAATAACTAAGACCAAGTAGATCTGACACTACGCTAAATACATTTCCTTGTCCAAATTAGTAGAGTCGAAATGAAGATGATAACCACTAATAACTGGTGGTTCAAATATGAACAAGTAAAATATGGATTAACTTAACAGCTGCACATTTGTTATCCTGTCAATGTTAATTCACTCGTATGATGCCTAGGCAGACAGTAGAGAATAGCAATATTAATTGTATTCAAATTTCACCTAATTTTTAAAGTAAATTAAAAGAAAAACATCAGCGATCTGAAAAGATAACAGTAAAATATAATATATTACCCATTAGCATTGATCTGAACGTGTATAGTGGTTCTACTAGTAAACAGGGCTCAATGAGTGAGTAATGTTAAAGAGTCTAATGTTGAATAATATCATGTTATAATATTGTCAGTTTGTCAGTTCATAGTTTGAATTTTCTTCATTGTTCAACTATACACAACAACATTTTACACTTTGCACAACTAAGTGTTTCAGTTTTACCACACCTTGTATCTAAGTATTTGCAAATTTGGTTTTACACAAAGCTTGAGATTTAGTTATTTGGCTTTTATCCAAAGATAAGAGATGAATGCTAATTTTTTTCTTCTTTTATTATAGGCATATCTCTGCATGAGTCCTTCCCATGTTTGCTTGAATTCACCTCCACAGCCATAAAAAACATATCCTCAGACCCTGAAGTCCTCTCTTTTACAATGAAACTCACTGGTTTAATGGCAGCCAATAAAGAAGGATTCCATCTACTCCAGGTACAGCTCACACTTAGCTCTTTATTCAACCTTTTATCACATTTAAACTGACATGTCTAATGTTTTTCTGTAGGAGTGCACTTCTCTGGACCAGGTTTTCAACATAAAGCCCTGGCAGGAGGCAGGCCTCTGGGAAGATCCCTCTATAAAAATTGGATGGATTCAGGGCTTGAGGAGCATGATGCAGCACCAAAGGGCTCTGAGCTTTTTTACACAATCAGGTGATTTGAATATGAAAGTGTTGGGTGATACTTTTGTGGGACTTGGAATATAGCACAACTTTATTTTCTATAAATTTAACTGTTAGGACTCCAAAAGCGTTTGGAACTGCAGTTAATTTAGTCAAAGGTGGCATATGTGCTAGACTTGTTAACAAATGGAACACTTTCCACTCTGCTAAATACAAGTACATACCATGGCTGAATTTGTAAATTTTAGGCCATTTTTCAGAGAATATGAATGATAACACAAAAAACTCACTCATAGTTAATGTTTGGGTGAAGCCATTTCTTGTAAAACAACTGTGTTTACTCTTTTTAAATCATAATAACAGAAATTACCCAAATGACCCTGTTAAAAGGTTTACATGCCCTGGTGATTTTGGCCTGATAACATGCACACAAACAGCTTTGAATAGTTACTAAAGGTAACCATCCCAGACATCCCAAGTTTCCCGGAAGTTGCGGGAGTCTCCTGCATATTGATAGCAGCTCCCTGATGCCCGCAAATTAGTTAACATCTCCCGGAATCTAGAGCGAGCGAGCAAGAGCGCGCATGCGAGAGTGTTTCAAATCGTGGTGCATTTCAGGGATACCTCCCTGAAATTACTTTTTGCAGGTTGGGATGTCTGCCATCCTCACCTGTGATCTGTTTGCTTGTAATCAGTGTGTGTTTATAAAAGGTCAGTGAATTTCTGGGCTCCTGACAGACCCTTGCATCTTTCATCCACTGACCTTTCTTTATTTTGAGTCATGGGGAAAACAAAAGAATTGTCAAAGGATCTGCAGGGAAAAGGTAACTGAACTGTAAAAAAGAGGAAAGGGACATATTAAAAATATTCAAATAAAAATATTCAAGGAATTGAGACTGCCAATCAGCAGTGTTCAAACTATAATTAAGAAGTGGAAAATGAAACGGTCAAGTAGACCAACAAAAAATTCAGCCACAACTGCCAGAAAAATTATTTGGGAAGCAAAGAAAAACCCACATTTTTTTTTTATCTGAAATACAGGACTCTTTGGAAAAAAAGCGGTGTGGATGTTTCAAGATGCACAATAAGCCAACAGAAAGCCATTACTACGCAAATGTTACAAAGCAGCTTGGTTACAATACGCCAAACAGCAAAGAGACAAGCCTCAAAATTTCTGGAACGAAGTCATTTGGAGTGATGAGACCAAAATTTAACTTTTTGGCCACGACCATAAATGTTTCATATGGAGAAGGACTCAACAAGACCAATGATAAAAGGTACACGATTCCTACTGTGAAACATGGAGGTGGATCACTGATGTTTTGGGGATGTGTGAGCTACAAAAGCACAGGAAAAGATGAATGCAGCATGTTATCAGAAAATACTGGAGGAAAATTTGCACTCATCAGCCTGTAAGCTGCACATGGGACGTACTGGATGTTCCAACATGACATGACAAAGCACAAGGCTAAGTCGACCTGTCATTGGCTACAGCAGCATAAAGTGAAGGTTCTGGACTGGCCTCAGTCTCCTGACCTCAATATCATTGAGCCACTCTGGAGAGATCTCAAACGTGTTCATGCAAGACAGCCCAAGAATTTACAGGAACTGGAGGCTTTTTGCCAAAAAGAATGGGCAGCTTTACCATCTGAGAAAATAAAGAGCCTCATCCACAACTACCACAAAAGACTTCAAGCTGTCATTGATGTTAAAGGTTGCAATACATGGTATTAGGAACTAGTAAACTTTTGATCAGGGTCATTTGGGTGGTTTCTGTTGTGATTATGATTAAAAAAGAGTAAACACAATTGTTTGACAAGAAATGGCTTCACCCAACCACTAACTATGAGTGAAAGAAGGGTTTTTATGTTATCATTTATATTCTCTGAAAAATCACACATTCTGCCAGGGTATGAGCACAACTGTATGTCATGCTTCCAAAACAAAAAATGCTATTTTTTTATGCAAGCTTTGTAGGATATAATAAACTAATAGAATTATTATTATTATTTTTTTCCCTGTAGAATTGATGGAGCATCTTTTACAACTCCAGACAGACACAAGTTTATTTGTGGCCTCAGCCGCCAGTCAGCTACTTGCACACATCCTTCTCTTTTATCAGCCCAACTCGTCAACAGGAAATGGCAAAGATAATAAAGATGAAAGCGGGACACATAACAGCCTAAACCTATCAGCCACCTCCAGCACAGAGTACGCTGCTGTAACGATGATCTGTGTATATCTTAAAGAGTCGCTGTTTCAGAAAGAGCGGCTGCAGCTCCATCGGAGTGGACAGGTTCTTAAACTGGTGGCTCAGCTCTTCACCCACGCCTGTCCTTCTCTACGGGACCAGCTGATGGAGTCACTATCAGGCTCTGTGGAGGCTCTGGTCACAGCTGGGTACAGCCAGCTCACACTGCCACTGATGGATGCCATTTTGGCTGCATACAGGTACATTTCATTATAGTGCAGTAGTCACCTTCCTCATTTTTGGTGAAAGACAAGATCTACCTACAAGGTGAAATAGCCCAGAGTCTTATTTACAGTAAAGTCATTTGGCTGACTATGTAGATGTGGTTAAACAAAAAAGCTTGTTTTGCTGCTGGTTTTTGCAAAGAACAGTTAAGTAAAAGCATGTTGGAAAGCAAGACATAATACTCAACCAAATTTATCGTTAGAGATGTAAACTGCACAATTCCCAATTTAAATTTTTATACATCAAATTTCATTTCTAAATTTCAAAATGAAAAGGCCATTGTCCAAATAAGTAATGACATTTTTCCATTAAAAACAAACATCTGCATTGAGTAAAATAAAGTACCAGTGTTACCATATAAGTTAAACGCTAACAATAATCCAATTCTCAGTAGTTCTACTCACATGTAGTTCAATGCCCCATGTTAAATTTAAATAACATTAAATTGCTATTGTTAATAGAAGTTTATTTTTAAAGTAGATTTAACTTAACTATAGACTATAAACTATGAGACTCAGACTAACAATCTATTTACATATTCACATGATATATATTCACATATTCACATCATGTACAGTTTACAAGTGGACTTAATATTGTACAGCAGGCAGAATATTGCAAAGTGACTCTACAGAGGATTTACAGAGTTCAGAAGTTTTTTACAATCTATGAGTAGGCGCCCTCATTAGATTTAATAAATAGAATTAATGGATTATCGCGAGTGGGTGTGGCTGGCGGGGGCGCCGTGAGTCCGCTGAGCGAGCAGGTAACGTTACGTACAGTTGTCACAGTACGCACACAGTTGTCTTTGAAAGATGGATAAAGCAAAAAAGCTGTCGTGGATAAAAAATAGAAAAAAGATGGAAAAGGAGATGGCGTGCCAAGGTATGGGACAGAGCTGATAAACAAGTGGATGGTGAAAGGGAACAGGTTGGATTTAAAGTGAGACCTCAGTGCTTGCAATATTCATGTTAACAGACTGGCTAGTGTTTGCTAACACTGGAAATGTAGCAGGCTGCCAAATGGGGTTTAAAGTAAGGCTAGCTTAATATGCAAAACTGAGATTACTGAGCTGAAAACTGGAAAATATAAGGCACATGCCATGTACAATAAATTACAATAATTTGGAAAACAACTAAAACCAAAATTGTTGCTGCATACACCTCTGGCACTGGGTAGTTGCACCCCTGCTGCCAGCTTCTCATCCAGTGGCCCCAGCCTGATGGTGTTGAACGCACTGGAGAACTCAAAGAACATGATTCTCACAGTGGTGGCCGGTTTGTCCAGGTGGGCGCAGACTCTGCCGCTCTGCTGTGGAGACAGGAGTGTGATCAGAGACCGCAGTGTCATAACGGTTGAAGAACCTGTTAAACACATGGACCTTGTCCTCACTGCCCTCAATGCCTCCACCACATACAACCTTTCCAACTAATGTGTCGATGAATGACAGTGATAGTTAGTCCGTCTCTGTGGGCCTTTATAACATGATTGTTTTACCTTTTAAAGTCACTGTCACATTTTAAAGGAATTGTCCTGCTTTCATATTTAATTTATGACTTTTGTAGTATGCTTTATACCAGGTCCATTCATGACCTTAACAGAAATCGCAAAGCATTGCTACGGTCACGTGTAAAGATGACGAATGTACATGGAAGTCTCTTGTTTTCTATCTTCAGCAGTGAACAAGGTGTGAGCCGTTTCCTGTCGGCCATGCTGGAGGTCAGTCAGCCCACAGAGCTTGTTCGTGCTGCAGCCGCTGTTCTTTACAGAGGCCTTCAGTAAGAATTCACTCCCAATCATTTAAAGATGTTACATGTGTAAGCTAGTTACATTTAGTATAATGAAAAGGGCCTGTTAACTCTTAAAATGAAAGATTATTTGTGCTTGGTGTACATATTGAGGAATTGACTCAGACAAGTAGGAGACATAATTTAATTTCATTTTAAAGGTATTAAAGGTGTTTTTTTTTCTTCTGCCTTTCTCTTTAGTGATCCCGTTCACACACCAAAAGCTGTGAAGATACTACTTCTACCTCTTGACATTGTAACAGGACAGTCTGTGCTAGGATCAGATGCAGGTAGAATGGTTACTCACAGACATTATATTATAGTGCACACATGTCAAACCCAAGGCCCGGGTGCCAAAATTTGGCCCTTCAATACATTCGGCAGGTGATTTTTTTTGACTATAGGACAGGCTTTAGCTAGATTTCAACAGGTTTCAGTTGGATTTAAACAGGTTTTAGATGGATTTAAAGTTGTCACTGTCTCCGGCCCCTAAAATGCTTCTTATTTACGATTGCAGCCCCTCCACACTGAGTTTGACACCACTGATGTATTGTATTTAGTCCAGTGGTTATCAAACAGTGGGTCACGACTATAAGTTTGGTTACTGAAGATTTTATTTGTTTGTGGTTGACAGTTGGCAGTGGGTTTTTATGAAAAATGTATGATTTGGGAGTGTATTATAACAGTCAGTAGCAATAACATGACAATAATTCAAATTGACCGTAATAGCATTCATAACAATTTAATAGCACAAATAACAAAAGAAACTAGGACCAAAACTATACAAAAAGTCACCAAATTGACTACAACAGATCTGTCACAGGGTCATAATTATTTATATGGCGCTCTGCCACTTTCAGAAATGGATCTCTTGAAAAGTTTTAAAGACACTGGTCTATTTTATTAATATTCTTTTGATGCTTTATTACAGTAGTGTGTCCTTGGCAACAAGCACCATCATTCCATCATTTGTGTACAGCATAAAAAGTCCTGGGTAACCTTATTGGTCATTTCAAAATTGAACAAAAACACTGCACTTTGTCGGAGGAATTGTGGGATGATAGCAGACCACTCGCATCTCATCTGGGATTGCCCAATACTGCCACAATGATGGCAGGACATAGAAAATGAAATAGTAAAAATAATGACTGTTGACATTCCAATGAATCCTGTACTGTTCATCCCAGGAGTAACTCCTGACACTATAACTGAAAAAGGCCAGTAGTACAATATCTGTGTTCTTCTGCTGGTGGCAAGGAAGATTATAACAGTCTACTGTATAGAATGGAAGATATTACGGCAAAGATAATTACAAAGATATACTCCGGTGACTTCTTATTTGTGTTTGTCAAAATGATAAAGGCCCTTTGTCAAGGAATGTTGAAGTCAAAGTTTGATGTTCAATGTTGTACACATCAAAATTTAAATAAAGTTCAAAAAGAAAAACTCCTGGGGAATACTAGTCGATCATATCTGTCTGACTAAATCTATTTTCTCTTTCTGCTGCAGAGGAGCGTTGGTGCCAAATGTTGGAGCAGCTCAGAAATAAATCCTCTTGCACCTCTATGATCTGCATGTGTCTATCAAACATACCTCAAATCACACTCCTGGTAAGAGAAATATATAAATATAAACAAATATATTAATAGTATAAAAAGTGAGTCTCTGAAATGATTTTCTGATTGTTCTTCCTTTAGCCTCCTGACTTCCTACCCTGTTCTCCAGCTCTGATTGTTACTGCAGTAGTGTCACTGTTGCACATATCTATTGGGGACTCCTCTTCCTCCTCATCGTCTGCTGAGGCTGTTAGGAACATCACTGGGAATGGAAAAGTTCAGAAATGTGCTCTGGAGGCACTGACTGCTCTTAGTAACTGCTCAGGTTAAACCCTGTTTGGGACAAAGTTGGCATTCTAATATAAAAGGAAGTAAGTAACATATTATGAAATGTAAATGTTTATTATGCATGTGATTATTTTCAGAAGGCAAGACTAAAGTGAGTGAGGCGTTCACAGTCATGCTACTATATCTGGAGAATCCCAACTCCGACCCCACTGTAAGTTTGAATCTACGTAAAAAAGAATATATATCATACATAGTTTCAAGCCAGATTAAAACCATGTTCTTCTCCAAAATGTTATCTCTGTTTTTGCAGGTACTACACAAGTGCTACCAGGCCTTGGTGAAGTGGACCAGTGTTTGTACAGAGCTCTCATCTATTTCAGACCACTTCAAACAAGGTGATACACACAACTTGGCGCAGTGGCTCAGTGGTAGAGCGGTCGCCCTTCAACCGGAAGGTAGGGGGTTCGATTCCCGCTCTCCCCACAGTCGTTGTGTCCTTGGGCAAGACACTTAACCCACCTTGCCTCCAGTGTCTGTAACACTGGTAATTAGAAGCTCAATGTAAGTCGCTTTGGATAAAAGCGTCAGCTAAATGAATAAAAAAAAAAAACTTACAACAAGCTACTCTGGAAAATGTTTATGTCTTTATCCTTTCTGGATTACAGATTGTTACTGTTACTCGTTCATCCCACTGCTTTTTAGTCAAGAATTACACTTGAGGTCTGTTTACGCTAGTCGGCTTCATTTGGTTTGCACTAAAACAGAAAACCATCCATTTAGTTCAGTCTCCGAGCAGAAAGCCCTGGAGCGTTCACTACTGGCATTGTAAACTGCAGACCATACACAACAAAGATGCATTTTTTTAAGAACACACTAGATGATGTTGTTAGCCCCAATAGTAATAAAGCATGTTAGCATTGCATTTTAGCTTGTCTGTGCTTTACATTTGACCTTCTCATTTTATTTAGTTTTGGTTTGTGTTTTCTGCTCTCAGAAAAACTACTGGTTATGTTAGGTTTTATCAACAATCTATAAGGCTCTTCCTGTTTGGGCTTGTCTCTGGTTTGCTTAATGTTCACACTTGAACTGTGTGTGTGGCGGGGCTAACACTATTCACATCATAAACAATTAATGCCACCACCAAATATTAATTTAAAATGCATGTTTGCGTGAGGTAGCAATAAGCGTCTCGAATTAGGCAAATAAACACAAAACCAGCCACTGGATGCTGCACAATGTGAATGACCTGGGTAAATTCAAGCAAATTGATGCTTTTGGTGTGAATCTACTTTTAGAGACATACATAGTCAATGGAGAGATCCCTCAGTAGCATGAGGAGGAGCTAAAGTATCTGTAGATACTGTCAAACACTGGGCAACTATCTGTTCAAAAACATGCATTTTATGATCACGTGACTATTTAACTTTTGCCCACTGACAGATCTTATCCAGGTGGTGAGGAAGCGTGTGTGTGACATACGCTGGGAGGTGAGAGACTCCACTGTGGAGTTTCTGGAACAAATGGCAGGTGTGAAGTTCAATGTGGATTCAGACCAGACCCTGTTGGATGAGTGTAGCACCATCCCGCTTCTCAGGGAGGCACTGCAGGACCAGGAGAGTTATGTGAGAGCCAGCGCCATCTCTGCCCTGGCCAGGACTCTAAAGAAGAGCTGGCAGCAGGGGGCAGCACTCTCACAGGAGCAGGTAGGTAGCGCTACAACTAAACTTTCAAAACAGTAACAGGCTCTGTATATAATTAAAAACATAATTCACATATAAAGAAGTGTCTTTATTAATCTTTATAAAGTATTGTATTTTAAAATGCATGCTCTTTAGTATTTTCACTTTTCAGCATTTCTTCACACCTACCTAAAACCTGTTGTGTATATCTTATACAAAAAATATTCCAACACACACATTCTAAACCCTTAAATAAAAATGTAAATGTGAGTGATTCCTATATTGTATTGTAACAGAATGTTACTAACTTTGTACTTAATATTTTTTATTGCACCTAATTGTAAAGAGTAATTTGACATTTTAAAAAACATTCTATTTGTCACCAGTGTCAATAACTCTATTTAAATACTTTCTCCAGTTAGTTCTGCTATGATATTCCTAGTTAAATACACTTACTAAAACCTAGGCTACATTGACAATGTATTTAAAGTAGTCATCTTTTGTCTAAGCATTCACACATTCTACAGATGATTAAATGTAACCTAATAATCATTTTATGTAATAATAGAAGGGAAAAGGGCAATGGGTAATATCTGAAGTGACATGGTTTTAGCTCCAACTATTCTCCTTGTGTTTGTCTCCAGACGGACATCGTGGCCAAACTGCTGGACATTCTCTCTGACGACACTGAAGGTTTTCCCCGGAGAGCCGTTGTACAATACTTCATCTCCTGGTACTCCTCTCACTCTGCTTCACCCTCTTCCTCGTCTCTCCTGATAAAGTCCCTGCACTCCGTCCTCTCACGGGGCAGCTCCGACCTGGACTGGGAGGTGAAAGTGCACACTCTGGAGCTGTCTGAGCTGCTCATGAACGCAGCTCTCTTCGGTCAGCGGGGTCACACGCAGAACAAACCACTTTCACACCCGTACGCTGCAGGTTCCGAGTGGACAAAGACGCCTCATACACATGGACAGACGGGTGATTTTGGGTTAGAAGCTGCACTGGGTTGTTTGGTGGAGTGGGGGGTGGTTTGTGCTCTGCTGAGTGGCCTGTTTGACTGTGACAGACCTGTGGGACTTAAAGCGTGTCAGTTACTAATAAAACTTCGAGAAACATTGAATCCTTCGACGTTAGAAGCTTCTGCAGTTGAAGTGAGATGTGAACTTCCGTTGTGGGGCTGGGGACGGGAGGTCAGAACGCTTTTGGGGATGCAGCAATTGAATGGGATGGAGAAAACAGACTCTGGGTGTGAAGTAGTGAGTGTGTGTGAGTTGTTGAGATGTTTAAGTTTAGATGAGAGGTTGTCTGTTCTGAGTCAGAGCAGTGACCATGTCCACAACTCGCCCCTTTCCCTGCTGCAGGACATACTGATGGCCCGGGATGTCCACCTTTACTCAGGCGCAGCGGAGGGGCAGGAGGTCATAGTGGACTGTTATTAACTCACTGGGGTCTGAGCTGTACCCAGAGATGATGTAAAAGGAAAGGAAGAAGAAGAAATGTCAAAGGAAGAATATACCACTCAGTGCGTATGTCAGATGTAATAATAAAATTCACACATGTTTGGTGATAAATAAATAACAAGTTTATAGTACACTGTTGTATGATGAAGTCATTTTGTTTCTCTTAATGTTAGGACCTTTTCAAATTTGCTTTTATTTTTTTGTTGTATTTGTTGGTAAATGGTCATACTGTATACTACAACCAGGATCATTTACAGAAGATTGGAGGAAGGAGTGTCTATGGCAGTGATCATCAAGTGACAGCCCGGGACCGCATCTGGCCCCCCACAGCTTTCCATCTGGCCCTCAGGGTGAAACGCACACCTCCCTCCTGTCACTATCAGAGTCAGTTCAGGAAGTGGACGTGCACAATATCAGCACAACTTTGATAGAAATAAATCCACTTTAGAAAAAGGCGTTCACTCACTCACTGTCTGTGTCTCTCCTGCTGCACAGACCAGTACTGGTCCGAGTCTGCTCCGCACGGACTTAACGAACTTAAGGACAGTTGGAACTGGCTTTCGGGATGGTGATGAAAAAAGTTTGTCTGGAGCCTTGCATTATCAAAATAATTTTTTTCATTTATAATGAAAAAAACAAGAAAATATATTTAACAGTAGAAAAAAAAAGTTATGTATTTATTCATATATTTTAGTTTGAAAGTCTGGCTTTACAGTGCTGCGGGGGGCAGCACCGTGAAAAAACAAGCTGGCCCTCGAGAAAATGTAGTTGATGACATTGTCTATGGTGTTGGTCATCTATCTTCTGCATTGGGCTTTTAAACAACAGAGATCAGCTCGTGGACATCTAAGATCAGTGAGCAGCAGGATAGAACGACAGAAGAACTTCTTCCTGACTGCCATAAGAGTGTACAATCAATCAGTCTGTGGAAGATGAAGTCTGAATAAACTTATCTGAAGAGAACTTACAACTGAATTTACTCTTGAGGATTAATACAATTTTATTATTTATGTATTATGTATGTATATTTAATACAACGTTACTCATATTGTTCTGTAGCCAGCAGCTTGGGACCTGTCTTCAGTTTTACAAGAACGCCAGAACAAAACAGAACCACCTCGGTTAGATTCTTTGAAAGTTTCTGTTTTCATGGAGTAGGCTTGTGATGGTATGAGATTTTAATTGTATATCTGAGAAAGAAATAACACAGTAGGATTGTATTGGTTACTACTTTAAATACTTTTATTTTCCATGTAGATTGGGTATAGGCCTACTTTCAGCTTAGATTACATGTATAGTACGTATGTATATACAATATGTATTTATGTGTTTTACTTGGGTGTCTTGAAGTCTTGTTTTATTAGTCGATTTCTATTTCAATATCAAATCTATAATCAGTATTACCTTATCCGGTGATATTAATTATGTACATAATAGGCTACTGAATCAGGTCAGTCAGTGATTACTGTAAAACCCTGCTGTAAACCATTAAGTGGTTGTGGGTTTAATCCTTTCTTCTTCAGGCATTCTCATTCAGCTTCATGAGGTAGTCCCCTGGAACGGTTACTAAACAGATATGTCTTATGGAGGCTTTGATGCAGCTGGGGAGGAGCTGTTATGGGCCACATTTCAAATGGGAATGCAACTGGAGGCAGGTGGGTTGCAATTAAATAATATTTCAATTTTTTTACATTTTATCTATTTATTTATTTTCTCCCCTGCATTGCTGGCTCATTCTCCTGGTCTGAAGTTGCCTAACACTGATCTGTCAAAAAAAAAGGCAAGGCAATATATTTATACTGCAAAATTCATACACTAGGTCATTCAAGTGCTTTATAGAAATAAGACACATTTAAAATACATTGACAATATTTAGAATAAAAAACATAAGAACATTTTTTGAAAAGAGAAGAGTACAGATAAAAAACACTTTACTTAACACTTTACTTGTCTCTCTAAGTCAGGTTGAGACATTATCCCTTTGATTTTAGAAATGTTTTTAAGGTGATAAAATGCTGATGAGTGTCATCTGCATAATTATGGTAGGATACGTCACAGCTGCGTATTAACTGGCCTAAAGGAAGCATGTAGAGATTGAATAATAGAGGTCCCAAGATAGACCCCTGTGGAACCCCACATGTCAGGGCCATTTGGTCTGATACACAGTTACCAACCGAAACAAAGTACTTCCTGTCTTCAAGATAGGACTGAAACCATTAAGAGCAGTTCCAGTGATACTTATCCATTCATCTAATCTTTGTGACAAGATTTCATGGTCCACTGTATCAAACGCAGCACTCAAGTTCAACAGAACTAAGACAGAGACTTTTTCTACGTTCGCGTTAAGACGGATGTCATGTCCAGAGTGTGACCTCTGTTATGGGTCGGCACATTAACATCCTGACGAAGACCAAAAGTATCAAGAATAGTAGAAAGCTTTTTGGCATTGCTGTTATAAACATTATCCATTTGCACAATAAAATAACCTGTGATGACAATTTGTTCAAATTCAAAGTGCAGGCAACCAAATGCATTTCAGTAACTAATCAATAAAATCATGACATTGTTGGGGCAGTTTGAAAAGAATTACATATAATATAGTATATATACAGTATATACAGTATATATATATATATAATTCAAATCCACCCAAAACCTGTTCAAATCCATCTAAAACCTGTTCAAATTCACCTAAAACTAGTTTAGATCCACGAAGAAACATGCTCAAATTAATGCAAAACTTGTTCAAATCTACCCAAATCCTGTTCAACTCTACCTAAGATCTTTTCAGATTCATCTAAAACCAGTTAAAAACCAACTAAAACCTTTTCAAATCTATCAAATGTGGAATACATTTACCATTAACGCCCAGTGTGACATGTCAAACTACAGAATTTGACAGTAGGGGGCAGTATTTTGAAAAGTGGATATGTCATCTAATATGTGGTCTATTTTGACCCACATATTTTTAATTGAAGAGGACCTGGGTCCAAATGCTTAAGGCCCAATGTGACATATATGTAAGATTACAGGTCTTTTACAGTAGAGGGTGGTATTTTGAAAAAAAAATCCAAAATGTATTCTTCCGGGTCACTCCTGCCTCACAGCAAGAACGTCGTGAGTTCAAAACCCGTCTGAGGATCCTTGGCCGACTCTGGTCTTTCTGTGAGGAGTCTGCATGTCCTCCTCGTGTTACCGTGGGTTCTCTCCGGGTACTCCGGCTTCCTCCCACTGTCCAAAGACATGCATGTATATGCAGGTCAACTGGCAACTCTAAAGTGTCCCTAGTGACTGAATGTGAGAGTGAATGATTGTCTGTCACTGTCTGTCTCTAAATATCAGCCCTGCGACTAACTGGCCACTGTCCAGGGTGTACCCCGCCTAAGGCCCAAAGCTGCTGGGATAGGCTCCAGTCACCCGCGACCCCTAACGGGACTAAGCGGTAGAAAATTAATGGATGAATGTCCCCCATAAATTTCCTTGAAGGAAAAGGGGGTCTGGGTTCTTGTGGGTTAAAAAAAAGAAAGAAAGAAATGTAACATGTATATTCACAAGGAGGGGTTGTATTTCAAAAAGAATTGCAGAAACATGTTATAAGTGATCTATTTGGTCAGGAGAAATTGGTTCTTATGGGTCAAAAATGTTGCATCTTGTTATTTAGTCCATAAATGACTTGAACATTTAAAAAAAAAAAAAAAGTGTGTTCACCTAGAAACGTGTATTCTTCTCTTCCGCCTATGCTCAGTTTGTCCTTTCATGGCACCTGTAGAACTTCCACTGGGTTCTATGAAACTTCAAATGTCATTTTTTCACAACCAACAAATGCAAAGAGTATTATTTTGAGGCAAATACTGTATATACAACTAAAAAGGTTATTATATTAAGAAATAATTAAAATAACTACAACAAAAATACTTATTTTTCAATGTAGAATTTGGACATTGTATAATATGAAGATCACAATAACTTGTTCTGACTTTACACTATTTCTGGGTCATTTTACTTCCCTGTCCTCTCCTCCTGATTTCCCTTGCGATTCTTTATTTAAGCCTAGAGTGTGTTCTGTCGTTGTGCCGGAGAGGGCCGTCCACGTGCTTCCACACTCTCCACCTCAGTCACATGGAAGCACCTGGGGGACACACACAAACTCCTCATTAACTAATGAGCAAAATGTCAATGACCACCCCCTCCCTCACCTCCCTCTTCACACACTCCCTGATTATCTCATCTCTGCTGCTACTACTCACACCGCTGTCTGTCTTTATTCATGAGGTAAAAATCCACAGGCAACATGGAGGCAGTTGCACTCTTCTCCTACACCACAGCACAAGCTGACCAGGTTGGTTTTCAGAAGGGAGATATCGTCAAGGTAAGTACTGCTTTATGAACACATAGCATTAGGAAGTGTACGATGCTGACAGTGAGTTTAATTGTGGATGTTCTAGGTGACAGATATGGAGGATGATTCATGGTTCACAGCAGAAGTCCAAGGAAAGAGGGGTTACGTGCCGGAAAACTACATTTCCCTACTTCCTCATCCGTAAGAAAGCAATTCAGACTGTATTTATTGCCTGTATGTTACTAAAATAACATATTTCAAAACATCAAATTAATTATGACCTGAAATTTCTAAGTGTGTAATGTTTAAACCCAGTTTCTTTGGGGTTTTCAAAAAGATAGAAGTGGAAGTTATATGTTGAGCCAAACAAACTTTACAGCTAACCTGCTTTGAGTACGGATCCACAGTTGTTTGACAATCTCATATAATTTGTTGTACTAAGATTATTGATTAGCTTTGATTAATTGCTTCCATTGTTATCCTCACTTGTAAGTTGCTTTGGATAAAAGCGTCTGCTAAATGACTAAATGATTACAGCATTCCCACTAATCCTGAGTACCTGGAGAATAGCTGCACAATTTATAGCAAATGTTATTTATTTTTACATTCATTTGAATTCTATTTATCTATTCTATGAAGTTATCTGATAAAGCAGAGGTGCAGGAGGTGGAGACTAGTTCCGTGTATATCAATCATATTTATACAGACTTATGTGCATCTTCACTCAGCCACCATGTTGTGTGATAAAATCTCAGGAGAAAAGTAGTTTTCTTGTAATAATAAGAAAATGAAGCCATTAGCTCATGAAAAATATTAACTTGTAATGAGAAAACATAAATGCATGACCATAACTTTATGTTCTATCATTTATTTATATGTTAATAACGGTACAACCAAAATAAACAAGAACCAATTGACTTTTTGATCAAAAAATGATGTTTTGTTTTCTCATGACACTATAGTTTCATCATGCAGCCATAGTCTTTTTCCTAAAAATCTATTCTATATAAGAAATAAATATTTTTCTTTCCCCAAAAAAAATCATAGCTGTCACTATTTAAGCGTTAGAATTTGGGGCTGAATTATTATTTTTTTAACCTTTATTTATCCAGGAAGGACTCACTGAGATTACAAATCTGTATGGCAAGTGCTATGGCAAGAGGTTCTATAGCCATATTGAGGTAAATCAAACGTTTTGACAAATGAGCTAATGAAAAATAAAAAATGCTTAAATGTGTAAAATGTTGAACGAAATGGAGGTCATTAGTCAATCCTATGTTTCAATATTGTGTAGTTAAATCAAATTGACACATTTTTGCTTTTTTTATCCTAAAAAAATTAATTTGTTCAACTGCCCAAAGAGGTCAAACTGAGCACCGTTGAAAGAGAAGCACACATTATTACATAAAGGTTTAAGACATTTATACATGTGTGTGGATTTGCAATTTGCATTTTTGCCACCAGATGTCACCAAAAAGGCCAAAACATTACACATCCCTCTAAAAGCGTCATTACTTATTGTTTACTTTTGTTTTATATTTAATCACATTTTGTTCAAATTTATATTTGAAAATATTTGATTTCTTTCACTTTTTGGTTTATTATGTCAAAGCTCTAAGAGAGAAGCAGTCACTGTTGTCCTCATTCACTGTTGGGGCACTCCCAGCTGGTTTGCAGGTCGCGTGTCTCGACTGGAAGCAGAACAGCGTCTCCATTGGCAGGATACTGGCGTCTTCCTGGTCCGGGAGAGTGAGTCAGCCCCCGGAGAGTTTTCTCTGTCAGTCAGGTCAGTCCACTCACCCCACTCCTACGAGGACATGTGGACAATAAAACATCTCTGCTACTTTAGCAGCCTATTAATAAACTTGGTGTTTGTTCACACTACTGTTAGAATATTTGCTTTTAGACACTGCTTGTTTATGGCTGGGTCTTATGAGTGTAGTTTAACACTGTACTGATATTCATAGTGACTGAAGGTGTCATTCAGTCATTGGGGTCAAACTGAACTAGAAGTAGGTTGGGCCTTCTTTTACATTTCAAGTTTGATGTTGAGGAAAAAACTGTTGTAGTTCTTTATGTGGTATTGTACGTTTTAGACCATTTTGACTCTACTTTAACCCATATTCAAAGTATTCTTTTTTTTTTTAAATGCAAATGGACAATGATAAAACTGCATTTAAAATTTCAAAAAGATGGAAGTTATAAAAGGAACTTGAGTTATACAGCAACCTGTCACTTCTTCCTCCATAGTCTCTCAAATATTCAGCAAATAAGAGGGGCTGGTTATCAAACCTGTCAATCACTGCATTTGGAAAGGGTGCTGTTGCAGTCTTATAATCTAGATATAGATACACCTATATATATATATATATATATATATATATAGTGAGGTAGTGCTTAATTGGAGCCCTTAGAGACCTTTTTGACTCATACTTATGCAGTTTGACTTAGCCCTTTCAAAAATCAGACTAGTTGTGGACTTATAAACGTTGGGGGTCACCCGCGACCCCTAACGGGACTAAGCGGTAGAAAATGAATGAATTTAAATTAAAGTTAAACAATACAACCAATGTATTATACACTACATATCAATAGACTATTTCTCATAACATTATCCCATACATTACATTTACAGTATATTAACATGTTTCATTGCCATCACTTTGAATTAGCAGCCTCTAAGTGTGTCAATGTCACAACAGGGAATGGAAGGGCTAGACTATTTTAATATGTTTCATAAGAGACCATCATACTTTACTCAGTGTAAGTGCATGTGCATGAAGAAGAGGAGGAGGGGTAATTTGGGTTACCACTATTATGATGTGACATATTAATCATAGAGGCTAAATGTGTTGTGTTCAGTAATCAGGACATTACGCAACTCACAGGTTTTAATTAAACACAGGTACATTATATAATAACCAACTCATGTTTGTGCACATAATGTGTGGAGGTACAACATCTGTCTCAGAATTATGGATGTGTGGTTTATCTGGCATAAACACAGTGTCATTACAACAGTGACCCCCAGGGGGTGACTTAAGCTTTTTTAACTCACGCTACCTACATATGAAACATCATTTATGGTTTGGTAAAAGCTGTAATTTGGACTATGTTTTTGATATTGAAGTTGAGGTTTTAGTCTACCGTGACCAGGAAAAGCTCGACAAACCTTTGTAAGTGAAATGCTAACATGTTAACACGTGTCAGGACGCTTGTGCACAGAGAATAATGTCAAATCAAGACACTCAAAGGTGCATTCTGTAAATAATAGAATATACTTTTTTAATACTGTATACATCCAAATGACAATCTTTGCATTTGTCTGTCTTGGAAAGACAAACATTTAAAGCAGGAGCCATTATTGTTCTGTTACTACCAGTTCCTGTTTCTACGACCTCCCAGAGAGGACAGACTGAGCACTGCTGGAGGAGACGTACACTAGTTTTTATTTTTGAGTCGTTAGCACGCCTGCCTCACAGCAAGAAGGTCCTGGGTTCGATTCCCATCCAGGCCAGGGCCTTTCTGTGTGGAGTTTGCATGTTCTCGCTGTGTCTGTGTAGGTTTCCTCCAGGTGCTCCGGTTTACCCTACCTCTAAAGATATGTACTCCCCTGAAAAAAAAGATTTATAATCTCAGTGGGACTAGCCTGGATAAATACATATGTCCTGTTCAGGACATTTATGACATTTTGTTTGACCCTTTTCCACTGCGTTTGTTTATAGACAACAGCATGGAGGCTTGAATTTGGGCGAATAACAGAAGCATACAGAGTAACAGTGAAGGGCTTCCTTGTACTGTTGAGGACAATATTATGTTGATCAGTTAGCATTAGCATTATTCAAAACATTTAGCATCAGAAAGGTTGACGCTGGAAGCTTAACCTGAAACCTCCTCTCTCATTCCAGTTTGAATCATTATATACTGAGTCTGAACACTGCATTATCCATTGAAAGACATCACCACCCGCCCTCAACGGATATAAGGATACCAAAATGACATTGTTTAGAAACCCTACTTTGAAAGCATATTGCTATTAGGTCAGTAAAAACACATTTGATCCATATTGTGTTATAGGGCAATGTATTGTACACAGTAAACAACAACAACAACAACAAAAAACAGTAACAACATTAAAAACAGTCTTTAAATCATTAAAATAATTACATTTAGGTGTGAAACTAATCACATCCTCCTAAAACCACACACATCATTTCCTGGAACAATAGTTAATTAGGGGAACCAGTCTGTGAAAACATTCACAGACTGTCGCTGTTCAGAGAGACACGCAGATGGATCACTTCCTCTTCAGTGACACAAAATGTGTTTAGTCAGAAGTGCACATGTTGAAGTTTAATTTGTGATGATATGGATGACTCGGACACTGCTTTACATTCAGAAAGTGTCAGAGCATTTACATATTTATCTGACATATTTATCTGACAAAATAAGACCAAGACAGAGTCAAGACCAAAACCAGTGTACAATACACTGTAATAGATGGGTCCAGACTTAGACCAGGTCCAGACTCAGGGAGGTCAGTGTTTGAAGGAGACAGTGTTTGGTGTCTGTGTGTGTTGTTGCAGTTACGGTGACCGAGTGGAGCATTTCCGGGTTTTGGAAGGAGGTGGTCAGTACTGCATCTGGGACGAGTCCTTCCTGTCCCTGAACCGTCTGGTGGACTTCTACAGGACTCACAGCATCGCGGTGGAGAAGTTGGTCCTCCTCAGAGACCCCCCAGCTCAGGAATCCTCTCTGCCCCCGCCTCAGTTTGGACGGAACCCCTACCCCAACCCATACAGGAGTGGCTCCCAGGAGTCGCTGTGCCCTGTCCGGCCCGCCTCTCGCCCCTCCCATCCAGAGAAGAGGTCTTCACTGCGACCCCTAGAGCCAGTACAGGAAGTATGAGCAGTCCTACTCTATGTTTTTTATTTCTAAAATGAAAAGAATACAATTGTACAATCCAAATACCTGTTAAGATAAAAGGATTTTCTTAAAGTAATGACTGTTATTGTGAATATATTTATTATATATAATAATGTTTTCCACCACTGGGACAGAAAACAGTTTTTTAATCTATTACTTAAGTACTTGGGTAAAATACAAATGGAGAAAATGTATTGTTTCTGTTTCTTCAAATAAATGAGTTTATTTAATTCATCTTTATTCAAGGAGACATTATTAGTCCTGCTGTCAATAATCATAATCACTGGTAATGTTAAACCCTGTGCTTCACTTTAATGTCAAACCCTCTTCTGTTTGTTTCTCTCTTCTTCTTCACCTCCTGCAGAACCCCCGTCTGGCCCATGCCCTGTGCGACTACAGCCCTCCTCAGAGCTCCTTCCTCCACTTCCAGCGCGGAGACATCATCCACCTGCTGGACTGCTCCAGCGCTCTGACCTGGAGGGGGCGCTGTCGAGGACGAGTGGGGCTCTTTCCGTCTGAATATGTCCAGCCGCTGTATCACTGACCATATCAAACCACTGTTTATCAAAACCTTCAATGAAAATGACTCCATTACAGATTAAATGCTTCTCTTTTGTCCATAAAATGTTATTTAATTATACCTTTGTCAAAATCAATGCCAAAGCTTCTTGAGATGTTTTGTGCACTGTTATATATTATACTTGTGTATAATGAATGAATGAATGAATGAATGAATATTACCCATTAGTTTAGATTTTTCTGCACCAACCTGCCTGTGATCCTACCTCTTCTTAAATGTCTGTAGACTGTACAAACATTAAATCAAAATCAAGACAAAGAGATGGACAGATTTGCACATTTATTTGAGACAAGAAAGAATAACATTGTTTTCGATAAACATTTAATAAATCATTTGATGGATGTGACATATTGCTTCCATATGTTCATAAACATTCAATAAAAACAACCTACCTAAAGAAAAATAATAAATTTAGCTTGAGCAATTACATTTAAACAGAAAGCACACACAAGAAAAAAAAAACACTACTCAATCATAGAAGTCACATGCCAAAATTATAGGTATAATATAATTGAATGCAACTTATCAAAAATACGCCTCTGTAAATGTGTTATTCTGACAAATATACTCTTGTTTTGAAATGATGATTCAAACCGAAGATTTCAGCACTTGGAAAAACAAACTTAATACAAAAACCATAAAAAAATCAAAGTTTTTATTGGTTCAACATCTGAATTTGAAATATGTGATCATATTATGAGTTAAATGTACTTTTTGAAAACATAAGTAAAAATAATGACAGGCTAGCACTAAACATGGAGATATTAATAAAACAGGCTGGGTGTGTTGAAAGACTATTACGCTGATGTTGCATCTGGAAAACAACAGATGCTGCCAAAGTGGGACGCTCCAGATTTTACAGCTCTGTGTTATTTCTGCCCTGTCTTCAGACTGAGCCTAGAAAACACCTCTTGGATGCCCCCTGCTTTGGTTATACTATAATATTGTCTAAATCTAATACTTTTATAACAATGCTGATAATCCTGCTACTCTGAAGTTTGCCTGCAGTCTTTGTATAGTCTTATTATCAGTACATTTTTGTGACCTGCATGCTCATTCAAATAGTGATAGTGTTTGTAAAAACATTCTTGCTGAGTGACACACTTCATGTTGTAATCATTCTTTTACATTTATAGGTTTGTGGTCATTAATTACTCAGATAAAGTAATGACAGTACAGGATTAAGTTGAAGTCAGTAACAGTTATAAAGTTCAGACATTGTTTCTTAATATGGACAGCATTTTATACTTGATTCTACAATTAACAATTTATGAGTAAAGATAACTTCACAGACCTTTTATAGTAAGTAGTTGTTCCTTTACTGAGTTTTGAGTTTCAGTTTGATTGTATTTATTATACTTATAAGCAGGTATGTGGCAGTTACCAATTTCAGGGTATATAAAGAATTTAAAAACACAAAGTTCCTGTTGTTAAACATTTAACTGTACCTGATTCAAAAGTATAATGTCTACGGAAGTGTACTGTATTCACTTTAGTTAAAATATATGTATATATATATTACTACTACATAAAAGTATATTATACTTTTATAAGAAAGTTTAAACAAGCTATTGTTGCACATCCATGAATAGCAAGACTTCAATCACAAGTGTCTTATGCCAAAGTAATCCACTGTATTCCAGTGAACCCTCTGTTCTTTTTAGTTTTCAAAAAGCACATATAATTAATAATATAGATAAACATATATATATATATATATATATATATATATATATATATATATATATATATATTTGCCGTATAAGTTAGGCCTAGTATCTAGTCTGAGTCCCACTGGTGAAGCTGTGTGACTGCAGTGTTTTTCTGGAACCTTCCTGGAATGTGCAGATCTGATTTGTATTAGATGTGTGTCAGTGCAGACAGTCCTGTGTGTTTCTGTCTTTTTGGGTGTAGCAGATAGAGACTTCTGGCAGGAGTGTACTTCCTGTTGGAGATGCTGCGGACCGGACCGAGGCAGGACCTTGACTCTGTTCCTCTTTTCAGGCGAAGTAAGCGTAGAGAAAAATGTTAATACTGACCAGCAGGAGAGCGTTCACGCAGCAGAAGCGAGACCAAAACAGGCTCTCCCTTACACTGGGGACTCTGGGAGGTGGGGTCTCCCGCTGACACGCACAAGCTGACATGCACAGGCCGGCCCTCTGACCACATGTGACCCGCCTCGCTGGCTCTGAGCCCACTGCCAACACACAGCACAGACAGGAAGTGAGAACAGCTGAAACCACTGACAATGTCTTAGTGTGTATTTACAGTTCATCACATGATTCAGACTCTTACCCTGGGAGCTACGGTGGCCCACAGAGGACACTTTCTGCAGGGCGATTGCTCTCTGTGGGGTTTCGGTGATAGTCCACCAGGTCAGATTGTACATCTATGAGACAAGAGCAAAAAATGTCATGTTATACTCTTTATATTCATGTATAGCAAGATACAATACAGTGTGCCTTTGACACAGCTGAATAAAGTTTTGGAAACATATAGAGCTTCAAGGACAGAGAGGTTCCCCTATTTAAAATCTATTATTTTATACTATTTATTTTTGGACGTAGATTGTGTAGCAGCAGATCTGCTCCACAGGTTTGTGATAAGTTGCACCCAGATACACCCGGGCCCAGTTTTCTGGTTCGTAATAAATCATGTAAAAAAAAAACATGTAAAATTCAGGCAATATTTAGGATACAGAAATATTTCAACAAACATGGTTAAACTTATGTAGAAATTAATGTATTCTGACATTTTTCAGTTAAAGCTAAATATTTACTTTCCGGTCTTAGTGGTTAGGTTTCTTTGCATTTCCAACTGCTCACTAATAACGTCTATGTAACAAAAGCTCTAATACAAAAGCAAATATTCAGTCTAACCACTCCCGTCGGGTTTAAACTTTAATTTGTCACTGTTTCTGGAGCTTGACCTAGTCATCATACAAATAAGTCCACCCTGCTTGATTATAAAAAGAACTTTATGTTTTGGATTATAGTCACAATAGACTAGACTGAGTTCAATCACAGGGTATATGACATTTATCTCGAGCCTGAACACACCATTTAAACAGAATTAAGACTTTACTTTAATACCATTTATGGAGGTCATACCACAGTTAATCAGCTCACCTGCAGTTTCTATTGTACTTGTACATATTGCACTTCCTTTGATAAGCTCACAGCTGTACCAACACTGGCTCTGTTACCATACACTTTTTCACACCTGCTCCGGGCTCGGGGGCGGCGTCAGCAGTGAAACCACGATAACCACCACAGCAGTGAGGCCGCACAGCAAAATGGCAAAGTGGAGGTAGTGGACTTCGCGCAGCACGGCCGGAGCCAAGTCCTCCACACCACATCTGGGAGGAGAGAAGGCGAACTCCAACACCATCCGGCAAACTCCCACCACCAGTCCCACCATCAGGCCCCAGAAGGCTCCCTGCGAAAACACACAGGACAATTTACAGCACATTCCATTCGTCAAAGTCCTGTCAGCACTCGAAGTAGAGATAGGTGTATCAGTACTCATCAATACTTTGATACTCACCAGTCAATATTTTGGAATTATTATTTTTTTAAAATACATATATACCCTTGTGCTAATAGAAATTGTGCCAGTTCGTTTGACTTCTGAGGGTTTTAGGCATTAAATGTATGTATGCATGTGTAAGAACCAGCCCAGGTGTATTTTAGATGGTCTTCAGTGTCACATGATTATTTGACATCTATGGATCAGAGTCGAAAGGCTCACTGCTCAGCCTCAGTCGTGCAAGTGAGCTCAGCAGCAGCGCCGCAGCAGCATGGATGGCCAAGAGGAAAAAGGAAGTGTAGTATGGTACTATTTTTTACCCACAACCGTATTTTAAAAACCCAACCTATTTTATTAGCATTTCCGTGGCACACTTGCTAATTTGGTTTAAAAAATAATTACTATGATTATCTGAATAGGCTGATTGTAATGAGTCATGTAATGAGTCATGTACAGACAGTAAATGGGTCTATTCTGCGCAGTGCCTGACTAGTAACATCCTGAGTTATTATGTGTGAACTTTGACCCTGTGAGTCAACATCCATTTAGATTCTTAAAGACATATGCTCAGTGTGCTTGTGGGCGCTAATCAAAGGCTTACTTCTTATGTGTGTAAATGTTGCAGCTACTAAAGATGTTTTGAACAGTATGATACAAAAACAAAGGCCTGTGGTTTTTTGATGTAAAAATTACAACTCATGGAGGATGACAAAAAGACAAATGGAAGTCAAACATAGATGTGAACCTTTTGGAATTTCATGGTTTACTGAATAAATTTGTCTTAAAATGATCTGATCTTCATTTAAGTCAAGGGTATTGACTTGTTGGTAGAGAAGCAACAGTCCCAAAGCGTCTCCATTTGTAGATGTTAGTTATAACTGTAGACTGGTGAAATTCTAAAGTCTTTGAAATAACTTTGAAACCCTTCCCAGTTTTATGTAAAGCAACAATTCTTGATCGTAGCTCTTTTGAAAGCTCTTTTGGCGAGGCATGGCTCACATAAGCGTGTTCTTCTTGTGCAGAGCAAACTGCAAGCTCAATGAGTTTTTTGGGTTGTTTTCAATAAAGACATTAAAGAATCTGAATTTTTTTTGGTGTAATTATTTTTAGACACATTATGTTTTGTCAATACCCTTGACTTAGACTTGACTGAAGATCAGATCACATTTTAAGACAAATTTATTCAAAAAACAAAGAAATTCCAAAAGGTTCACACATTTCTTGCCACTGTATGTCAAAGCTTCACACCAATAGGGTACAACAATTGTCCTAGGGTCATTTTGACACACAAACAAAAACACAGTACACATAACTTTCAAATTGTTTTTGTCTTTGGATTAAGTTTGTCCTTGTTTAGTGCCAGTGTTGGTTTTAGTTCTATGTTTAGACTTTTTCTGCATGGTCGGAAAGTATATAGAAAGTCAAGAGTAAAATATAATCTGAGCTGAAATAATAATAAGCTTCTAACTAAGTATGTACAGATGCCTTCTTGTTCTTCGACCATTGTATGATTGTGATATTACGCGTCTTTACAATGTCAAGCCAGGAAAGGCAATTCTTTATAGGCATCCTTCTCTATGTTTAACAATAAAATGAATGTCTAATTATTGCTTTCATCTGACTATAACCATACTTTTAAAATCTAATGGTCCTAGGGTGCAGTCTTGTTAGTTTGAGCTGGTGTTAAACTTCCAACTCTGGCCCAACTGAATAAATAATCACACTGATTTCAATTTTAGTCTGCTGCGCCTTTAATTAATCCATTAGCATATCACAAACAGATTAGCCCTAGGAGTACAAAGAGCAGTTATGCTAAAGGTCACATGTTTTATATCTGATGATGAGCATGAAAACAGTTAAGACTTTAGTTTATGCAAATCACTTAACCTGGACTGTTGACAATTTATCTCATAACCTTGGGGAAATTCTTTAAAAAACATGACATTTTGGTGTTAAGTGCAAGTAAGATCAGATAAGGAACCACTTTCATATCAAAGACCTGTGGCAGTTATTGAAGCAATGTGCCAACAGAACACAGAGACACACCCTGCTCCTATAAAAAAAAAAAAAAAAAATGTTCCAATCTTGACATTCCACTGAACTGGTCTTTACTTGCAGTTGAGATGTGTCAACACAAGTATTATCTGTGATCTAATCCTACAGTTTACGTGGTCTGGTATTTCTCAGTCTGTAATTATTTCTTACTTTTACAATCATGGTTGTCTTCTTATCTGATGAAAATGTTACCCGAGTGAAAGTGAGGTAGATTTACATGGCTTCCGATACAGGAAATTCACGACAATACACTTGAGAAAATGAATAGGAAACATTTTCAGGCCCACACATGCAATCTCACACTGAGAAGTCAGTGGGACTGTTTGCAGTCAGCTAGATGTCATATGAGGTTACTAAAACATTACACCGGTTTGCAGAACATGTAACAACTCTAATCTGTGGGTTGAACTTTCGAAACTTCTAGCTCTGAGTTCAGTGTCTGACCATTGCGATCCTGTGCTTTTACATGTGTTTTAATCAAGTGTTGTGATTTGGGGTTACCTGCTCGTTAGTCCTTTTCCAGAAAATAGCCAGAGTGAAGACCAAAGTAACCGGTGGAGCCAGGCAACTTGTCACTGATTGGATGTAAACGTACAGCTGCCCGCTATTGGCTGACTGAAGAATGGGGATCCACACCACACTCACTACCACTAGGATGACTGTCGCAATCCTGGAACACACACAATATACCACTCTGCTGTGAACATGTTCGACCTACTATAGACCTCTCTGCTCTATAGGATCACTGTCATAGACACATCAGGCCTCTTTCAGACCCCTGTCCTACCTGCCAACCAGCAACAGCTCTTTCTCTGGCGCAGCAGGGCGGTACTTTTTCCAGATGTCCATGGTGAATAAAGTGGAGCTGCTGTTAAAGATGGACGTCAGCGATGACATCAAAGCAGCCATCATTACGGCTATCATCAAGCCCCTGAGGCCTGCAATGAGAAATACACATACATCAATATGCACTATATGTTGAGCTAGGTATTATTTGCATTGTTTATGGAGATTATTAGAACTCTTACCATTTGGCATTAGTTCTACGACCAGTTTAGGAAAGGCAATGTTAGTGCAACCCACTTCAGTCCCACACACTCGAACACATTCCTCAGGGTCGACGCATCCAACAGTATCTGCAAAATGCAAACAGATATTCCACAAGTTGTCACTGATGACTGGATAATTTTTCTGAGGGGCAAATATGTGATTGTGTGAACTAGTTGGCACTAGGGCTGCATTAAAATAGAAGAGGATTTGGTATGTGATAACTATTTTAAATATTGCTATAACTATATGAGCTGTGATATTTGAAAGCTCTTTGACAACCTAATACACTTCTGCTGTGTTCTCATAAATGTCCAGTAAATGGTAAATGGCATGCATTAATATAGCGCTTTTTTGCACCCTTCTCGGGCACCCAAAGCGCTTTACATCGTGCTTCCACTCACCCCATTCACACACATTCACACCTGGGGCAGACAGAGATGGGGGCTGCCATACACACGGCGCTCAACCTTCTCCTACCACCACTAAACACACCTCTACAGTCACACACATTCATACACCAGTGCTACGGACACTGGAGGCAAGGTGGGTTAAGTGTCTTGCCCAAGGACACAGTATGAACAGGGCAGTGCGAACCGCCAACCTTCCGGTTATAGGACGACTGCTCTACCACTGAGCCACTCCATCCCTTTAGTAAATCTGCTTTGGCATTAGCCCTTTAGTAAATCTGCATTGGCATTAGCCCTTCAGTAAACTTGCTTTGGCGTTATTCCTTTAGTAAATCATCTTTAGCATTAGCCCTTTAGTAAATCAGTTTTGGCTTCAGCCCTTTAGTAAATCTGCTTTGGCATTAGCCCTTTAGTAAATCTGCTTTAGCTTTAGCCCTTTAGTAAATCTGCTTTGGCATTAGCCCTTTAGTAAATCTGCATTGGCATTAGCCCTTCAGTAAACTTGCTTTGGCGTTATTCCTTTAGTAAATCATCTTTAGCATTAGCCCTTTAGTAAATCAGTTTTGGCTTCAGCCCTTTAGTAAATCTGCTTTGGCATTAGCCCTTTAGTAAATCTGCATTGGCATTAGCCCTTTAGTAAATCTGCTTTGGCATTAGCCCTTTAGTAAATCTGCTTTGGCATTAGCCCTTTAGTAAATCTGCATTGGCATTAGCCCTTCAGTAAACTTGCTTTGGCGTTATTCCTTTAGTAAATCATCTTTAGCATTAGCCCTTTAGTAAATCAGTTTTGGCTTTAGCCCTTTAGTAAATCTGCTTTGGCATTAGCCCTTTAGTAAATCTGCTTTAGCTTTAGCCCTTTAGTAAATCTGCTTTGGCATTAGCCCTTTAGTAAATCTGCATTGGCATTAGCCCTTCAGTAAACTTGCTTTGGCGTTATTCCTTTAGTAAATCATCTTTAGCATTAGCTCTTTAGTAAATCAGTTTTGGCTTTAGCCCTTTAGTAAATCTGCTTTGGCATTAGCCCTTTAGTAAATCTGCTTTAGCTTTAGCCCTTTAGTAAATCTGCTTTGGCATTAGCCCTTTAGTAAATCTGCATTGGCATTAGCCTTCAGTAAACTTGCTTTGGCATTATTCCTTTAGTAAATCATCTTTAGCATTAGCCCTTTAGTAAATCAGTTTTGGCTTATCCCTTTAGTAAATCTGCTTTGGCATTAGCCCTTTAGTAAATCTGCTTTAGCTTTAGCCCTTTAGTAAATCTGCTTTGGCATTAGCCCTTTAGTAAATCTGCTTTGGCATTAGCCCTTTAGTAAATCTGCTTTGGCAGCAGTAAATCATCTTTAGCATTAGCCCTTTAGTAAATCAGTTTTGGCTTTAGCCCTTTAGTAAACCTGCTTTGGCGTTAGCCCTTTAGTAAATCTGCATTGGCATTAGCCCTTTAGTAAATCTGCTTTGGCATTAGCCCTTTAGTAAATCTGCTTTGGCATTAGCCCTTTAGTAAATCTGCATTGGCATTAGCCCTTCAGTAAACTTGCTTTGGCGTTATTCCTTTAGTAAATCATCTTTAGCATTAGCCCTTTAGTAAATCAGTTTTGGCTTTAGCCCTTTAGTAAATCTGCTTTGGCATTAGCCCTTTAGTAAATCTGCTTTAGCTTTAGCCCTTTAGTAAATCTGCTTTGGCATTAGCCCTTTAGTAAATCTGCATTGGCATTAGCCCTTCAGTAAACTTGCTTTGGCGTTATTCCTTTAGTAAATCATCTTTAGCATTAGCTCTTTAGTAAATCAGTTTTGGCTTTAGCCCTTTAGTAAATCTGCTTTGGCATTAGCCCTTTAGTAAATATGCTTTAGCTTTAGCCCTTTAGTAAATCTGCTTTGGCATTAGCCCTTTAGTAAATCTGCATTGGCATTAGCCCTTCAGTAAACTTGCTTTGGCGTTATTCCTTTAGTAAATCATCTTTAGCATTAGCCCTTTAGTAAATCAGTTTTGGCTTTAGCCCTTTAGTAAATCTGCTTTGGCATTAGCCCTTTAGTAAATCTGCTTTAGCTTTAGCCCTTTAGTAAATCTGTTTTGGCATTATCCCTTTAGTAAATCTGCTTTGGTGTCAGCTCTTCAGTAAATCTGTTTTGGTGTCAGCCCTTTGAGTAAATCTGCTTTGGTGTCAGCCCTTGAGTAAATCTGCTTTGGCATTAGCCCTTTAGTAAATCTGCTTTGGCATTAGCCCTTTAGTAAATCTGCATTGGCATTAGCCCTTCAGTAAACTTGCTTTGGCATTAGCCCTTTAGTAAGTCTGCTTTGGCATTAGCCCTTTAGTAAATCTGCTTTAGCTTTAGCCCTTTAGTAAATCTGCTTTGGCATTATCCCTTTAGTAAATCTGCTTTGGTGTCAGCTCTTTAGTAAATCTGCTTTGGCCTCAGTCCTTCAGTAAATCTGTTTTGGTGTCAGCCCTTGAGTAAATCTGCTTTGGTGTCAGCCCTTGAGTAAATCTGCTTTGGCATTAGCACTTTAGTAAATCTGCTTTGGCATTAGCCCTTTAGTAAATCTGCTTTGGCTTCAGTCCTTTAGTAAACCTGCTTTTGCATTAGCCCTTTAGTAAATCTGCATTGGCATTAGCCCTTAAGTAAACTTGCTTTGGCATTAGCCCTTTAGTAAATCTGCTTTAGCTTTAGCCCTTTAGTAAATCTGCTATGGCATTAGCCCTTTAGTAAATCTGCTTTGGTGTCAGCCCTTTAGTAAATCTGCTTTGGTGTCAGCCCTTTAGTAAATCTGCTTTGGCCTCAGTCCTTCAGTAAATCTGCTTTGGTGTCAGCCCTTCAGTAGCCCTTCAGCTTTGTGGAGCAACACCTCAGTAAATGTGACATTTTACCTTTAGTTTGCTACAAATTGTGTCAGACAGCTGCCAGCTTACCTGCAAATTTCAATAATGTCAGTAATATATAAATTTTCTATAATAGTTTTGCTGAATTTACCTTATATTTTATCAATTATTAAACAAACACCTGAATGGTCTGCTAAAACCTGCTGTTTCTATACAGAACAAGCACAAAAGAGTTGAAAATGCACACCACAGATAAGAAACACAAGGTCGGGGCTCTAATATAAACACATGCATATGAAATACCTCCCTTCTCTGTAACATGATGCACTCTGCTGTGACACCCAATACTGCAGTGATCAGTAGAAGTGGTCCTTTGTCTCAGGTCCTTACCTCACATCAGCTTCTCTAGTCTGACTCAATGATGCTGCCTTTATAAAATTCATAGAACTTTATTCAATTACCCCATGTGTTTTGTTTGGTTAACTTTGGATTATATCATGCGCATAGATGTTTTTTAGTGTTGTTGGCTAACCTTTAACATCAACTATAGGCTCACAACTTTTAGATTCATACACAGGTTTTAACTGAAAACATAACATTTCTCTTATGTCCGGACAGGAGGGTGGAGTCAACTCCTTTTTCCTGACCGACACTCCGCCTTTCTGCCCCCGGTAAACGAGCTTCCGTTGACAAATTCCTGGTCAGACACAGAGACAACTGGCCCACTCAGCCCACTGGACTTCGGGCTGTGTTTGTCTGGGGAACTAAACCGGACTTAAATGGAGACGAATCGCGGACTTTGGCGAGGTTTTGTGTCTGTCGAAAGAGTCAACAAGTTGCCATTTTGCAAACAGCTGTGAAATGTAGCCGGGAGGCTTTGAGTTCGACACAAAGAAGAGGAAAAGTGATTCGTCAACGACTCACACTTGGTTTTAACGCTTTAAATAGTGGATTAATAAATTGTATTCTTGCAGAGTCATAGCCTACGTGTTTCGCTTTGGTTTGACTCATTGCAGACACACACTCACACTCTGGCTGCTTTCGTGTCTGTCGTGCCCCGCGGGGCTGCAAGCAAACCTGGTCGTCCACAGGTAGCGTCCCGTGAGCTTCAGGTGAAGGCGTGTCTCGGGCGGGTGCTTCGTTCTACACCCTGGGTGTATGTTACAGAGGAACAGGAACCGGGCTGGGGTCTCTTTGGAGCGGATCTAACGGGTTTTCTCTCAGATGAAACTTTTCTGTTTTTACGCGTTTAGGTCACGTGGACACATTGGCAGCCCTCATGACAAAAAGCTCTTTTTGCCAGTTTGACCCCGTGGACCGTTTGGAAGTGGGTCACACTCTTTAACTCTTAATTGTCCACTGTGAGACCAAAGCCATGGCGCTGTCTCAGATCCAGTGCCTGGACGACCACCACGTCAACTGGCGCGTGAGCGAGAGCAAACCCGAGTTTTTCTACAGCGAGGACCAGCGGCTCGCGATCGAGGTACTCATCAACGACGGTCGTGATGCCTTCAAGGTCTTCATCCAGAAACATGGCGTCCGCCAGTTCCTCTCAGACACGGAGCTGGAGCGAATTGAACACATCGCGGAGCTGTATCGACCAGGGCACGAGTACCACCTGAAACCTGAGACTCCCATAACCCCAGGCCCGGGGAATTTGATCCCGGGGCCCGGGGATGACGGGTGGGGAGACGGTGAAATTTCGCTCCAATACTGGCCAGACCGCTCCGAGTTCTCAGTGGCAGAACTGGACCTGGGTTGGCCTGAATCAATCTCATACCGCGGGGTCACACGTGTGACCGTGCACACACAGCCCCCGACGGAGGGGCAAACGCACATCAAAGAGGTGGTGCGCAAAAGCATTGCTTCAGCGCAGAAGGTAGGCATCATGATCAGATGATGGGCATTATCCTACTATCTTAACCCAAAACTGAGTCTCAGGTAACATATTAGACTGCAGAAAAACAGTCACAAAGTCTATGAAAACTGACTGAAACTGTTCTAAAACAAACCGACACTAGCAGACGTTATACTGTTCTAAAACAAACCGACACTAGCAGACGTTATTATTGCATTCTAGTTAGCCCTATTGGATATGGAGGCTTATTTCGAGCAGGCTAAAAGCATTGGTATTGCTGCAGACCTGATATACCCGAACACCAAAAACAACCGTAGCTCTCTTTACTCCCCGCTGATCTGTTTCCCAAGGTTTTCTTCTTGCTGCATGTGCTAGACTTGCACATATTACGCATGTGTGGAAAGAATGACTCCAACGTTAGCACATGCATTACACAGCACTTTCTTTTCTTTTCGTTATACTGCGCATTACATTTTTACCGTAAACCTTTTTTCTCCTGTGAATTTCAAATATATTGTACTCAACTTTATTAATTCCTAGTCCAAAATACTTTCAAGCTGGAAAGAAGATTTTGAGTTACAGTTGAAATTCTGGTCTTATCCACATACATATTTTTGCTATATTTGCAAATATTATAAAAATAAATGAATGAAAAAGAATACGACTGGATAGTGTTTTAGATTTGTCATTCTTTTTGGTTTTATAATAATATACTCTTATTTTGTAACTTTTAGGGGAAAAAATGCAGCATTAGCATTAATGTTAGGGTAACATTCTTACAGTGACCATTATTTTAAGTTTTAGCATTATCGTTAGGGTTAACATTAATATTAGGGTTAGCATTTTCTTTTTTGTTTTATTGTTAGTGTTGCAGTTATTTTTAGCTTTAGCATTATTGTTAAAGTTAGCATTATTTTAGGTATTTTTGGGTGCATATACCAAAATTTCTTAATGAAATGTCGTTTTGATTATGAACTAGCTTACTGGAACATTATGTAGAATTTTTACATACACCATTTTGCATCAAAGATACTTCCTATCAGAATTGAATGTGTTATGATTTGGTTGATTACACAGATCCAGAAAACGCTCCAACCATTTGTAATTCTCTTTATATTTTTTTTAGGTGATAGCCGTGGTCATGGACGTTTTCACAGATGTGGATATCTTTCGGGATCTGCTGGATGCGTCCTACAAACGCAAAGTTCCTGTGTATATAATCATTGACACGACTGCGGTCCCATGCTTCCTGTCCATGTGCGGCCGAGCAGATATGCACCGCGGGCACCTAAAGGTACAAACAGACACACTCGGATGATGTTTGGATAAGATGAACCAGTTGTGATAGTATGGGCGACACAAAAAAGTCACTTTCAAACCGTTCCATTAAAGTACCTCATATACACAGTAGGAACCACACTAACTCTTGATTAACAGGTTTTTGCATGAGCCAGTTGCCGGAATCTATTTGTTATTCTTTTAAGCCAGAATGTCAGTAACTTAAATTATTAGCATTTGAGGGATTTTTTCTACCTTTTCCTTTTTGCAAATGGTTTATGTTCCTTCCCTTTCCTCATTGTTGAAGTGCTCATACCTTGATTATAGACTATAATAAGCCTTTATGACATCAATGGTTAGAGTCTCTTGTGAGATTTAGCACAAAACACACTTACGAGGTAGCTCTCTGCCTGAAACCACACCTTATTCCAGGGCCGAAGACAAACAACGCAGGGTGTGCTATAAAAGCATCCACCTACATACAGCCTATGCTCCAACCTGCAAAAATCTGCCAGCACAGAGATGACATTATTGATAGTTTTCTATTATTGCATTGTTCACTCAACTTTGTTCACTCAAGTTTATTAGGCTTTGGATTAGTAAAACTCTTCCTGTTGTTAAGATTAAATCCTCTTCTCACATTATTATTTCCCTGTACTTTTTCAGAATCTACGCGTCCGCTCGTGTGGGGGAGTGGACTTTTTAACACGCTCAGCCCAGAAATTGCGTGGATGTCTAAATGAGAAGTTCCTCCTGGTGGATGGAGACAGGGCCATCTCCGGCTCATACAGGTGAGCAGTGTGCATAAACCTATTAACACAAGCTAATTTTTACAAGAACATGTCAAAGTACTACACTCATAGCTAAATTAGGCCGTTTAACTGGATTTTTGTCAGAGTATATGGTCGGAAGGGAATTGTTGAGTCTGCAAAGGTTCTTTCATGCTGATGGTGCAGCCTGCATTAGTGTGATCTTGATATTTATTAGCATTCAGCTCTGGTTTAAAAACAATTGTGTTTACTCTTTTTAAATCATAATGAAACAGAAACTACCCAAATTACCCTGATTAAAAGTTTACATACCCCAGTTCTTAATACTGTGTATTGCCACCTTTAACATCAATGACAGCTTCAAGTCTTTTGTGGTAGTTGTGGATGAGGCTCTTTATTTTCTCAGATGGTAAAGCCGTCTATTCCTCTTGGCAAAAAGCCTGCACATTTGAGATCTCCCCAGAGTGGCTCAATAATATTGAGGTCAGGAGACTGAGATGGCCTTTACTCTATGTTGCTGTAGCCAATGACAGGTCGACTTGGCCTTGTGCTTTGGATCGTTGTCATGTTGGAACGTCCAAGTACGTCCCATGTGCAGCTTACAGGCTGATGAGTGCAAATTTTCCTCCAGTATTTTCTGATAACATTCTGCATTCATCTTTTCCTGTGCCTTTGTAGCTCACACATCCCCAAAACATCATTGATCCACCTCCATGTTTCACAGTAGGAATGGTGTACCTTTCATCATAGACCTTGTTGACTCCTCTCCAAATGTAACGTTTATAGTTGTGGCCAAAAAGTTGAATTTTGGTCTCATCACTCCAAATGACTTTGTTACAGAAGTTTTGAGGCTCGTCTCTATGCTGTTAGACATATTGTAAACATTTTTATAGTAATGGCTTTCATGTCCATGCCGCCCATTTTTCTTCAAGTGCCTTCTTATTGTGCATCTTGAAACAGCCACACCACTTTTTTTCAGATAGTCCTGTATTTCAACTGAAGTTTTTTGTGGGTTTTTCTTTGCATCCTGAACAATTTTCCTTGCAGTTGTAGCTGCAATTTTTGATGGTCAACCTGACCTTTTCCACTTCTTAATGAGTTTGAACACTGCTGATTGGCATTCTCAATTCCTTGGATAAATTTGTATATCCCTTTTCTTGTTATACAGTTTAATTACCTTTTCCCACAGATCCTTTGACAATTATTTTGCGTTCCTCATGACTCAGAATACAGAAACGTCAGTGCAACACTAGATGAAAGATGCAAGGGTCTGTCAGGAGCCCAGAAACTCACTGACCTTTTATACTCACACTGATTACAAGCAAACAGATCCCAGGTGAGGATGGTTACCTTTAGTAGCCATTTAAACCTGTTAGTGTCACTTGTGTGCATGTTATCAGCCAATATCACAGTCATTTGGGTAGTTTCTGTTGTCATTATGATTTAAAAAAAGTAAACACAATTGTTTGACAATAAATGGCTTCACACAACCACTAACTATGAGTAAAAAAGATTTTTGTGTTATCATTCATATTGTCTGAATAATGGCTAAACAATCAAATTCTGCCAGGGTATATAAACTTACAGTGGTGGACGAAGTACACAAACCAAGTACTTGAGTTAAAGTACAGATACACTAGGTAAAATATTACTTCAGTAAAAGTAAAAGTACTCCCTTTTAACTTTCACTTGAGTAAAAGTACAAAAGTATTTGCCTTCAAATGTACTTAAGTATCCAAGTACTAGGCTATAATGCCCTTATAATTTTTGTCAGTCTCTTGCCCCCTTTAGGCGCCAGGAATTATTTAAAAAATACAGATTTTTGAGATCCAAATTTCAAAAGGCTGTGGTTTGAAAATGATAAGAGATAGAGTCCTACTCTAAACTAGAAAAATGTCAGACCTGACCCAAAGTATTTAAGTAAATAAATTTTAAGCATCTAATTTGCATATCATTTGCATACCATGACATTATATATTGGCGGTTATGTTTTTTCAGTACATACACACTAATGAACATATTAGAATAGTTTTTCTTTTTCTGAAATAAAGAATAACTACAACTTCTAATAAACCATAACTAGTAAAACATATGCAAATAGATCTGAGAAATATACACATGTACTGTAGTGTGTGGTTGCAGTAGCTTAATCTTTTCTTATCCATCCATGTGGCATAGTTAGTAGTATTTTAGAGTGTGGGACCTCTCATAAAGCACAGCACACAGTCATCACTTTTATTACGATCGCTGCTTTGATTAGCGCATTCTCGAGGACTGTTTACCCCTGCCTCTCCCTCCTCTACTGGGTGAAGTGTCAGGATGACCAACACGTATTTGTCCCAAACAGCTCTCAATAGAAGCCGCATTGTTCCCAAACTCCCTGTCACTACCGCGGCCACGGCAGTAGGCCTACACGCACCCCGGCTTCTATCACCTGTGCTAAAGGTAAAGCTGCAGGTGCTACGCGCTCACGGCTTCCCGGCTTTAGTTTCCTCCCGTTTCTTTCACTGATGTTTGGTAAAATGTGGGAAAAACAGCGTGTGCTTTATGAGAGCCACTGAGAAAGGCACGAGCCGCTGTCCAAGTTACACACGCACTCACTCTTGCTCATTCTCACTTTCACTCGGCTGAAAAGACTCTAAAGGTAGATGTTCTCCCTCAGAATCAGAGTCAGCCATTACTAATACCAAAGCTTCATCACAGGTGTATTTTTTATTTGTTATTTTCATGTTTATCAGCTCGCGTGTAGAGAATGAGGCTTCTATTGAGCCGGTCCTGACACTCCCACTGAGACGCGTCTTTGAGGGCTTCTTCTACAAAAATATTTAACGGAAACACAAGGAACGACTAATTTTGCAAAATGTACTTGAGTAAAAAGTAAGATATTTGACGTTGAAATGTAGTGAAGTTAAAGTAAAAAGTATCCCTTAATGGAAATACTTAGTAAAGTACAGATACTGGAAAAAACTACTTAAGTACAGTAACGAATTACATTTACTTTGTTACTGTCCACCACTGTAAACTTATGAGGAACTGTCTATACCCTATGCCAGGAATCCGATGGAAATATACAGTGTCATTGCTTGCTGCTAGTTAAACAAACATACAGTACTTTAAAAGCTTATACTATAACAGCAATCTTAGTACTTGATAGTAGTAGCTAGCAACAGCTATGCTTGTATGTGTCATGCTCCTGACCTTATTCCTAATACAAAAGCTTTTGGAAGTTGAGCCTCCAAGCGTTCTCCTTAACACATTTGCTGATGTCAGACTTTATTAGTCCACTCCTTTCACTGTTAAGGCTTGTTACCCATTTAAGTGCATTCCACATTATCCTGTAACCATGCCCATGCTGAGAGGGCTATTTATTTCTTAAACAAGGAAGAACATTGTCAAATTCAACGGGATAAAAAACATGAGTTTCTGACTGGCAGATATTTGTGTAATAATTAAACTGTGTAATGATTCAACTATAAATTAGCTTTTATAACTTATAATCTACAAGACAGAGTAACCTTACACATTTTCTGGTGTAGCTCTTAAAAATGTTTGTAAAAAGAAGAGAAAATAGAAAGTAGTGCTTATGTTGATAAGTAAGGACAAAATGAAAATTCACCCCATATTTAGCCCTTTCTTTTAATTTATTTGCTATAAACCTTTTCTTGATATAATATGCCATCACAGTAATGGGTTAGTTTGGAAACTAGAGTATATAAGTATATACATTTTTTTGGAAATATTGAATGCAGTTCATAGCAACAGTTCAACACAAACAACTTTTACACCAAATCTATTTGCTTATTTGTGTTCTTTCAGCTTCACCTGGACATCGTCTCGCTTGGACCGTAATCTCATTACAATGATCACAGGACAGACCGTGGAGACCTTTGACCTCCAGTTCCGTGAACTTTACCTTCAGTCACGAGGCGTATCTCTCAACAAAATCCCCATGGCCGATGAACCCATCCCTGAGCCTCTTCCACAGGCAGCCCCTGCTCCCATTCCGGCATCTGTGGCTCGCAAACTCATTAACCCCAAGTATTCTCTGGTTGTTACTGGAACCCACACAAGCCCCACCTCCTCTGACCAGAATTCCAGCAACAAAAACTCCAACTCCCCGCATCCCACAGGGTTAAAAATAATGAAAAGCCGTCTTAAAGAGGTTTATGTGGAGCCACCTTTGCACCCTGGATTAGCAAATCTAGAAAAAGCTTATTTGATTCCTTATCTACCAACGTGGCCAGAGCCGGATCCGTCTAGTGACGTGATTGGCTTTATAAACATCCGAGACGATAAGAGATCCAATCAGGTTCATTTACAAAGGTCAGAGAGGTTTGAGATGAGCCAGGCGATACGTTTTAGTGCACCCCTGACACTACCAGCTGAGAAGAAAGAAGAACCCGTTTCAACTCCTGCCAAAAATGCAGACAAGGTTGTAGAACCAAGGAACGAAAGTGCAGAGGTCACTGTTAGTCCAAACAACAAACAGAGTGAGGAGAAAACATTAGTTGCTCCAAGTAAAGACCAAACTGATGGAAAAGAGGAACCTCAAAAGACTGACCTACCTCTTAAAACTAATACTGACGAACCTGTCCCAGAGAGCCCCACACCACCAGAACCGAATGGTACTGAGAATCCACATCCAAGTGACGTTGCTAACCAAGTTTCAGAGTCACAAAATGTAACACCTCCCGTTCCCAAACGTCGCACTTTACAATTAGTAATAGACACTGTCTCCTCTGAGAAACTTGCAGAAGCTCAGGTGATGCTAGTAAAAATAACAGATTTGTCAAACAAAAAGAGAGAACCCGAGGAGGTGAAAATGATTCGCAATCGGCTTCAGTCACAAAAAGACAATAGAGACTCTGCTAGCAATGAGGAAGGCAGCCAAGACAGCACCAAAGTCATCTGGGATCGAGGGATCACTGATAACCCTTCAAGTAATTCTACAGCATCCGAGGAGGAGTTCTACGATGCCCAGCCAGAGCCGAAGGAGTCGCTGATCAATGGAACTACATCGGGGTCGGGCCACGGACATCGACACGCAGACGGATTTAACATGATGGCCCGGTTTTCCCAGAGCATGTTGGATCTGCGGGGGCCCACCCAGTCAGAGGACAGCATGGCCCTCATTCATCAGTCACAGCAGCTGCGCAGACAGAACTATCTGTCGCCGCACAGACACATTGGACAGGTGAGCACTAGAGCTAATCAATATTAGTTAGAGCCCCATTGTGACCAGTGGAATTAAAGCTAAACTACTTTTATTTTTTTTCCGTTACTGCCTCAACACTACCACTCGCATTCAAAAGCAGCCTAGGGACCTTTCCTGCTTAAGAAATGTTAAACTGTACCATTTTCCACTGCAAAATACTGATACATTCCACCAAAACAATGTTTATAGCTTACCTGAAACATTTATAGCTTACGTTAAACTTATAGCTCTGTGTTCAGCATCAGAAAAGAATCAGATTACTCTTTTTTTCTTAATGCACTTTTTCTGTGTTAAAAGATACATGCAGCTCTGGAATAACATTACTTCTTTGTTGACATCAATGTAGACAAATGGGAGCGTCCAGGGCTTAATTTGTGGGGGAACACAGGGGCACATATTCCCCCACCTCCTAAATCAGGAAACATTTGACTGGATTTTGGACCTCTTTTTTTCAGGAGGATGATGTTAAACTAAAGGTTTATGTAGCCTGAGCCCACTGGTCTGTTAAAAGTTTTTAAAAAGTGATTATGCAGCCCTCATAGCAATGTACATTCATTGACCTTTTTTCCTTCTTGATGCTAAGGGAACATTCCCTTAAATATTGCCTCTGTACCTCCAGTTTCAGTTTTTCTGGAGCGAGCTTGTGATTGACCAAAGCCAATCTCATCTATTAAAAAATTGGATGATTTATTTACAAAATGTAAATAAAATGTAGGTAATTCAAAAGTTTTCCTTACATGCAGGGAAAAAAATTCATATTTTCTTAAGTCTAGAGCACTGCATTTCTTTAAACATTTTGTACACCATACTGCACACAGCCTTTAATTTGAGTCCACATTAGATGGGTTATCCAGAGCTATAGTTTCTGATTCATTTAAACTGTATTATTTTGAATGTACTATCTTTTATCAATTTGAAAGGGGGAGTTAATTTTGGTTTGTCTAATCCAACAATATTATTAACATACACAGTGGGGGCCCTGTACTTCCTGTTGTAGGATTAACCATTATAAACTGTTAAACTTTAAAGTCTGTAGAGTCATCAGAAAAAAAAATATTAGCAAAGGCTAATATTTTTTTTTCTGATGACTCTCTCTAATGTCAAACACTTCAATATTCATTCACAATAGCCAAAGAGATCGGAATACATCCACATGAGACACAGGTCGCCTCCAAATGCGTCCTTATGTCTAGGGGTGGGAATCTTTAGGCAACTAAAAAATAAATCAGGTCATTTTCAGACTCATTCTTTAACATTTTAGATTTGAAAACTTGGAGTACGCAACAGAAACACAAAGTCCAACCTCTAATTAAATGCAAATAACAAATATTTACTGCTTATTTAGGTGAATACACATTTGTTATATTAAGATTACAAACTCACTAGCAGAACATGTTTGTATGTAGTCACCTAGTCTACTTCAGGACGGGGTTGTAACAGTAAGAAAAAGGTAATTATACTTTTATATTTTTCCCACACCTACTTAGATCCAATCTCTCTTCATTAAGACTATAGCCACATTAGATCCACTCACCCAGATTGGATGTAGCACCAAAAAGTGGTACCCTTTTTGTATTCAAGCAACCTAAATGATTGAAAAAAAATGTAGTATTGTACAAATGTCAGGAATCACATTACAGTGGAATGGTGGTTACAACTGGCTGCAAACATTCAACATGTTCAGCCTGTTGATCTTACATCCAAAGGAAAGGTTTCTGTGTTTGTTTTGGACTTGTTGACTGGAAACAAATATGCAGTCTTTCTTTTTAAAATGGAGTTTTGGAAAAGATATTACCTAAGCAACAGCAAGGGAGGTTTTAGGTATTTAGGTAAAGCAACAACACAAAGTTAAAATGGGACAAAGTGTTAATAAAACAATAATGGTAAATGGAAATTTACAGGTAGATATCTAACATTACTAAAATGTAATAAAACAGTGCTTGATTACTATTATCCAAACAGATCTTTTAACATCTTTTAAAATTCAGTGTTATAAGTTTGCTTTTGACTTTCAGAATTATATTTAATGTGAGAAATAGGGCTGCACAATAAATCGCAAATTTATTGTTATTGCAATATCCATATTGCAAAGAACATTTACTTTTTGCCCCAAAACCATTATCCAAACAGAGCATTAAATCTAATTGTTAATGCACGTTTTTCTAATATTGTGCAGCCCTAGCCAGAAATATGGCCACATTCACATAACACATGCATTTTCTAAATTTTGTTTTGATATGCATTTCCACAATTATGTGCGAACATTAATACACAAGGGCATCCAGATCAAACATGGAACATTGTAATTGCTAATTCCATTTCCAAGTCAAAGAGATATATTTTGGCCAACTGTAAACCTTCAATTTCAGTGTGATGTAACCACTAAATAAATTCAGTGGAAAGTTCCCAGAAGTAGAGGAAGCCACATCGGAGTTCTTTTGATGAGTCAGTTACAGGAAAACAACCCATACCCACAAGGCAAATGACAGTTTATCTGCAACATTAAAGCAAGATGTTGCTTGTTTATGTGTGTTTATGAGGTGTGTTTTATTTGTACACACCTGGATAGAGAGCTCGGCTGATCATGCCAGGCAAGATGATGAAAATGAAGGGGAGTAATTTCAGATAGGCTGCCAGGATGGACGCTCCTTTGACATGACTCATGTTCTTCGCCGACAGGGATCTCTGAACAATCACCTATCAGGAAAAATAATATGATGATATTCATAACCTGGTAGGAAGTTACATAACACTTACTAATGATTTTGCAAGTGCAAGGAAAAATCGACAATGGCAAAGGTTCTTGTTACCACATTTATCCTGTCACTTAAGCAAGTTAGATCTAAAAATTCTACTAAGTCCCACAAGACTAATGCCTGGTGGAGCAGTTTTTCCTAAAGATTCCCTGAACAAGTGAAGTGGCTTGCTGGACTTTACCAGAATTGTTTTGATTTTGTGATGTTACTTAGAACTCCAGCCCAGAACAGCCCTATTGGTCTATGTTTTGGCCAATTATAAAAAATGTATTTCTAGGACCATGGCACACGCAACGGACTGGGTTTTAGTAAAACCCAGTAAAATCATAAGCAAGCATACGAGTGCTTTCTTTTTTCTCTCATAATTCATGGCCAATCGGCAATTGTACATCCACAATCAACTTGACAAAATACAGCATTATTAAGAATTATTAAGAAAACAGCATTATTATTTTATATTACTAATATCAAGACCCTTATCAAGTATTTAGAAAAAACAACAATTATCATGATGTGAAAAAGAGAGAATAATATTTGCTCAATGGAATATTTTTCTAACGACTAATCATTTGTCTTTCTGTCTAGTCTTTTCAGGCCTCCAGATCTCCAGGTCGGGATGCAAGGTTAAGAGCATCTAAAGTCGTCATAGCCAAACCGGGAAGTTTCCACCGGCCGACCCGAGCAGCTGGGCCTGTGATTGGAGGACACCGTTACTGGCAAACTCAAATGCTTCATCCAAACTCGGCCCAGCCGAACTCTCAGGTGCGCTCTGGACGCTCACCGCAACGCCTTAGCCCGAGTTACAGAAAGGCCCAGCAAACTTCTGAACAGCCTCCAGCCAACCCCACAGGACTGTTTGGGGTGTCTTTCTCAAAACTGAGTAATTTAAAGCACTTAAAAGCACAAGCAGGACCCTCACAGAAGAAGATGCCTCAAATTAACAAGGCCGCTAGGTGAACCATTGGCCGCTAAAGGTGCATGAAATCATTTGTTAATACTAAAGTTATGCCAGAAAAGACTCCTGACTCTGGAATTTTTTTTTATTCTGGCATTGTTTTTTGTAAATCCTTGAAATAACAAAGCCTGAGCACATGGGATTTTTGTCATCGTGTGTTGGCAGTTTATTACCTCTGCAATGGCAGTATGTTTTCACATGATTCCCTTTTGTCATTTTTGTACATTTTCCATTCAACTTGGTGGATGGGTAGGGCATGCGCAAGAATTCTGGAAAGTTTAGTGCAAAACCAGAAGGCTATAAAACAGAATAGAAAGATGAAGCCTTGTTTTTGTTTTTGTGAAATGATTTTATTTGTTGTTTGATTAATTTACATAAGGATTGGGGATCTTGGTGAAAATGACCTGAATGTCTTTGCTGTACTGCACCCTAAAATGATATCTGTGTGGAAAAACTGTCTGTTTTATGATATTTTAAGCAACTACATTGTTAATACAGGCAATAATGTTTTTTAATTAGTGTTTTAATGTCAAAATACAGAACTATGCCACGCATAAAAGACAGCTATCAAAAGTTCAAGTAATACTATGTAACTTCTCAGGATTTATGCCCTTTACACAACTCCGTATTGCTGCAGTGTTGCAAACAAAAATGGAACTATATTGTCGTAGACATTTGGTTAGTGCTGCTGCTAACAGTACAGTTATCAAACACGAGAAGAAATAATGGCAGTATGGCTCTTAATATGTAATACTAATAATATTAGAAGAGAACCACTATATTTGATTGAGTTGTTCCACTCCCTTTGTATAACTGGCACCCAACTCATACATCAATTTTCTGATTTATGCATCTAAGTATACAATTATGTATCTTTACTTTTTATATACATTTAGCTTTAGTCTTGTAGACCATTTATACACAGCAAAAAGAGAAGCCACAGTCCCCTTTGACGCTGCCTCCTGGCAATGCTACTGTAGATTGCAATAGATTCTCTACACAATGTCTTTATACAGTGAGGCTAGGTTAAATCAATCGCCCAGGGACCCCAGTCATGTCACTGTAGTTTTTTTTGGTGGGAGAAACCGGGGAACACAGAAAATCCACACAAAGTCTGGACCTTATTGATGTGAGGTCATAATGATTGCAGGGAATCATATTTCCTATATTTTCCCCATATTTGTTCACATTCTCTTAGGCACTTCACTTTCTTTTTCAAATATTACCCATTTTCTGTAAGTGCTTTGTGTACGACGTGTTCAGACATGAATTTGACTCAGTGTTTTAAAAATGTTCTTGGTGGTGTGAAAAGGGTGTCAAACCTGTTTTTGCAGATGTTCGGTGCAAGTGTATCGCCTGGGAGTGAAATAGGCTCTAGCTCTTTTTTTTCTTTTTCAAACCTCAAAACTTGGACACTTTAATTTTATATATGCAAATTAAAGGATACTATAACACAAACGGTTGTATTGTTCCTAAAGCTCGTTAGTAAATGGCAACTTTCTTTTTGGCATGAAAACAGACTGGGATGCTTAGCAATAGCCTGGTATGTAAATGGACCAATCAGTATTGAGTTACAGACATGTGGAACACTATTAATCTTCTCAAATTGGTTAATATTGCCGTAACCATGGCAACCGTCTACAGACAAATGAGTTACAAGCTAAGTGCGCTGCTTTGGCTTTATGATTGGCATTGACGATAAAAAAAAATAAAAAGTCAGGACAGGAAAAGGGGAAAATTGGGACATTTTTGTGTTTTTGCAGATATCCTCCAGGACATGGGAAAGGGTTTTTAAATGAGACTAATACGAAACATATGGTCAACCTTATCTTAAAGGAATGTAAGTTAGCAGAAATGACAAAAATGTCAAAAGTGTTTATTTGTTTGATATGCAATGTAAATACTGATTTGTGACCAACAAGTGTAAATAAAGAAACTACTAAAGCTGACCAGTTAGCGTACAAAACAGGTAAAACTGTTTCTGTTTTATGCACCTGAGAAAAGCTGTTTGTTTTAGACTTTTATTTCAGCAGTGGCTCTCTTTTCACAGAAGAATGGAATTTTTCTAGGGAAAAATATAGAATGAATTACAAGCAGTTCTATCCACTTTTGTTTTAGAGAATCTTCCAGGACATACTGATAAAGCACGTGGTGATTATTATCTGTACTTTTAAATTTTACTGAACTTAACCTTTCCATATTACGATCTGATTTTTAAGACTGGAAAACTAGTTTGCAATATTCCAGTATGTGTGAGCATTTTGGCTATTACACGTTGCCATTTCTATGTTGTACATACCTGGTCGGTGCACCAGTACCAGGTGGCCAGTATGAAGACGCCCAGGGTCATGCCAGGCCAGGGCAGGTCTCCGCTGGTAGCGTCTCTGAACAGGTGCATGGCATCTTGACGTGGGAGGTGGCACGTACTGTTTGGAATAATCTTCTTGGGCACTGCCATACTGTACACTTGCTCCAGGTTTCCATAGCCACCAATTTTGTTAAAGGCTGTAGATCATAAACAAACGCTTCCAGCTATAAAGTCAGTCTAGTTTTAGTGTTTGCTGTAGGAGCAGGAAAAATGTACACACCAGTAATTGTCAGGATTATGGCTCCTACAATCATGACCAACGTCTGTAGTGTGTCTGTGTAGATGACAGCAGCGAGGCCACCTGAAAGGAAATGTAAGGAGAAAGTTATTGACAATCTTCAAAATCAAATATATTTGAATTTAGAAAAAAATAATTGTAATTGTTTTATTTATATTGGAATGCTGGGTGCCCCAAACGTCCTCAATAAGGCATAGGTAAATAGACCCCTCCACATGCAACATCATCAAACAATCCACTGCAGCAGCAAAAGAAGTGCTATTAGCGAAATAACACGGACATGTCTGTCAATACTTTAGAACATACTTGAGTTTTATTCTATATTACTACTATATTTACTGCTGAATCCCATGAAGCCATAGCCCTGACATATTATTTGCTTTTTGGTGGCTAATGCCCTCTTGTCCATACAAAATGTAGTGTAGTCTGTTGCCAAATGCTTTACCTCAACTTATGTTGTTTAAGCCAATATCAAACCTATAGGTATTAGACCTTTTGGCAACTAATGAAATTAGATAAATTAGAAATAAATAAATGTTTTATATACTGTATAAACAATAAAGACGGCATGACAGAAGTGGTTAGCGTGAGAATAACATTACCAATACTGTCTGTATGTAGTGTTAAGCTTAACTGGCTTGGCAAAGTAAAAAAAAAAAAAAGGATGTGGCCCAGACCTGGAACAGGAAGAGTTGTCTCCCTTTCATAAAGGCAATTTTTGTTTCAGTAAATTCCTCTGTGTCCAGCACCCTCTTGTGTTTTATAATGCTTGTCACTTTTTAACTAGGTCTTGTTTTGCTAGCCCATTACATAATGCTGATATGAAAGGTTTTTATACTGGGGTGTCTTGGTGGCCTAACTGGTAAAGTGTGTACTGTCTGCACACAGTGGTCTGGGTTTATATTCCATCTCAGGCCCATTTCAGCCCTGTTGCCTCTTAAATATGTGGTTACACAAATGCCCTGCAAATAGATATTCTCTTTCTGTACTCAATGGGTAAGCATTATTCTCATGGCAGAGTTCTTACTCAACAGATATTTTCCATAACAGCAAGCTGTGGAGTTGCCAGCCTGCTTATTGTTTAATGATTATACAATTTATTGACTGTGAAAACTCATCTAAAGTTGGTTCTGTCTTTAGCTTGCATTCATTTAATAACCTCTACCCTGTTGGCATTAAAAACACTCATTGTACCCCATCTTCCTAGTTGTTTACCTGCAATTGTGTAGAGCGCAGTGACCATCAGCATAAGGACAGTGGACAGGTAGAGGTTCCAGCCTAAACACACCTGAACAAACAGGGCTCCAGAGTACAAGTCAGTCTGGAGAAAGAAACACATAACACCTGTCAACAGCCAATTATCTTTTTTTTTTTTTAAAGATGGCACTGTGTCTTTTAGTGAGTTCCTCATACTGATATTTTGTGAAGACGGACAACAGCAGCGAGAGGACGGCGAGGTAAGTGCGGATCCTCTCTCCTCCAAACCGGCGACCCAGGTACTCCGGCATTGTCACAATCTGATCCAAAGAAGCAGTATGGCATTAACCGCATTTTATTTACTTTACTTTACACTGTAGGTTTTGCTGCTTTAGCAGTGTGTAGTACGCTAACCCCATCAAGCAGCAGGCTATAGTCAGACATGCTGAGGCAAGCCAAGTTTATTTATATAGCAATTGAAATTCATAAATACAGCAAATCAAAGTGCTTTACAAAAAGAAGAGAGAGTCATGTTATCATTCCCATGCCGTGCAGCCTTTGATCGTAATCTTTAATAATAGTTACACCCTGTTTTGGATGTCCTTTTCGGGAAACACCATGCTCTATGAAACATTGAGTAAGCGTAAAAAAAAAGGTAACTCATTATTCAGAAAAGATTACCCCTACGTTAAAACTTCCTATTAATTTGAGAAAACAGTTATAAATTTTACTTTAAAAAGCTGACCTATACTGTTTCAAATCTTTTATTAAAAGTTGTGTATGACATTCTAAAATGATGAATTAAGCAGGCTAATTGCTATTGCTTAGAGCAGGGGTTCCCAAACTTTTCAGACCGCGTCCCCCAATATTAGACTGCTGACATCCGCGACCCCCCCCGGGTATGACTGACTTTTCATTTCTTTGTTCCTCTTTTCTTCGTCTAAATGCATGTAGCCTACATGCAAATTATTGTTATTTAGCCTTTTGTATTTATTTTTTGAATGTATTTATCTATCTATTATTATTTAATTTATGATTATAAAGGGGTGTACTTAAGACATATGTTTATAATAAAATAATTAATGAATGTTTTATTTTTTTTTTAAAAAAGAAAGAAAGACAGTTTTTACAGTTTTAGAAATGTTTGTGTACTATTCATTCTTAACATGAAGACTTATTTTGGTGATTTTATTATACTATGCTTTTTGCCCAAAATGGACTTTAAAAGATAAAAATGACTAAATAACAAATCTCTCCCTGTCTCTCTCTCTCTCTCTCTCTCTCTCTCTCTCTCATGAAAAACAGCCCGCGGCGATTGTGTTAAAGTAGCACGCAGACTTGGCAACACGCCTTCACTAAACTATCATAATTAATCGGAGCAAACAAAGTTTTACTAAGTTTTACAAAGTTTTACTTTCAGTTTATTTTAATTATCCTAAATTTATACTCGCATCATTACAACCTTTTTTAAAATATATAAAAATATAAAAAAATAAAATAAAAAATATAAAATTCATAAAATAAAATAAAAATTCTGGAAATCATCTTGCGACCCCCCGCTCACCACTCCGCGGCCCCCTCCCCCACTTTGGGAACCAGTGGCTTAGAGTGAAAGGGAAGAGTGACTGATGTGTTCCCATACAGTTAATAAATCTATGCGCTGACAAAGAGTCAAGAGTCTGTCAAGAGTCAATCTGACTATTTCAGCGCTGTAGTGTAACACCCTTTTAAAGAATTTCATAGGTGGGGAAATATCGTTAAGAGAATGTGTTTTGGCACCTAAAAGTACCTGCCGAACCAGCCTTAATATGTCAGGTGTGTGTGTGTGTGTGTGAATCAGTGAGAAGACCAACCCCTGAGGAGATGTAGACGGGAACAAACACCCAGGCCAGAGCCAGCAGCACATAGGTGGCCTGTGGGAAAGAGAGAATGATAATGTATGAGGAAGGAAATTACAAGATTGTTCACCTGCTTGAATAGGAATAACCTTTTAATGTTGAGTGTGCTCACATAAAAGGGTTTTTCTTGTGCTCTCGTGCTTTTGGAATGTGTACCAGACACAGTGGAGTAAACTGTCCTACTGGGGCCCTCTAGTGGCTTGCAAAGACATATAACGGCTCGATAGTTCTTCATTCATATTTCAAAACCAGCCTAAGCAAACTTTCCCATAACATCCCATTCTCAACTAGAATATTTAAAATTATGTAAGTGTATTTAAAATGACAGCCAAGAGGTCAGAGGCCATATTGTCCCCTCCAAAATCAACCTTTGGTCAAGTCCAAAATGTTGATAAAGCTGTGTTGAACTTCTTATTTGTATTCTTCTCTTTTTAGTGTATTTTTTTTTTCTTTTTGTTGTCATTCCCACCACAACACCCCCACTCACCCCAACCATAGCCTAGAGACCTTTCCAGCTTTTCTTTTATTTAAAAGAGCAAAAGTAAAACTGACCCAAAATACTAATAGATTACACCAAACTGAATTCAGAGTTAGACCGATGTCATTCTGTTATCAATGTAATATACAATCTCTCTTTTATTTGCTAGCTGTTACTTCCTTGTTGACATTAATGAGATCCTCCCTTTTCAAGAGCATGTGATTAGACAACTATCAGGTATGAGCTGAACATACTCATCAATTAAAATCCTTGATAATAAAGCTTAGGTAATCCAATTCAGATAATTCCTTTCACAATATGCAATCATGTGGTAAAACAGTTTTTCCTCACACGCGTACACTCTTATCACAGCTATTTCCACTCAGTAGAAGTTTTGTTGGTCCAGTTGAAATCATTTATGTTAACTGGGGCGGAGGTGTGTGCGATGAAATGTCTAAATGAATCCAGTGTCAGTTTATTTTGCGTCTTTTGTATGGGATAGGAAAGAAAAATATAGAATGGCTGCCCTATATAGCATTATGTCCTACTTTTTTTTGGTTCATTTTGGTTAACTATTATTATAGCATAGAACACAAATCAAATTTAAAAACTTTGTGGTGATCAAATAAAATGTTACCGACCACTTTTGGTCTGTGGCCCACTGTTTACTTAAAAAAATATATATAATTAAGTAGTCATGACCTCTGTCAAACTTAATAACAATACACACATTTAATAGGTGGAAGACCAGACTAGCTCTGGTTCATTCCAGTCCAATCAATGACAGATGAGTGCACGTCAGACTCACACTCCACTCAAAGCCGGCAACAGCAATTCCTCCTGCAGCTCCGGTCCCGGCCAAACCGATGAACAGCCCCGAACCTTCAGAACTGGCAAACAGAGACGCTCCGATCTGTCAACACACATTTGACATGTTTCTTTAAACAAAACTTTCTACAACTTTTATTCTACAACTGGTTAAAGTTGAATGAAATGTTGCTGTAATATAATGGTTTATTCATATGTATTTTCATATGGCCGGTAAAGTTTGCACTTCTTCTCAGTCAAAAAAAAAAAAACAATGTATTTGATCTTTATTGTGTGTGAAGTTTTATTTTATTTATTTATGTATTTGATTGGGACAGTGCATGTTAATGAACATATATGAGACACAACCACATGAATGTAAACATGCCAGATTGTAGCCGTAGGCTAATTTCCATCCGTTGTCCCAACATTCTCACACCATTCACCAGAGCAACAATCACACACATTCATACACCAGTGCTGTGTCACTGGAGGCAAGGAGGGTTAAGTGTCTTGCCCAAGGACACAACGACAGTATGAACTGGGGGGAGAGCGGGAATCGAACCGCCTACCTTCCGGTTGAAGGACAACCGCTCTACCACTGAGCCACTGCCGCCCTATTGAATTGACTTTTTAAATGTGCAAAATTCTCATGTTGAAAAATGGAAGTAAATGGTACCGTTCTCGGACACCCAAAGCTCTTTACATGATACTTCCATTCACACACATTCACACCTGGGGTAGACAGAGAGGGGGGCTGTCATACACACAGCACGTACGCCCTCTCCAACCACCACCAAACACACCTCTACATTCACACACATTCATACACCAGAGCTACAGACACTGGAGGCAAGGTAAGTGAAGTGTCTTGCCCAAGGACACAACGGCGTATAAACTAGGAGAGCGGGAATCAAACCGGCAACCTTCTGGTTATAGGATAATCGCTCTACCTGCTCCACTGCACCCCTATGTGTAACTGTTATCGTTACATTTAGCAATTATAAAAAAATGCATGAAGTTTGAAAAAAAAAAAGGATAACGGGTATTTCCACAGCAGGCTTTAGTTAAGGTATCTTGACACAGACCCCCAGCTGACAGCTGTTTTAATACAGTCATAAAAGTGACATAAAACTATATACATATAGACATTTAAAAATCAAATGTTTCATCATAGCAGAAGTAGTATATAGTTAATAACAAAAAATAAATAAAACTTAATCTATGATAGAGAACATATCCCAGCTTTAACAGCTGAAAAGTTAAACACAAAATAACAGATACAATACAAAGTTTGGGTCATATTACATTGTTTCCTCATTTTCTTTCGCTCAATTCCTGAATGAGAAGTGTTTCTCAAAACATTCAGCACAATTCCCTGCACAGTTTGTGTGGTGTTAATGTGTTGGTGTTTTAATGTTTCCCATTGTTTTAGACAAATGTCATTGTTTTTATGTCATGTTTTCAAAAGAGTGAGGACAAATGTTAAAGACTAAGAACGATTCTCTACAAATATGTAAAAATTCATTTGAGAATGTTTGAATGAATGAAAGAATTAAATCTGATTCTCTGTGAATGTCCTCACAATGTATAAACATGATTTATAATTTGAGCCTCAGCAGGCAAAATGTATATGTATATATAGATTTTTGTATATGTTTACAACAGGACAGAAACATTATCCATGCAATTGAATGAAATGAAAAAAAGGGAAAAAAAAATCAGCCGTGCTGTTTACTGTATGAACATTTTTCTGTGAATATGAGCTCAATGTTAGACACATTTAAGAGATTGTTTTTTTTAATTATTGTTTTGTAAAATTTAAAATTTTTCATTTTTGTGATAATTTTAACCATAATTTGCAAAACAGTAGGCAGCACAGTAATTAAAAACTTTGGATTGGCAAACATACAGTATATGGAGCACACACACACACACACACTTACCGGCCACCACGCCATATCGCGTCCAGCCAGGAAATAACCACTCAGCGTGTTTCTGCTCACCCTGCATGAAGACTGGCAGAGACAACCATTAGGCAAACAGATTCCAGATAGGAAAAACACACTCATTTTCTACTGTCAACACTCACTTACCCATATGCCCACAGCCAGGTTGAGAAGAAAGTATGTCACTATTACAATAATGTCTGAAAAGCTGAACGACCGTTGCAGGTCGTAGAAGTTGGTGGTGGAATTGGGCATTGTGAGTAATCCAAGGAGCAAACCTAAAGTACTCTAAAAGCTACCTGTCCAACTTTTGATGCTTTCAGATGCCTTAACAGATTCTATTTCAAACTAGGTGAGCACATTGTATGGTAAAATTAAAAAGAAAAGAGACTAAAAAAGCAACATCTGGCTGTTACTGAAAGTCCCCTCTCAGCCCGTTACCGATAACAGACGGAGAGTGAGTGTGTAGTCCAGGCGTGAAGTGGACAGTGCTTTGGCCAAATTGATGATTAAACACATCACCTTAATGTGGCACGGGCAGCACTAACTTACATCGTGCTAGGGGATAATGGAGTGCGATGGCGGCTGATGCTCATGTGGAGCAGAGTCCACGCACACACTCCCGGGTGGTCAATTATTGGCACCGACAAGTTTATAATCATTAGGGACTGAACACACAAACAGCTTCCCGGTAAGTGCTAAGTATGCTGTTAAAGTTACTTTAAGGAGTTAATAAAGTTTTAAAGTTCAGAGATCTAACATTTTTGTAATATATTGGTCACTTTTACATCAGCATACAAAACTATTATGTATCTGAAGCTACATGATCAAAATAATAATAATAAATACTTTTCTAATTTGTATAGCTATAGGACAATATTAAGAATAAAACATACTAACTGATTCATAAAATTTGCTAAATAATGCTAGATTAAAAAAAGACAATAACTGCTAAATGGTTATAATACTATTTATTAATAAAGTACATAAGGCAAAATACAAGATAATTTTTTATAGTACACTACAGTATAGTATAGCACGGTATAGTGTGGTTTGGTGAAGTATAGTTATGGCTATGTAATGGGATGATACAGTATAGTAAAGTATTGGTATGGTATGGTATAATACGATATGATTAGATATGTTATACAGTAGTATAGCTTAGTATGGTATGGTATAATATGATTAAGAAAAGTATAATTTAGTATGATATGGTAAAATAAAGTAAGGTATGGTATGGACTAATATAACTGATATAGTATAATATAATATAGTATATTATACTATGGTATAGTATACTTGTATAGGTAGTTAAAATGACATATTTATGTGTGTTTTTGCATATTAAAAAAGCTGAATGATTATCTGGTGTTATCAGATCATTGCACTTCACCTGGTTTTGTTTAATTACTCTCTAAATTAAAAGAAATTAGGAACTGAGAGCGGTGTGGACATAAATGACTTGGCCATGAAATAAGGGCAAATAAAAGCCAACTCAGAAGAGCTGCTTTCATGTTACCTGATGTGAGTGTCACACAGACCGCTCCGTGTTTGCCGTGGAGAGCAGATGGTGCCAAAAGAGACCCCTGACGTCAGGGTCATCATCATTAATCACACATATTCACAGAGAACTAGATGTGATGTTTCTGTTTACAGAGACAAGAAAACAGACATTTGAAATTGAAAGAAATATAACAATTTTAGAGAGTTAAAAACATTTTATTGAAGTATGTTTTGATATTATTTTAAAGGCATACTAAGCATGATTTTCAGTTAATTTTGTGTAAACAAATCCTGTTCCCCATACTCTCTTTGCTGATGCTAGCAGTCAAGTCTAGATAGTTTGTCATATTATTAATTAGCTTTAATGTAGCTACACCTAGCTGTGATTTCCTGAAAGCTACACACTCAAAAACGTCTCTCCTGTGTAAACAAAGGAAGGACTTTGGGAAATACAGAGATTTTGCAAGGTCAACGTTTTTTGTGGAAAAAAAGTAATTTACAACAAGTCAATTACAACAAATCAAATAAATGAATTTATCCTGCATAATATAAAATATATAATAGATTTACCTTAAAAGATATTTCAAACAGAGTTCAAGTACATCCGTATGAAAGTGTTACAGAAAAACATAAAAATCCTAATAGTACCATGGTTATTAAAAACATGCTAGCTATTTTTTTCTAACGTTTGGCTCCTGCTGCTGGAGACATATTAGCATTACATTGAAAACAAAACCTACTTCAATACGCTAAATTACGGTTTAAATAATGGCTGTTTTTTTCAGAATAAATGTGATTATTAAATGTTAAATGCAAATTCTGAAATTGAGTAACCACACTTCCAAAAACAAAAATTAATTTAAGGCTACCTAAAAGGTATGGTACGCTCCAAAAGTCGTAAAGTTTCGACAACCAATCAGAAAGTTAGCCCTCTGATTACCCGGAAGTAGTACTAAACAACAAAAAATTGCCGGGAAAGCTAAAGCTTTCGGAGTTGCGAGACAGTTGTATTATGCTTTATTTGGTAATTTAACCACCATTCTTCTCGAGCAACTGTGTAGGTGTCGTGTGTAAGTCATTATGGATGAATATGACGAGTTGTTCGGGATTGAGGATGACTTTGAGGATCAGTTTGCCGATGAGCTGGAGGTGATGGCCGAGATGGAGGGTAATGAGCCTTCAAGCTATGTAAACAATCTGCCTTGTAATAAAATGTAGCAGAAATCCAAGATTTTAATATCCATTCACAAAAAAAAAGACATATGGCAATATTAAGATGTTAAATATTACAGAGTTAGTATTGTACTCTTTATAATGCAATTTAAAACGTTGCAAATAGACTTCTTGGTATTATGCTGTATCTTTTATAAAGTAGCTCACTACATTAAATGGTTTGTAAGAACTTGTTTCAGTATAAAGTGTTCATATACATTAGCATATTTAAAATATTTATGTTTATTGATATATTTTACATACGCTATGCCACATTATAGTAATACGGCTTAAGTAACGCTAATGAAGTAAAGACATCTGGACATAGTTTTGAAAGTACAGGACTATTTGTTTTTCATCCTTGTGACTGAAAAAAAAATTTGTGTGTGTGTAACAACTCAGAGGAGTCTTCAAATCAAGGGAAACAGAAGCAGGGACGAGGAGGGGACATTTCAGACACTAAGCACCTGCTTGAAGACCAGCCCTTAAGTGAGCTTTAACCAACAAGTGCATGCTGATCTTCAATTCCTCTTATTATATATGTTTATATGTGTATATCTTATATTTTCAGCCCCTAAGGCAAAGCGGCAAAAGCAGGAGGCAGGTGTGGTCAAAAGATTGTTTAACACAACACAGACCAAAAAGAGCAAACAACAGAATGATGGCATTACACCCCCGTCGTCTCCAGAACAGTTTGATTCCGCCAACACCCTCAGGTAGGTCACAGAGCATCTGTAAGTATGCCACTTGTGTTGTGTTAATTAATGTCCACAATTACATACAAGATAAAGATTGTCACAGCAGGACAGATTTGTTGTAGTGTTTTAACAACTTTGGCACCAAAAAAATTTGGGCTGAATTTTTCTGTGAATATGCTTGTCAACATTAGACATTAGTTGACATGTTTTTGGCCTGAGAAGTTCATCAAAAGAGAATGAAAACCACCATAACGAGCAGCATAATCTTGCTAATGATCATTATTTAAAAAATTTAAAGGTGAGATAATGGTATTATTTGTTAGAATAATATAGATTTATTTAAGAAGGTAACCTGTATTGAGTTGTTTGAATATTGACCATACTACTAGTTTAAGAAGGACCTCTATTAAAATACCAGGTTTTTATATTGTAAACCATTACGACTGATAATTTTCTTTTCACATATTTATGTCAAATTAAACCCTTCTTTGTCAATTGAAAACAAAGAAATGATACGCTGAATTGCACACACCTATACATTTTTTTGTTAATTAAGTCTTTATTACAACATTCAGCCTTTTTGGGGAACAGTCTATTAGAGTTTGGCTTTGGGATTTCTCAACTTGACAATATTTGTCCCTGTTCCTCACAAAAGTGATCCATAAATCTGTAAATTCCACACTGCTTTTTTGTCACATGGACAACCAACAGGTTGTGACTTCTAAAAACAGCGAAAAGGTTACACAAAATGCAATTAGAGTGCCTACAAAATGACTAACATTGAGCATTTTATGATTGACAGTTAACTAGGGTTGGCTCAGATGGACCAAAAGTAAAATAGTTGCATCAGATTTAAGTCTTGTAAACCTGTTCTCTGTCACATTATAGGTCTGCAGCTTCCACACTTGACATCAGTGGATTTGCTACTATTCCAGAGACCCCCATTCGTCCTGTTTCAGTGCCCAAAATAGTTTCGTCCCAAGTGCTGAAGAGACCGCCTTTGGTCGGGGAATACATCAGTGTCACAGACACCGTGGGGACCCGAGTCTACCTTCGGCAAAAAGAGGACATGAAGGATAAAGTGGGTTTTCTGGAGCTTAATATGAACCTGAAATCCCAGCAGCTTGGAGTTAATAGACCTTTCTGTATCTGTCAGGTGGAGGAGTCTCGAATGGTGCCGGATGCCTTTGGTGCCCTGGGGCTGCTGGCTGTGCCAATACGTGAGCTGAGAGAACGGCAAGCAGAGAAGGTCAAATTAGGGTTCTGTTACCATCGAATACATAGTTTTTGATTAAAGCCCCTTAGGAACTTTTGCACTAACCTTGTTTATCTCTTTTGGAACATACAGCGTCATCAGCAAATAGTGGAAGAATCCCAGTGTCTTTCAGAGCTACTGGCCAGGTACATATAGAGTAAGGCCCGGCTCACATTACATGTTATAAAGGGACTGACTTTGGCCCAGTTGTCTCTGGGATATGGCCTGTCTCAAAGCCTTGTTGAGAACTATTGAGGAACAGTACGGGTCAGTTTTTATTATCTGTAATGAAATTAGATAAAGTATGTCTTGTTATTGAGACAAACAGTCATATTCCAATATCACATTATTTGCTAGTAGAGGTAGCATAAAATATATTTATAAAATTGAATATAATAAAATTGCATTTTAGAGATTTTAGCATTTACAGCAGTTTGCGCCAACATGCATCAATTGGTGGAAACAATGAATGAATTATTTATTAATTTATTTTTTTGTCACTGTCATATACATGACATAACGTCATATTGCTTACTTTTATTTGTGTCAAACTATAGCAATGTGAATGATGCGTTCATGGAGCAGGACAAGGAAGAGAAGGGTGATGAAGCAGAGGAACAAAGCTCTCGACTTTGGGTGGACAAATTCTCTCCTCGACACTACACAGAACTTCTTAGTGACGATGTGAGAAAAGTTTTCACCCTTCAATTAAAAAGACACAAATCAATAAAATCCCAGTTTGTGTATAAATGCCCAGCTGACCTCAGCCATACGGCTTTGTTACAGTTCACAAACCGCTGCCTGCTCAAATGGTTAAAATCATGGGACACCGTGGTTTTTGGAAAAGAGAGGAAGACACGCCCTGTCCGCTCCCAGCAGCCTCCCAAACAGAACTCATTCAAACCCAATCAACCCAACCAGAACCGCTTCAAATCCAAAGTGGAAATAACAGAGGAGCTGTTGGAGGCCGAACTGGACCAGTACAAACGACCCAGATACAAGGTGAACCCTCTGAAGAATCATGTTTGTGAAGTGAATTTTCTGCCTTTAAAAATGTGTAAATGAACATTTGCTGTCTGTTGTTCCAGGTGGCTTTATTATCAGGTCCCCCAGGTTTAGGGAAAACCACATTGGCCCATGTTATTGCAAAGCATGCTGGGTACAATGTGGTGGAAATTAATGCCAGGTGAGTAAAAGAAACATTCATTCATTCATTCATTCATTTTCTACCGCTTTGTCCCGTTAGGGGTCGCGGGTGACTGGAGCCTATCCCAGCAGCTTAAAAGAAACATCTGAATTTTTATGTTTGACAATATAACAATTTTCAAGCTTAATTGTAATTTAAGTAGTTCCAATTTGAATCTACGGTCTAAATCTAAAATAAATAATGACATGGTACAAAAAAATGCAAGAAAAGATTTTTAAACACTCCAAAATGCAGTAAAAACAGAACTAAAATACACCAAAACACTGCAAAATGTCACAAAATTACAACAAAATTGTGTAAAAAAACTACATTGAAGGCACTTTGAGTGCACACTAAAATGCACTCAAAGCTTTTAAAAATAATTCTTAAATGCTTCCAAAAACACATTACAAAGTCTCAGCTCTGTAATTTAACACTACAAAAATTCCCCCGAAAAAATCTTAAAAACAACATTAATTTTGCAAAACCCAACCTGTTTTCCAGAAAAAAATGCTACCAAAAATCCTCTGAATTGCATCAAAAAAGAGAAGCAACACAGAAAATCTTTAAAATATTGCAAAAAAAAACAAAAAACATGCTGACAAAAAAAACACACACAAAAAAAACTCTGCTCTGAAACTGGCCAGTGGCCAAAAAATGAAAATCCCAAACTTCAGAAAGAAAAAAATTAAATGGCACCAAAAAGTCAAACCCACCAGATCTGAATGGTCACTTTGTTCTTCCTGTTGGCAACTATATGCTATTTGTGGTGTTTTTTACAGTGACGATCGCAGTGCAGAGGTCTTCCAAAAGCGCATTGACACAGCCACTCAGATGAAGTCTGTTCTAGGAGCCAACGAGAGGCCCAACTGCCTCATTATAGACGAGATCGACGGCGCTCCTGCAGTGAGTTGTATAAATGCACCTTTTTTGTGTTTTTATTTCCCTATAAAGTAAATTAACAAACAATGATGCATCATAAAAGGGCATTGCTAATGGTTATTGGTATTAACATTGATATGTAATTAAACGGTGGACCAGTATTTTAACAATATAAATTTTTTTCCCATATTTATTGGGAATATGTTGGTAAGCTCAGGGCATAACTTCATACCCAGATATTTCATACCAACAGGTACCAACCTAAATTGAAATGAAATTGGAAGAAAGAAAGAAGAAGCTTGGGAACACTGCCTTGACTGGCATAGCTTCTGACTTTTGCCAATTTATTGTATTGCCTGATTATTTGCAGAAAGTCTTGATTATTGATAAAATCTTTGGAATTGAAGAGGAAGGATTGCGTACCAGAAGCAAAACATCATCAACATACAAAAACATTTTACGTTCTTCTGCACCCTGCACAACTCCCTTAATGCCTCTGTAAACTCTGACAGCGGCCGCTAAAGGCTCCAAGAATAATAGGAAAAGATAATATGAAAGGCTTAACGGATCTTCTTGTTTAATTTTGCGCTTCAAGCTAAAATAAATATGAGAGCAGTACTGTTGCCCTAGGATTGCATGAAGCTCCACTCAACTCTATCAAATCCCTAATGAGCATCCAGTGATAGGGCAGCTATGGGGGTATTATTATTTCTGTTTAACCACATAAAATGTAAAAGTCTTCTGATGTTGTCAGATAATGTTTTTCCCGTCACAAAGCCCACTTGGTATGAATGAATTAATTGAGGCAATACATTACATCCTAAGGGAAATTACTTTTGTCAGATCTTTGCCATCAACATTGATCAGACTGGTCTATAACTATAACTACCTGGCTCCATAGGATCTTTATCCTTTTTATAAATGAGAGATTATAGCCTCATTAAATGTTTCTGGCATCTTTCCAAACACAAATGTTTCTTTATAAATAAACATCTGTTAAAATAGGGGCCAGCTTGTCCACACATTTTTTTTATAATATTCTGATGGAAATCCATCCAATCCTGGTGACCTTCCTGCTTTCAGTAGTGCTATAACCTTTTTTTTACCTCCTCAACTGTTATAGGACGGTCTAAATCTTTCTGCTGCTCCACTGTAAGTTTGGGCAAATTTAATTTGAAGAAAAAACTTCTTCACATTCCTGCACATTATGATCTCATAAAACCTTTTGTAGAATGTTAAAAATACTCTTTTATCTCCACTTCTGGTCTTAAGTAGTCCAGTCTTATCTTTAACAGTGGTATAAATGAACCATTATACTGTTGTTTCTCCGTAGGCCGCCATCAACATCCTGTTAACCACCATAAACAGGAAAGACGGGCAGAGCGGGGACGGAGAGACTGCGAAGAAGCAGAAGAAGAAGAAAGAGTCCATACTGCTGCGACCCATCATCTGCATCTGTAACGACCTGTGAGAGTCAATAGAACCTTGTAACACACATATTAACAGTAATTTGTCTCACCAACACCATCTGTGGCCATTTACAAAGGAAGCTCTAACATTCTGTAAAAATGACATTATATAAAACACAACAAGTACAATGTACCCACAATAATACATGTTATAAAAAGTTATACTGCACAGTGCACATATTTGTCTAACGTCTAACATTTTTAAGGGTTAAAAACAGTGTCACTATTATATTATTTTGATTTGAAGTGTTTAAGAGAAGTGTTTACAAAGATCAAAATATCCAACAATGTGTAAAAGGGGAGTATGTGCCCCATTTTAAAGACAAAGTCCGGCTGGTTTGAGAGTTACTTCATAATTTATATCTAATGAGATGAGAATGAGACACATTTACATTACAACCTAAAAATACAATCTAGAAATAGATTTTTGACAGCAACATTTGTCATTTTTAGTTAATTTGTAAATATACATTATGGAAAGCTACTTTGTGTTGCTTTAACTATATATTTATTTCAGTCCTGTGTTTTTGGTCCTGCTTCTCTAACTCTTTCCTCTACTTCTTTCTTGTTAAATTGTAGTTACGTTCCAGCTCTCAGACCTCTCAGGCAGCTGGCATTCCTCCTGACATTCCCTCAGACTCAGCCCTCTCGACTGGCTCAGAGACTGGCAGAGGTCAGCTAACAAACACAGATACAGTTGTGCTTATATGTTTACATACCCTGGCAGAGTTTGTGATTTTGTTTTCGGCCATCTTTCAGAGAATATGAATGACACAAAAACCTTTCTTTCACTCATAGTTAGTGGTTGAGTGAATCCATTTATTGTCAAACAATTGACATTTTGACAACAGAAACTACTCAAATGATGATAACACACAAGTTGACACAAACAGGTTTAAATGGCAATTAATGTGTGTATAAAAGGTCAGTGAGTTTCGATGGGCTGCATGGTGGAGTTGCCAGAATAAAGCCATTACTACGCAAATGCCACAGAGACAACCCTCAAACCTTCTGGAACAAAATTTAACTTTTTGGCCACAACCATAAACATTACATTTAGAGAGGAGTCAACAAGGCCTATGATGAAAAGTACACCATTCGTACTGTGAAACATGGAGGAGGATTGCTGATGTTTTACATTTACATTTTACATTTATTCATTTAGCTGACGCTTTTATCCAAAGCGACTTACATTGTTCTAATGTAATTACCAGTGTTACAGCCACTGGAGGCAAGGTGGGTTAAGTGTCTTGCCCAAGGACACAACGACAGTATGAACTGTGGGGAGAGTGGGAATCTAACCGCCTACCTTCCGGTTGAAGGACGACTGCTCTACCCACTGAGCTACTGCCGCCCCCCCCTTCACACTAAACACTGTTCTCATGTGTTTCCCTAAAACAGTAGGACTTAAAAAAAAAATCATTTGTATATAAATAAATAACTTGATGACCAGAAATACTCGCCACCTTATCGTGGTGGAGGGATTTGAGTGCCCGAATGATCCTAGGAGCTATGTTGTCGGGGGCTATATGCCCCTGGTAGGGTCTCCCAAGGCAAACAGGTCCTGGGTGACGGTGAGGTGAGGTGAGAACCCTTTATGGAAATGGAGAAGTCAAGGACTGTTACGTCGCTCGGTATGGTACAACCGGGGCCCCACCCTGGAGCCAGGCCCGGGTTTGGGGTGGTGGCCGGTGGCCGGTTCCCCACGGCCGTGTCCCGCCGTTTCCCCACGGGACCCGGCCGGGCTCAGCCCGGAAGGAGCAACGTGGGGCCGACCTCGCGTCGGCCCACCACCTGCAGGAGGAACCGTAAAGGGGTTGGTGCGAAGTGAATTGGGTGGCAGCGGCCACTCGGAGCTGTGGACTAGTCTCCAGTGCCTGTCGTGGCGGCAACCCCCGAACCTGGTGGTGGACACCGGAAGTAAGGAATGCCGTCAAGCTGATGAAGGAGACCTATCGAGCCTGGTTGGCTCGTGGGACTCCTGAGGCAGCTGATAGTACCGGCAGGCCGAGCGGACTGCAGCCTAGATGGTTGTGGAGGCAAAAACTCGGGTCCACTATGAGTTCGGTGAGGCCATGGAGAAGGACTATCGGTCGGCCTCAAAGAAATTCTGACAACCCGTCCGGCGCCTCAGGAGCGGGAAGCAGTGCCCTGCCAACACTGTTTACAGTGGAGGTGGGAACCCGCTGACTTCAACTGGGTACATTGTTGGACAGTGGAAGGAATACATCGAAGATCTCCTCAACCCAACCGACATGTCTTCCACTGAGGAAGCAGAGGCCGAGGGCTCGGAGGTGGACTTTCCATCACCCAGGCTGAAGTCACTGAGGTAGTTGGGAAGCTTCTCGTGGCAAGGCACCGGGGGTGGATGAGATACACCCCGAGTACCTCAAGTCTCTGGATGTTGTAGGGCTGTCTTGGTTGACACGCCTCTACAACATTGCGTGGCGGTTGGGGACAGTACTCTGGACTGGCAGACCGTGGTGGTCCTCTTTCAAGAAGGGTGACCGGAGGGTGTGTTCCAACTACAGAGGGATCACACTCCTCAGCCTCCCCGGGAAAGTCTATGCCAGGGTACTGGAGTGGAGAATGCGGCCGGTAGTGGAACCTCAGATTCAAGAGGAACAGCGCGTTTTTTGTCCCGGTCGTGGAACACTGGATCAGCTCTATACCGTCAGGGTCCTGGAGGGTTTATGGGAGTTTGCCCAACCAGATCCACATGTGTTTTGTGGATCTGGAGAAGGCATTTGGCTGTGTCCCTTGTGGCGCCCTGTGGGGGGGTGCTCTGGGAGTATGGGGTCCGGGGCCCTTTGCTAAGGGCTGTTCGGTCCCTGCACGACCAGAGCAGGAGCTTGGTTCGCATTGCCGGCAGTAAGTCTGACCTGTTCCTGGTGCATGTTGGCTCTCGATTTACCGGTCAATCTACGTTCCCAGGCCAGTCCCTCGGCTGGCCTGGGAAGGCCTCGGTATCCCTCCGGAAGAGCTGGAGGAAGTGTCTGGAGAGAGGGAAGTCTGGGTGTCTCTGCTTAGACTGCTGCCCCCGCGTCTCGGATAAACAGTAGAAGATGGATGGATGGATCAGATTCTTCACAAAGGACCGGATTTGGTCCATGGACCTTAAGTTGGATACCCCCGGTCTGTACTCTTAGTGGTGCAGCAGAGACAGCACATGAGCCACCAGCACATGAGCCACCAGAACAGTATTAAATCTCTCTGACAAGGGCCTCCAACACGTGAACACTTAGTTTAAGACAGCTCTGACTATGTTATGAACAGTGGCATACTTACCATTATCCAAGAGTAAGCAGTTGCCTAGGATCCCTAACACGCAAGGGCCCCAACAAGCACCAGACCAAAACTGACGGGAAAAACTCTGTGAGCAGCTTTTTTAAACTGCACCAGAATGCAGGGCATTGCATCTATTTTAATAAAAATTTCCTGAGGTAGGACCCCTAAACCCCCCCACTTAACAAACCGTCAGACCTTCTGTCTGACAATGTCTGCAAACCTTATTAAATAGCTTTTATTTGGTGACGTGTGACCAATTATAATCAATAAAAAAACAACCAAATTAATATTTTCTTCTGCTGGCTTAGGTTTGAAGTATTGCAGTATGACAAATGTGGAGGGGCTACAGAATATGTCAACCACAAGACCTACCAGTACATTAAGGAAAAAATGAGGAAGGGCCCTATCTCAAAGGTTTGCTTAGGGCACCATTGCTAGGCACGCCACTGTTTATGAAATTATAACTTATGGCTCAGAGATGGTTCAGACTCTGGACAACAGCAGCCCCTGTTTACGGTTTAGCCTTTTTGATAACACAGATTACTTCTCACATTGTCTGTTCTCCACCGGTGACAGGACATTTACGTAACGTTTTGTCCGTTTTGGAGAGCGTAAAGCTCAGACACAGACTTGTTTTTGTTGGGCACTCGTTAAGTCCGAGCGGAACCAAATCGGCCTGGGACTGGTCTGTGCAGCAGCAGCCGTGAGACGCAGATGGTGAGCAAGTAAAAGCCTTTTACTAAAGCAGATAAATTTATCTCGTCGAACTAGTTGAAAGCAAGTTTGCATTAAACTGAGCGGCCCTTGCTGTTCAAAACATAAATCGCGATTGACAGCCCAAGAATTTACAGGAACTGGAGGGTACCACAAAAGACTTCATGCTGTCATTGTTAAAGGTGGCAATACACAGTATTAAGAACTGGGGTATGTAAACCTTTGATCTCAGGATCATTTGGGTAGTTTCTGTCTTTATGATTTAAAAAGAGTAAACACAATTGTTTGACAATAAATGTCTTCACTCAACCACTAACTATGAGTGAAAAACATTTTTTATGTTATCATTTATATTCTCTGGAAAATGACCAAATAATCACAAATTCTGCCAGGGTATGTAAACCTGTAAGAACAACTGTATATTCTAGCAATCTTGATGTGATTATTGGTTGGAAAATGGGACATAGTTATGTAAAACTTTGTTGGTCACAGAAGTTTAAATGTAGGAAAGTTGGCTACTGTCCTAAATCAGAACATGTCACCTGGAAATGGCATTGTTTTTAAGAACAGAAAGGTTAGGATTTGAATATTTTAGACACAAGATCATGAAGTGGATTAGTTGTTTGGCAATAGGATGATTTGTAATGTATTTTTATTTACCATAAATATAGACAGGTGAGTTTTATTTTGTTTTTTTTTTGTTTCCAGATTGCAGTGCAACAGGGGATGAAGGCAGACACTGGTTCTTTGATGTCACTGTGTGAGAAGACTGACAATGACATCAGGTCCTGTATCAACACTCTGCAGGTCTGTCACAACTCAAATAACATGCCCTCATGATATGTGTCCATTGTCCACTGCTGTAAGTATTTGAGAGTGTATGTGTGTGTGATCTTGTTTAGTTTCTCTTTGGTCGCGGCCACAAGCAGCTGGACACAAGAACAATTCAGTGTGTCTCTGTGGGACAGAAGGACCAGAACAAAGGGTTATTCCATCTCTGGCAAGAAGTCTTCCAGTTACCTCGAATCAAACGGTAACACGTTTTCCTACCACTTATTTTTACTAAAGGGCCCCATTAGAATCTAGGACTCTTGTGGAGGGCCGGGCCAACACAGTGAACACACTTGTGCTCAATAAGAAATATAGTATACTGTATATTCAACATAGACAAGATTGTCTAAAATTAACTCCTTTTTTAACAAAAGCCTCCTGAGGACCAGACAGGGTGGGTCGTGAAATGCCCATCTCTTAGTTAGTTAGTTGGCTTTTTTAGAAGTTAGTGAATATACAATCTAAAGAGATGCAGTATCTATGTATCTGTTCAATTCTCTTAGTTTCTATAATTCTCTAAATAAATACTGAATACATCTAGTATACTGAGAGAAATTTAAATTGTCTTTTCATTCATTAAAACAGATAAACAGTGACATTATTTAACAAATTCTCAAATAACTTGAGACTCAAGAAAGCAAGACCACATATTCATACAGTATATTGCTTCTAAAAAATATAAATGCGTAACAAAGTCCCATTTAAACAGATTAGTTTAATTAAACTTTATTAATCCCCATAGGGAAATTCAGTTGTTCGGTCTCTTCAAATGAGTTGATTCAGACTTCTTCAGACATCTTCCATAGACTGATTGATTGTACAGTCTTACTGCAGTCTGGAAGAAGGAGTTCTTGAGTCGTACTGTCCAGCAGCTCACTGATCTGCGCAGGGGCTCAGTGGTAGAGTGGTTGTTCTTCAACCAAAAGGTAGGCGGTTCCATTCCTGCTCTCCCCACAGTTCATACTGTCGTGTCCTTGGGCAAGACACTTAACCCACCTTGCCTCCAATGTTGAACACTGTAACACTGGAATAGATGTAAGTCGCTTTGCTAAATGACTAAATAACGTCCACTGGCTGCTGAGGTTCAAAAGCTAAAAGCAGGGGGAGGTCTAAGTTCAGTAAACACTGGTCTGATGGAGAAGGCATCAGAAGCTGAGTTGTTTCCTAAAAACAGTTCTGTTGATTATGTCACAGGCAGTTTCTGATACAGTTCTTGGTTTAAGATAAACTGTAACCACAACGTGACTTGGTATAAAACAGGTCTCAGACCCACTGCCATAGTCCTACACCCTGACACACATCTCCTCTTTAACTGTAACATGCACCATCAGTTGTTCACACACATGGCAGGCCCTCCACCCTGACTCCTCCTACTTGAGGCATCTCTATCTGCTCTGATCAGTGTCAATCCATTTAAGTCCACAGATGAGTCCAGATATCTCACAATTTGTTGTTTCTCTTGCCGCAAGGTCAGTCCTACTTGTTAAGGAGTTCCCATTTCCTAAATTGTACATCATATTCCTCAAATTTATAATATCCCTATAATATCCCTCCACTTATCAACTGTGTAGCCTCTGAATATTTGGGATTGGGTTAAAAATGTAATAAGGTTTTGGCTACTTTACTGCAGTATAAATATCCCAAAAAATTGAAGCAGAACAGTTTTGTTTGGATTTTTAAAATGCATTTTAAAATAAAGTTAATCTGAAAAAAAAAAAGGTTGTAAGTAAAATTAGAGAATTAGAGACGAAACGTCTTCACCTTAAAAACTAAGTCAAGATGCTTTTACTTACAACCTTTTTTTTTTTTTTAACGTCAGATTAACTTTATGACTTATAACTTTATTTGTTGAAGCAGGATTTTGGGTGGTGCCATGACACCTTTTTTTTTTCAAGATGTCCTGGATGACTTCGAACCTTCACAGACTTAATCTAATGAACTGTTTGTTTGTAAGGAAGCGTATTGGTGAAGGGTTCGATGAAGCTCCTGGTTCAGGAGGAGGCACTCAGAGGTTTCAACACATTCTGGATCTGGCTTATTCTAGTGGAGAGTATGAAAAAGTGGCACAGGTAATTCTCTGCTCTACACTTCTACAGAAACAATATGTCACCTATGAATCTACTGCTAGTTGGCCACCAGTATAATTATGAGAACACATTTTGGATTTTATAAATGGAAAAAAATGTATAGTGGCAGTATCTTAGAAGAAGAGTTGAAATTCTAAATGGGGAATCAATATGTGATGTCCTGTGCTTCTCCTGTAGGGTCTGTATGATAACTTTTTGTCAATGCGAGTACGGGATCCTAACCTGCACAGCATTTGTGAGGCTCTGGAGTGGATGGCCTTTTCGGACAGACTCAACCAGGTCATCCTGCACGGACAGAACTTCACCCTGATGAAGTACCTGCCCTTCCTGTCCGTCACCTTTCACTTCCTGTTCGCTCACACACACGTGCCCCGCCTCAGCTACCCACACAGCCAATATGAGGTACAAATCAACTTCAGGCAATAAAGAATAGAAAATAATACATACCTTTATTCCATAGTTTTATAGTTGGAATTAGACATGGAATATGAAAATATAAGGCTTTTGTCCACAGTCAGGTCTGTGCTCTTCTATTTGATTCCATGGTATGGTATAGTTTCTTTGGCCTTTCTTATATAGGTTATAGTTTAATCCCATTAATATTGAGCCCATTATTTGCAAAAGCACAGAGTTACAACATAGTAATCAACATAAAGTCACCTGAAATTACATGAAACACTAACACAAGATAATATGGACAACTGACTTCACAGTGGTTTTAAAAACTGTTCAGTGAGACATTGTTCTGGTTGAAGAACTATGTTCAATACAGGAGCTGTTTTCTAAATCATCATTTGGTGCTCTCTGGGGTAAAGCCTAGGTTTTTGGTATCATAAAAGCTGGTTCACCTTCTAGAGGTCTATCTCCAAAAACGGCAAATGACAGAAAATGAAAAGAGAGGCTGCACAAAGTTAAAGGTTGCTGATACCCTAAGGTTCAGTGAGCACTGCAGAACTCTAGCAACTTTCAAAAGAAATTTCCTGAGAAAATGTGACCTACAGATCTATATATGTTCATACAAACTAAATGTTTTTTTCAGAAAGGCCTTAATTATCTGTGTTGTATTGAGAGCCACTGAATAATGGCCTCTGTGATTATTCTGATTTAACATTTTAACAGACTGTAATTGGTCATTGAGTCCTGACTTGGCCTGGTCTTGTAAGATCAGCTCAAATTAGTGGTTTTCATACCATGACTTTTTGAAACTAGGGTATACGTACATGCATGTATTGTCAAAAAACTAAATAAATAAAGTATGAAAGACGGCAGTCAAACATTTTCCATAAATTTCAAAAGCAATATGGTGGCACAATGTTGCCTCTTGAGCGGTGCCTTTCTGTGATGAGTTTTCTCCAGGTACTCCGGTTTCCCACAACAAACTTCAAAACATGCTATAGTTTTCCGGTAAGTGATATGACCGGTGTACCTGGGCAATCCAGGTGGTGGCTGCCGAAAATTCATTTTCCACGAGGATTACAAAAAAAAAAAGAGTCTGAAGGTCATAGAATATGATTTATGTGAAAACTCATATTAACTACATTTGTCACTTTCTTCTGAATGTGGCCATTGTTATTGAAGGTAAACATTGTGTTTTGTTAATGTAACTCATCTGACATGTCACATTTGTCTTACTCAGGCATCGTCCCGTCTCCTGAGCAGCAAAAACGCTCTGTCCACAATGCTCTCTGACATCCCAGCATGCGTCAGGACTAGAATCAGCCTTCTCAGTCTGACACTGGACATCCTCTCACTGCTGCTGGACATCATCTGCCCCAAACTGCGACCGGTACGTGAAAATGTAACTGATTTTTAAGTAGACAGAAAATGGAGCCCATATTTTATCTCACAACTTCTTTCTTTCAGGTGAACCCACAGTTGTTCAGTAGTAGAGAGAAGGAGCAGCTGCGAGAGCTCATTGACACCATGTTGGCCTATAACCTGTCGTACAGACAAGACCGAACACCTGAGGGGCAGTACACATATGTACTAGAGCCGTGAGTACCATTTAATTTCCAGGAATAGTGTGGATTTTATGTTGAATTTATTTGATAGTGACAAATAACATCCATACAAAAAGCTTCACTTGTGTAATATAACAACAAATAGAAAAAGGGAACAGTTCTAAATCAAATCTTAAAAGCCAGCTTAGCACAGATTTAAATTACAGTCCAGGAGCTAAATCAAAATCAGTGAGGAGTGTGTTTGTCTTTCAAAGGTTGCAAATATTGTAACTGATTTTTAATTACCATGGAGTGAGTTTCAAATGTGGATTAGAAAAAGCTGTTTCAACCAATGGCACTTTGCTGTCACGCATTTGCATCTTATCCTTGCGCAGCAGCAATGCTAATCTGCTTTTAGGTAATCTTAGGTCAAATGCAACGGTAAACTTTTTACATTTTATAGTTGTCCAACTTTATTCTCTTTAGTGCTTTGTGGAGCGTGTTTGTAAATCTGTGAAAAACTAAACCTGCTTTATTCTGTTTTGAGGCTAATGCTGCTGCAGCTCAAATAATATCCATTATGACTCTGTAGACACTAATAATGACCAGAGAAAGATGTTGTATCATCTCTTTCTTTGTTTAATGATGTGGCAGGGAACTGATTTTTGACATAAATGCCAACGTAACCTATGCAGTGTACTTTTGTTGATTTATGCAAATTGGCTGTAAAGAATTTTAAAATGATATTAGAACTGGTCTATGGAGATGGAGACTCTAAAATATATCCAGCCTAAACATTTGTGCATTAAACACGCAGACATAGACAAAGCAGACAAAACAGACATTGTAAGTATTTGATAATGTTTACCTTATTGTCCAGCCTTTGAAGGTCACTGCTTTGGTACAAATGGTGTTTCTCTACATGTGGGCTTAGAGAATAATCCCCTTATCACCTGCTGTGTGGTAAATTAAGCCTCACAGTTCATGTTACTGAACTGAAGATGTCACTGAAATAAAGAGTAACGGCCATTTAAAATACAGAGGAGGAAGACAAAGCATAAAGGGGGTTTGGACTCACTTCTGAAACCCTTCATTTATGTGACGATCCAATGGGATAACGGCGCTTGTTGCTATGCGGTCTCGGGACGAGGAGAAGGAGCCGCTGGCCCCTCGGGAGGGCTCTTTCCTTCAGGCTCGCTGTGACGAAGTGTTGTTCACCAGTGACTGGGGCCTGCCTCTGGTGGTGGCCCTGCTGCTGCTCCTGCTGGTCTACACCTTCCTCTATCTGCCATCGCGAGCCCACCACAACAACACTGACTAACACCTCCACAAACCGGGGACTCCACTCTGAACATTTAGACATTCTTTTTTGTGGATCCTGTACTTGATCACATTCGGGCAGTTTTTTAACATGAGCGTAGTTTTACAAGTGAGTGTGTACGTTATTTTTTAACTAGGCACTTAGGTGTTTATCCTACTAAGAAGACCTTTGCGTCAATGAAAATAGCAGTATGCTATTAGCAGTCTCTGTAGTATTCATGTTGCATTTGTTCAATACAGTAACTAGAATTTCTTACTTTCAGTAAAATAAATTCAGATTATTTTATTTTTTTTGTATAAATTTCTTTAAGTAAGTCAATTTTATTTATATAGCACCTTTCACAGATATAAATCACAAAGTGCTTTACAAAGTGCAATAAAATAACAATAAAACTATGAGAATAAAAATTAAAACCACAAAATATTCAAAACATAAAAAGCCCAATCAACTAAAAGCTTGTTTAAATAAAAGTGTAAGTTTAAGCTGAAGTTGTTAGAAAAAGAAACCGCCCCTTGTATTATCATCACACAACAAACAGCTCAGTCTCTGCTCCGGTGCAGTGAAAGTGGGATGAGTTACTGATGGAGCTCTCCAGTAAGAAGATTAAGGTTTTAGAGAATGACAGATTCCAGCTTTTATTGATTTGAACTTTGGCCTCACAAGTGGAAGCTTTTACTTTCTTTGTAATCAAATAGGCCTCACCACTGACAGTGGGATGCATCTGTTTGTGTGCAGGCGTGTTGAAGAGCTGGTGAAGTTCCCCGGCCTGCCTCCGCGCCGACAGCTCACCTACCAAGCCAAACAGACAGTCAGCCGAGAGATGGAGCAGGAGAAGATGAGGAGGGCCGAGCAGCTGCTGCAGAGGAGGAACCCTGCAGTGGTGAGGCTGGGCAAACAAAAGACTAATTCAGGCTTTGTATATCAGCACGTGTGTGTATTTCTAATGCTCTGTTACTGTGTGTGAAGCCAAAAGAAGAAGTGAAAAAGAGTGAAGCTCCGACATCAACCAAGAATCACCAACAGAGACTGGAGAACATTGTCAAGCAGACCACAGTGGAGAGCAGGGTGAGGCATGACACAACACAGAGGAGCGCTCACTGTCATGGGGCATATAGGGGTCTGCTCTGCATAAATAGAACAAAATGTCAGGGTGTTTAGCTCTTTCATTTTAGTGTCTATTTGCTGAATTTTTTTACAGTGCTTAATTTGTGAGGGAACAAAGGAATCTGTTCCCCCACCTCCCAGACGGGGACCTATTTGACGTGTGGTGCTCAACTCTGATTTATAATCCAGGCCATTAGTTTGTTAAAAGGACATTGTTTGATTACATAATATACATAGCTCTAATGCAGCCGTCATCATAGTAAAGATTAATGTTCTGTTACTTTTTCTTCTTGCTCAGTGCTGCCCCCAAAATACCTTCTCTGTGCAACCTCCAGCTTTACTAATTATGCACTGAAAATATGTATTGATGGACTACAAACCACATGAACCTGTCACTGCAGTGGTCAAAATATAAAGTAATAGTAATAGAGTAGGCACATGTGAGAAAACTTTAACCAACAAGTTTAATTCAACTTTATTAATCCTCAAGGGGAAATTTGTTTGTTAGGTTTCTTTAAATATGTTAATTCAGACTTCATCTTCCGCAGACTGTGGACTGTACAGTCTTGCGTTACAATCTGGAAGAAGGAGTTCTTCTGTCGTTCTGTCCTGCAGCTCTCTGATCTCAGATGTCCACTGGCTGCCCTCTGTGGTTCTAAAGCCCAATGCAGAAGACGGTCCATGTTGTTCAGTATAGCGTCCTCTCTAGGTTGCCTTGGACCTATTGTTCTATCAAGTCTTGTTCTGTGAGCTCTTTTAGCAATGTAGCACCATTTTTGCCTAACTTCAAATCTACACACAGGTTGGTAGATTCCCTAACAGCCAACACGCCTTAAGACTTAGTCATAAACAATTTTTACATCTAACAGACATTACAATTAAGAATAATGGCTTCCAGACATGGCAGTTCTAGAGAGGCGCCACACCAAACACTGACTGATATAACTACTGCTTTTGACAGACATTTTAGGATTAATACACATCCTACATCTGGTATAAGCCTATGCTTTAAAGATTCTAATTTGACCAGTAATGGCATGTAGAGCAGTGCGAGCAAGTGACCGTAGGTGGAGCCAGAGAGTAGATTCAAACGATGCTAAGTGACAGGAGACTAATAGAACTATCTCAAGCTGTGGTGATGAACCTCCAGAGGCACAAATGAGGATAATGAGAAGCCCTGGGCCACAGTCTCTCACAGTACAAACCAGGCTAATGACAGTGTGCACGTAAGAAGTCACGTGACTCATCCTGGCATTGGCCTTATTTTTCACAAACATGCTTATCTTAGTGTAAATGAATGAACAAACTTGATCACAGAGGTTATTATGTGTTGTTTTCCCACAGCCGGAGGTGGACTTCTTCGGCCGAGTGGTTTCCCCCAAACCTCAGAGACAGCAGCTGTCCTCTGCAGACTCAGGTACAGTACACATTGTGCTACCTCACATTAGTGTAGCTTCATTTATACAGGCCCTGTGAGAGCAGAGGCCCCTGGACACTCTGGGGCCACGCACTGCACAGGTGACAGCTCGTGTGTGTTACGCAACAGATCTAATCTGATGGTTAGAGTGCACACTGCCACCTGCTGTCAACAGCAAACACTGTAAATGAACACTGAATGCAATAACACAAGGCTAAAGCTTCATAAGACACCGTTTTTGTTTCAGATTTCTTGTAGAATACTTGGTCTTTTGTAATTGTAGTTGGGGATACTTTATTCAGTACGAAGATAGTCAGCACTTCCAATTTTTTAAAGAAGCAGACAGGAGCAATGCTTCTAGAGAGACTAAACCGTGAAGTGTCAGAGCCAGTAAAAATGGATTCTAAACAGTCAACATTTAAAACACTGAGCTATTTGAATGCCGATTTAAATGTGTGATACATGGAGGATATTTACATGGTTTAAGTTGCTGAGAGGTTGCCCAAGTTTTGGTCCAGGCAGCCATAGTCAGGTGCTAAACCTGGACTTTAACGTTAGGAGAAAGTTTTTCACAATGTCTTTTTACACCAATTTTTTACTTTAGTTGTAATTTCTTCAAATTTGGGCGTTATATCAGGTTGTTGTCAACAAACTGGTCTCATTTAGTTCTCATTATTCAAATCTCAAAACATTGTAAAAGAGACAGGGTGAGGTACTTAAGATGGGGACAGTGAAAACAAAGTTTAAATTACCTTATGTTTTGAATACAAGGTCATAAAGAGAAAAAAACTATTTAGTATGCATGTAAACACTTGTTTTTACACATACTTTTTATAAATACAGTAATTATTCTTATAATCTATTCTATGATTCTGATATAATTACCACTGTTGTCAGCTGTCAGTAAATCTGTGAGCCACAGTGTTGAAGTTTGTTATTGCCAAACATTAACTACTTTTAATAGCTTGCTCATTACATTTAGAAGGTTCCCACATGAAAAATGTATTAAATTATTATAATAAAATTAAAAATTAAAAAAATTAATAAAGAGTGAGAAACCTAGCATGTATAACCAAAATACATGCCTGTGCTGAAGATAAATGTAGATTCTGTGGATAGGAGCTTAATGTTAAGACTAGAAATATATATAAATATATATATATATATATATATATTGATATCTTTAAGATCCACATCTTGTGTAGAACTTTCTGGCAGCTGTTGACCTTAAATTATTTAAATAAAAATACACATCATTAAATGTGTTTTATAAAGAAAATAAAAACAGTCCGAGTTATTCTAAGAAATTAATTGAGTCAGTCCTTTTAGTCGGGGCTTGGAAACTCATTTTTTCACTGGTTTCAATGGTGTTACTGGACTTGAGTTTGATTAAATACAAATTGCGATGTTGATTTAATATTTTGACAGCATTAATAGCTTTTTGGAAATGTGTCCTTTTTTTCATAACTGGTTTATTACAGTATTAGCAGGTTTTAATATTGCGGTTATTGTAACCGCGGTAAACCTTGAAACCATTTATTGCCCCATGCCTAGTGTATTCCCAGTGACCAAACATATCATTTACACCTCCTATTATGAAAACAGTTACTACCAACATTTCCTTCTCGATGCTGTGGTGGAACAATTCAAATCTTAGCTAACAAAGATCTAATGTTAAGGTGTCTTTTCTTTCCTCAGTAATCGTTTCTAACGTACATTTTCTCTTCTAGGTGAGAAGTGTGTGGTCCAGGCCATGGGAAAAGCCGTGGGCAACAGTGATGTGTGGTTCAAGTTTAATGAAGGCATGTCCAACGCTGTCAGAAGAAATGTCTACATCAGAGAACTACTGTAACCCATGTTCTTATCCTTCTTTGTTCCATTTTTGTAAAATCACGTCAGATACAATTCCAAACCGTCTTTATTTTGGGATTGACAGTGTAAAGAGACAATAAAAAGGTGACTATTTTCTCAGCAGTCCTTTTTAAAACAAACCTCTAAAAAGCTACTTGGTGCGGCAGGACATTCACACTCCTAAATAAAGAGCATTCAAAAGTCTACAAATAAATAATAGCTAAAAAATAATGAGTTAGTGCATGATTGTTGAGTTCCTAATATGCATATATCGGTGTGTGTGTGTGACCATTAAAGGATCACACACTTGCCCTTCTCCACCCATGGGTTGGCTCTCATCAGCTCTGGGTTTAGGAAGGGGTCCTCGCAAACACAGCCCTCAATCCACTTCACCAGCCTGGGAAAACACATACAGCATTTATAAGAATTATTTTATCCATATTTTCCAGAGAGAACTTGGAGACAGCGTACAATTTAAAAATGATTGGTCAGGTTTAATTCTTGCAAGAATTAATCAAAGTAGAAACATGTAGGCAATGGTACAGGATGAGGTTTTCTTAGAAAAGTAAACGATACATGAGATTTTATCAGTGAAAGCTGTAGGAGGTGTACACACTTTCACACACTCCCCAGGACAAGCTTCAGGTGCAGAATGGAGTCTGTGGCAAGTTATGTCTAGTTCATGTTTGGATTAGCATGAAGGACATGACATAATCAGATTTGACATGACCTGAAGAGGACTAGGAGCACCTAGTAATTATAAACCATAGAAAATTAAAAATTATTATAACAGCATTAGCATAATGGGATTTATTTCAGAATGACACAGTTTTGAAAGACAAGGAGGTGCTGGCATTTTCCTTTTTGTTCCCTGAGGTAATTAGATGTAATTGTAAAATCTATGACTGGACACCATTTGATGTTACCTATATCAGATAATGACATTGTCAAAAATCAATTTGTCCTTGATCTGATGTTGAGAAGCACTAATTAATGAAAATTTAAGAGTGTAAACCTTTTAAGAGCTGCAATATGTGCATGTTTTGCTGACACTCACTCGGTCACAGTTATAGAGGACTTCTCTCTGCTGATGGCCAGCTGGTACTGAAGGCTCTCCACCTCTCTCCTCATCTGTGGGACGTCTAACTCCTCCATGATGCTGTGTAGAAAGGACAAGACCAAACAACATTACAATATGTTTTGTAGATGTTAAACCTTACAAAGGAGGAGTAATGCATGCCAGAAACCTCTTGGTTTAAAGACTGAAAAGTTTTCTGTTGATTATTATTCACTCTGTCTCCAAAAATCATTATAGAAGCAACATGGCAGCTTCTGTATGTTCAATAAGGGTGTAACGATATTCAAACCGAACCGAAAAACCGCGATACCACAGCCACAGTTCGAACCGCGATACTCGCATGTCGAACCGAACACGCCCCGCCCCCTGCTGCCCCGGCCCAACGTTCACTTCATTTTGTCACAAAACAATTTTTTTCTTCCTTGACATTTGATTAAATAGTAATTAATGAGTACACTTTTAACAACTAATAAGAGCTGTAGTTTTAATAAATATTATTTTCATATTATTTACTAAATAAAGTGCATGTCACGTGATTTGGGTGATCGATAACACACGGGAGTTTACATACGTTACGCACTTCAGGATGGCAACTCCGCGGCATATTGAGATTGAAGACCCACCGGTCTCCTGTGTGGGCACATTTTGGTTTGAACCCTGCCCCCACAGCAAACCGAACCGAACCGAACCGTGACTCCAAAACCGTGATCTGAACCGAACCATGGCATTGGTGTATCGTTACACCCCTAATGTTCAATATTTTAGCAATAAGTTAAATTGTGCTTTTCGAACTAGCCTGTTAGCTGCATCTTTAGTACTCTAATTTAAGTACTACCAATGTAAATACAATACATATACTGTTTATTGTTGTAAAGTTGACCTTTTTGGAGACTAGCAATAGGTTCATTTTTTATTAATTTTTAGAAGCACGTATAAATACACCACCCTCAATCTGATCATTGTCATTTAGCCTCAAAATTATTCATAAGTGAACCCATGAATAATTGAATCCCAGAGTAAACCCTCTTAGCCCTCTGCATACCCTGACGCATTCCTGCTCGAGCATAAATAATAAATGGACTTCGTCTTTCTGATTTCCAGTTGTTTTTGGAGATCCCTACGCTGTTTACTGCAAGAACTAGAAAAGACAAAGTGCACTTATAAATTTCGCGGGCTCTACTAACAAAAAATATAGTTATAACCTAATCCATCTATAATACAGTAACATAGTGTATTGAGCAGGGATTCAACCAAAAAAAAAGTTTATTTAACTATCAACCATGAGGAACACAACTTATGCTTGTTCTACTCTGTAAACACAATTTACAATCCTTTAAGATAATATTCTGGACTCAATTGTAGCCTATGTCTAATTCCAATGCCCCACCCTGGTCCAGAGCCCATTAGAGTACGCACTAGAGGCTCAGTATGGATCCGTGAGGTCTTCCTCTGTAGCCAACTGGAAACACCCCTCCCCCAGCTCCCCTAGCCCTCTCATCGGTTTAATGGCTCTAAGTAGGTCGGCTGCCTGTATCCTTCCTCCACCATCCTCCACCAGCTCTAGCATCCATCCTGCTGCAGCCAGCTGTATAATCTAAAGGCCCTTCTCATTCATTTATACCGTTCTCCTGTATGCTAAACTAATATTAGCCCTAACCATTATGTCGCATTCATGCTAACATCGTTTTTTCTATAATTGTATATTTTGTTGAATCAGTAAGAGATTAAGCTAGTAAACAAACTATTGCTGGCAATGCGTAATTTTTATTTATTTTTTTAATTAAAGAATAGGTCGGGTTCTTACCGTAACAGGCGAAAATAGCGGGCTACAGTCAGATGCTAGCCGGTCGGGTGAAGCTTGTCTCGCGCGGTGTGAGCGGGAAGCGGCGCAGTGGTTCCCCCGCGGATGGAATCACGAAGTCGGCTGCTGGCTGTGTCGTCAGTCCGGTCCGGCGGGGCACTCCCCTCACGCTGTTCTCTGCTGGCGACGGGAGGCGGAGACAAGGCTGCTTTGGCTGTCAAAGTGCCGCGGCAGAGGCAGTGAGGCACCTGTATGAAAATAATGTGGATGGAAATAGATGGAGTGAGGAAGAGAGTAAGCACGCAAATGAGGACGGGCTCCGCAGGGAAAACAGGCTCAGTCGGGATTCATTTTCCAGTCAGATGAGCTGTGGGTCCACAAGGAGGGATACACAATTAACCCTAGCCACTTCTCTCGTGGATAGGGTTTTATAAACATTAAATGCCCAACAGTGTAGCTTGTTGAAAGGAGAAGTGACTGTGGCTAACCTTTTGCTGTGATCTTTCCATAAACAAGTAGGCTACGTCCAGTAAACTCAAAAACTTAGAACAAACCTATCAAAGATCCTTATCGTTACCACAGTCAAGTTGTCTGTTTACTTTAACCCTGTAAACAGGAGGAGTTCTCTGACTATTGGATACTAGTGAGTGGAATATTAGAAAATGTATTTTTTAATTGTTGAAAGATTGGAGTGGGACAGATTTGTTACTGGCGTTACACTCTCTTAAAGCTGGATTTCCAGGCAAATGTTTGCAAATAATCCTGACCCATGCCTTCCATTAGTGCCTATCACTAGTATGTTCCAGTCAGGTTTAATGGCTTTAAAAAAAAAAAAGAAAAAGAAACTCCTACGTCATGTTTTGCTGTTTATATTTGGTCTTTAAGTTGTACCTAACTAAAAGCTGCTCACACAGATGTCTCTTCGATGCAAATATGCACAACTTCCATCCATTCACCTGCACACTGTTCATGAGGGTCAAGTGTGGGGGACTTAAAGGATATCTTTGCAATACAGATTCATTTGTTGCCTTAGAATCCTGCTGGTTGGCCGAGCTGAACAGTAATGCCTCAAATGATGTAACCCTTATCAGTATTTCTAATTGGTTCGGCATTTGACACACTTTATGCATCTTATTAGCTGCAAGTTCTAGTCTTTAAAAGGTAGTTTGTTTAAAAGCAGCTGAAATACTTTGAATGCACAAAGGAATTTTAAATAACTTGTAATTTTTAAAGTTGCAAAGTATGAATAAACTAGATCATGTAGTCTTAGTCCTACCAGACAGCCATTATGTAGACAGAATACTTGTGTGTACCAGTTTCAGACTTTAATAAAACTTTAACAGATAACAGGATTGATGTACATATCTAATCCAAACAGCACTTTGTCATCCAGAGAAGCCAATCACATCCTCAGTCTTGAGGATTGAAGCTATGGCAATGGGCCCAGTTGTGCCGATCCAACACATCCAGTGGTCTGCCTGACTTGTAAGACCGCTTTTAGCCTTGTGACTGGGCACCTAAAAGAAAAATGTAAATTAGACAAAAAAAATGAAAAAGCATAGGGCGGAAGAACATTAGGAATTTATTTTAGCCTCAGACATAAAGTAGAATCAGGAGCTAAAGACAGCTCTCATATGAGGTGTCAGAAATATTTTGAGTCTCAATCACTGGCCGTTCTAAAATATAATAGTGCTTAATGCAGACTTACCAAACAGGAGAAATATTTTAGGTTCTTCTTTAGGGTTATCCACACCCTACATTCTGTGAAACCTTTAAAAAAAATTAAAGGGTTTAACTTCTGGAATAGAAATAAAACATGCCATACAATTAAAAAAAAAAAAGCCTCAGAAAAAGCAATAGAATCAGAAGCTGTGACCAGCTGTCATACGAGGTGTCAGAAAATATTTAAGTTTGTCATCACAGACTCTCAGAAATTACAGCTGCGACTTGAACAGGGACTCACCAGCGCCCTGCAGTGGAATCTGAGGGACACCAGCCTTCAGGGTCCGTTCACACTGGTCTCACCTGTTATGGGACAATAGTGTGTTATTAAAAACATGAGCTACACACCTCAAAGCATTTAAAAAATGTTTCTGCAGCAGTGATTTCATCTTGGAAATACTTTGTCGTTTGATGGTTACCAACAAATTGGCCTAATTCAGCTAACTCAGGTACATTTACATCGTTAAATATAGATTGTGTACCGTCTCTTTCTAAATAAATTGGGTTTGAGTGGTAAAAGCGCTCCACTGCTCCATGTGAATACGGGTCTAGAAATGACCACAGCCATGAATATTTTGCTCACTTATACATTTCTCAGCCCTAGACTAAATAATTACTGCTGTGGGTTGAGCGCAAAAGCCTCAGACTACTGTCAGAATCAGGAGCCGAGTTAAGCTCTCATATGAGGTGTCAGAACAATAAAATTGTCTCATCACTGGCAACAACTGTACTTTACCCACAACCCGTAATTTTAAATTTGTTAGGCCTACCTGCATCCATCCGGTGAGAGGAAAAAAACAATCATTTTGCACGCTGGCTCAGCGCTGTAATGTTAAAGTAAATAGTTTAAACATTTTTTCATTTTTAATTGGTTAAAACCAGATATTTAAATGTACGGTACCTCTTTAATTCTTTTTCTGCAGCCACGTGTTGATCCGCAAACCAGCAGCGTGGTGGCTATCCATTCTATAGTAGGCCACGTTTTACTCACTCTTTTCATTCCCTTACTCCTTTGATAAAATAAAGTCAAACCCTCGCAACCATGAGGCAAGTTTTGAATGTGTATCATCATTCTGTTAAAATCCCTAAAATAAACTAAAACTTGTAAAGAGAACAAAAGCTCCTTAGTGTTGCCTCGTCAATGTTTCTGCAGCAAATGGACTTTCCCTTAGGTTAAATTTTGTCTTGTTCTGTGCGGCTCACGAGCCAATGCAACAGTGTCATAGCGCCATCTAGTGTAACGGAGTATGAAGTAGTTTGTTAGTTAAACCAGCCCTTTTAGACAAGCCTTTTATTTATAAAGAATTCTTATAACACCCCCTTATTTCAGGAGACCCATATTCTAATAAACCAAATGATTTGTGACCCAAATCCCTGATTTTTCTTTTTTGTGTGTGTGTAATTTTGGACATTTTTGTGTTTTGTATATTTTCTTTAGTAAGTGCTTTTTTACACACCCGAAAAGACCCCTGGTGTAGGCTGTGCAAAGAGGCCCCTGAGACAATCTAGTACATACTGCAGAATGTAGTGATCAAGGCTTTGTTGAAGCTTCGACACAGTATTCAAAAAATGGTTCATTACTCGAGGCTTCAGTGCTCTAGTAGGACGTCTAGTTGTAATTACACGTAGTGTTGGTGGCTAGATTGATGCTTGTTCAAAACACATACTCACTAAGTTGCATGAGTAATATTCGTGTTAATACTAACATCTTTTGTCCCAAGGACATTGATTTCACCAAACAATATTATTGATTAAACGTAAATATAAAGAAAACTCCAGTATAGTAAGTTTGAGATTAATAGACAGAGTCGCCTGTGACTGCTTTAGGTTAACTTGTGATGCATTGCTGCTGTGTTTTTGACTTGACTTCTGCAATGACTTTGTTTTAGCAGTTGCATGTGGTTTAATGTATGTAAGTAATCATGGCCATTAAACATTCACCGCCGCTCCTGCCGCTCCTGCTGCGCCTGGCTGAGGATGGCCACGACTGCTGCTTCACCTGCCTCGGATGGCGTAATCAGCTGGAGCGGTCTGCCTGCTCCGCCTGCCTCGGCCTTCCCAGAGAGGAGTCCGAGCGCCGCGCGGCTTTTATGGGTCCTATTTCCCCGTCTCGACCCCACCTGCCACCGCTATCCATCGCGGTGTCCCTTGCCGCTACCCCACCTCAGCTGGATTAGGCAGCGAGTAGTGAGGACAGGGAGGCCCGTGGCGATGACGCTGGATCAACCGGTACTGGAGTTTCCGTCCCTGATCTCCAGCCAGCTCATCGGTACCCGCTAGATGACCTGCCGCAGCTGTTTGCCTCCGCTGCGGCTCGTATGGACATCCCGCTCCCGCCCCAGCAGCTTGAGACTGCTCCGGCGGACTTCACACTGGGGCTAGCGTCACAGACTCGTTCTCGGCCACGCGTGGCGACTCTCTGCCCTCTGATGACACCCATCGCCCATTATGCCCAGCGAGAATGGCAGAGCCCGCTCTTGGCGAGAGGCCCCGCCCGAGGCTATCTGGGATATTGCGACTTGGTGGGCTGGAACGAGATCACCGGTGTCCCACCTGTTGAGGACGGGGTGAGGATGTGCCTGCTACCGTCATCTACCCCCTGGCCGAGCGGTAAGCCGACTCTACCATTGGAGAGGGACAGATTGATGGCATCGCTGATGGATCGCTGCTACTCTAACGCCGCTCAGGTGGTGGCGTTGGCTAGCAATATGGCTTTCCTGGCGGGCTCCTTGGACAAGCTCACACATGAGCGATTGGTCCTCACGCCCGAGGAGATAGATGAGGTTCAGACCACAGCGGCTGTTCTCCTGAGGATGTCCCAAGCATTCGCCGTGGATGGGGGCCGCACCATGAGCGCGGCTCAGCTCGGCGCCAGACACCTGTGGCTCGGCCTGTCTTCCCTGAAGGAACAGGAGCAGAGACGCATCCTCGGCCTGCCGCTCTCCACCTCATCCCTGTTTGGTCCTGATATTCAGTCTTTTGTAGACCGACTAGAATCAGCCTCCAAAATGTCCCAGCAGCTCGCTCCTCATCTCCAGCGGCACGACATTTGACGCCGTCGAGCAGACCGGCACCAGGTGTTCGCGACTCCCCGTGAGCGAGCTAGGGCCCGCCCCACCGTTGCCGCTTCTGATCCTGTCCCCGCGTCTTATAGCGCAGGGCGGGAAAACGCCGGGAGAAGAGGAGGTTTCCAACGTAATAGGGGCGCTGGCTCCTCCCGCTCCCACAAGTCGTCCTTTAATGAGAATCATGTCAATAAAGGCCGTAGGGCCCGTTACTTCTCATTTAAAGAGCACGCTTCTTCCACTCCGGCTCTTTATTGTCCGCCCCCTTCCTCTACGCCACGCAGACGGATTGTGCTTGGCTTAAGTGGGTCCGGCGCACCTACAGCAGTACAGCCGCCTTCCATGCTGCCAAGGGAGGGGCTTAAGAGGCGCTCCCCCGCGCTCTCCTGTAGCTCTAAGGCGGCTGGTAAACGGCCCAGATTCCACTCTGCAACTGCCAGGGGCGGTGTGCAGATATTGGGGGCCTTGGGCTTGCCCCCGCAGTTATTCAGGCAGTGCCCAGTGTTGAGCTGCAAGGGCGGGGATGCTGACCAGGGCTTGCTGCCCCCGGCCACACAGTCTGCTACTAGGGTTGCACCACCTGTAAAAGTGGGGCGACTCTTTCTGTGGGGGCCCTGCCCCCCCCCAGGTCCCCCGGACCTAGGGGGTTCTAGCTCAGACAGCAACCCACCCCTAGTCACCCACAGAACCCCAGCAGTGCCCCCTCCCAAGAGGGTAGGGCAGCCCTTTCTGGGGTGGCCCCCCGCATCCCGAACCTCCAGTTGGGTTTGTGATGGCGGGTGGGCCGATACATCCTCCTGTTCAGGACATGGTGCGCCCTCTATCGCATTTCTTGGAGGCGTGGACACGCTTTCTCGGCCCTCTATCGCCCTGGCTGGACAGGACGCTGAGGAGGGGCTATGCCCTGCAGTTTGCGCATCCTGAACGAGTATTTGACCACCAGGAGGTTCCGCATGTTAACTACCAGGCACCTCCTGGAGAGTGTCCGCCCGGGGGATTGGATGACCTCAATCGACCTGATGGATGCTTATTTTCACGTCTCCATCCTGCCGGGGCACAGGAAATTTCTCAGGTCCGCCATCGGGGAGCGGTGTTTTCAGTTCAACCGTCTCCCGTTCGGCTACTCCCTCGCCCCACGCACCTTTTCCAAATGCGTGGAGGCAGCACTCGAGCCGCTTCGTCGTCAGGGTCTCAGGATCCTGACTTACATCGACGATTGGCTCATCCTTGCTCCCTCTCGCCAGGAAGCCGTGCAGCATACGGACAGAGTACTGCGTCACATCTCAAAGCTGGGGTTCGTGGTGAACCAGGCCAAGAGCTCGTTGTTGCCAGCACAACAGGTGACGTACCTGGGACTGGAGTTGGATGCACAGACCATGCGCGCACGGCTCTCCGTGGAGAGACAGGTGGCGCTCAGGAGTCTGGCTCAGAGGCTGGTGGTAGCTCCATCTGCACCGTCTTGTCTGGTATGGTGCCTACTGGGCATGATGGCGGCAGCTCACCCGGTGGTAAGCTTGGGGCTCCTTCATATGAGACGGCTCCAACGCTGGTTTGCTCGGCTCCGATTACATCCCACGCAGGACAGACAGACCCGGGTCTCACTGTCCTTGGGGGCTCGACAGGATCTGGAATTCTGGCTCACCCTGAAACCGTCTCCAACGGGGAGTGCGCATGGGATGCGTCCCACACTATGTGGAGGTGTTCACGGACGCATCACTCATTGGATGGGGCGGGACCTTAGGCCGGCTCGCAGTGGGCGGGGCCTGGGAGCCAACGCTATCCCACATAAATGTACTGGAGATGGTAGCGGTGCAGAGGGTGCTTCTGCACTTTGCCCCCAGCTCGAAGGGAGATCACGTGATGATCAGGTCGGACTACACAACAGTTGTGGCACCCGTTGGCATCTCTTTGCCGCTTGGTGTGGTGACAGGACGTTGGACCCCTGTAGCTGTCCAGTTAATGTAGTCCTGGAATTTCTACAGGGACTTCTGGATAGTGGTCGTGCCGCATCTACTCTGGCGGTGATTGCGGTAGCCATCACGACGGGCCATGAGGGCTTTGGGCGCTTCTCGGCTCGTAGTCACCCTTTGGTTAAGCGTTTTCTTCGGGGTGCGCGCAGGGTGAGGCCCCCCTCTAGACAGGTGGTGCCTCCCTGGGATCTTCAGACTGTTTTGGATGGTCTGTCTGGACCCCCTTTTGAGCCCTTGGAGCAGGCGGAAGTCCGGCTGCTCTCCTTCAAGACCGCCCTTCTGTTGGCACTATCCTCCGCCAAGAGGGCGGGGGACCTGTGCGCCTTGTCGGTTCATCCTTCGTGCTTGTCGCTCAGTGAGGATGGAAGCCTAATTCACCTTTGGCCCAACCCAGCCTTTCAGCCGAAGGTTATCACCTCGTCCTTCCGGTCCAGGGTGATCAGGATTAGAGCTCTCTGCCCCACTCCAGCCGGGTGTCCGGTCAGTGCTTTGCGCTGCTATGTGGAGCGCACAGCGGGCTTTCAGACATCAGACCAGTTATTTGTGTGCTTCGCGGCCAAGGGGCGTGGGTCACCGTTGTCGGCCCAACGCCTAGCACACTGGATCTGTGGGGGTATTGGAGCGGCCTACGTGGCTCAAGGCCGCCTTCCCCCAGCCTTGATCAGGGCACACTCTACCCGAGGGGTTGCCACGTCGGTGGCCCTGTGTAGAGGTGTCTCTGCGGAAGATATATGTTTGGCGGCATCTTGGTCCTCTGTGTCCACGTTTGTGCGGTCCTATCTCATGGACGTGTCTGCGAGCTCTGTCACTCATTCAGTGTTGAATAGAGGCCAGAACCTCGTCACCGCTGGCGCACACTGCAGGTGTTACTGTTATTGCGGCTGAGAACACTTATACCGCAGCTTGGCGGTTCCTTTTTGGATGTGTTTGTCTGTGCAGCCGTGTGAGGGCCCGTGTGCTTTTGGGAGAGGCGGTCACGGGCTCGGCGGGCAGGATGGATGCTCTTGGGAGAGGCGGTCCATCCCCCGACCACGGACACTGAAGTTGGGAGTTTGAACAGGGTGCCAGGATGCTCTTGGGAGAGGCGGTCCTGGGCAAAGCTTGATAGGATGGCGACAGATGCTCTTGGGAGAGGCAGTTTGGACGCCGTGACCTGTAGTGGGGCGTGCTTGGCTGCTCTTGGGAGAGGCGGGCCCGCACTGCTCCTGACGTTGTTTGTTCCCACGCCAATCGTTGTGAACCGGTCCAGCTGGGAGTACATTTATCCCCTACGGCCTTCGCCTTGGTAGGTAACCACTAGCGAAGCCCGTAGGTGGGCGGAGCACACACGAAGTAGAAATTATAGTTACCTGATGTAACTACAGTTCTACGAGTGTGTGCGTAGCCCACCTACTCTCAGGCCCAGCTGGACTTCTTCCCTCTTTTGAGCTGGTTCGAAGAAGGGAGAGCGTTGGGCGAGGGGGTTTATATAGCCCCTGAGGCTGTGCCAGTACACTGGCATGATTGGCGCGGTGAATGCTTTGATCTTTCTCAGAAGTCTGGCTCGCGCCAGGGAGAGGTAACCACTAGCGAAGCCCATAGATGGGCTACGCACACACTCGTAGAACTGTAGTTACATCAGGTAACTATAATTTTACATATATTTATTCACTAAGGGCATTTATTTATATCAATTTGTGTTTAATTGAGAGGGGTTTTCAAGTGAAACCTTTCTGTTGAATGTTCTAGATGACAGACAGCTATGGCCAGGCTGGTAGAGTGGGCGTAGCCAGGCTTTTTACTTTGTATTTGAAAGTCACTGTCAGTTGCACTTATTTGGAGCGAAGATGGTGAAATGCAAAAGCCAGTGTTACACAGGCTGATCATAACTTCATGAGCTGTTCCAAAATTGTAAAGAATCTTGAGTGTATTCAACAGTGTACTAGTGTTTACATTAGTCTAAATTTAGTCAACAAAGTAAAGCCAAGTCTCAGAAACTATAGTGCTAATTGCTCTCACTTCCATTAGTGATGGGAAGTTCAGTTCATTTTACTGACTCAGTTCTTTAAGTCTCGTTCAACAAAATGAACGAATCTTTTTTCAAGTCATTTCGTTCATTTCGTTCATTTCGTTCATTTCAGCAGAATCTAATTAAAATGTTGCATATTACAATTTTTAATACATTTAGTACTTTTGGAATAAAAACTATAATAACTATAAGCTAATGCATTCATGGCCAAACTTTGAAAAATAAATTATAAATTCATTGCAGCTTACTTCAGGCAGAGAGTTCAACTCACCTCTTAATCCAAATAGTTTTTTTCCTTTGTCACTTCATATTTAGCTTAGCATTAATTCCGTCAACATGTCTGGTCTGGGCCGTGACAGCCTCATGTAGCTGTAGCTAATACATCCGTCCGTCCGGAAACAGAAAGGAGTCATTCATGTCCCGAGTCGTTCGTTCGTTCGTTCGTTCACCAAGTCCTGGGACTTGGGGAACGAACGAACGAACGACTCGGGAGATGAACAGTTCCTTTCCGTTTCCGGTAACTGCATACTCTTTCTCTATGGGGAAGGGACTTGGTGAACGAACGAACGAACGACTCGGGAGATGAACAGTTCCTTTCTGTTTCCGGTAACTGCATACTCTTTCTCTATGGGGAAGGGACTTGGTGAACGAATGAACGAACGAACGAAACGAACGACTCGGGAGATGTGGACACATGTGGGACATGCGCGGGTCTACACAAAAATGAACGACTCGCTCTCTGAGATGACTAGTCGTTCCTGAGTCATATTACCATCACCTGCAGCTGAACCTTGCAAAAACAGAACTGCTTGTGATTCCGGCCAATCCAAAGACCCACCACAACCTCTCCATTCAACTAGGCCCATCAACCATTACACCGTCCAGCACTGCCAGAAATCTGGGAGTGGTAATTGATGATCAGCTAAACTTCACAAGTCATGTCGCCAGCACCACCCGGTCCTGTAGATTCATCCTCTACAACATTAGAAAAATTAGACCTTTCCTATCAGAGCACTCCACGCAAATTCTAGTCCAGGCTCTTGTCTTGTCCAAACTGGACTATTGCAATGCTCTACTGGCTGGACTCCCGCCTGCAACCAAACCTCTGCAGCTGATCCAGAATGCAGCGGCAAGAGTGGTCTTTAATGAACCGAAGAGAGCGCACGTATCTCCTCTATTCATTAGGCTACACTGGCTCCCGGTTGACGCCCGCATCAAGTTCAAAGCTATGCTCTTGGCCTACAAGACCACCTCTGGTTCTGCACCCCCATATCTCCACTCACTAATACAGACCTACGTTCCTACCAGATCCCTGCGCTCTGCAAATGAACAACGTCTGGTGGTACCTTCCCAAAAAGGTACAAAATCACTCTCACGTACCTTCTCTGGATCTGTTCCACATTGGTGGAATGATCTACCTGCTGCTACAAGATCAGCAGATTCTGTAGCCATCTTTAAAAAACACCTGAAAACACATCTCTTCCGTCAACACCTGACTGACAAACACTGAGTCCTACTTCCTTTCTATCGATTCCTTTCTATTAAAAAAAAAAAAAAAAATTATCTTATCCTTAGCTTTGTATACTGCGCGGGGTTTAAACTGACTAGTTTTTGTGCACTTATGCTTTTTGTACCTTGTGTTGTTAAAATTGCTTCCATTGTTATCCTCACTTGTAAGTCGCTTTGGATAAAAGCGTCTGCTAAATGACTAAATGTAAATGTAATGTAAAGACTCGTTCAAAAAGAACGAATCGTTCATGAACGACTCATCACTAACTTCCATCTGGATGGTAGCTGGAGTCATCAGTGGACACCTCACACCTTTTCCTCTTTATTGGTGCAGCTATAGCTAAAAAGAGTTGTATTAGGGTTTAGTTATTCTTTAATACTAATTAAAAAATGGAAAGGACGTGGCTTTGGTGGATCATTTGGCCAGACCAAGACCAGACCAGTACCAGGTCAGGACTATAGGTGAATTACGATGTTGGAGATGTTGCTGTTGGTGAGTCTTTTATTCTATTGAAGGCTACATGCACACACTTGCTCAAAAAATGAATTCTACAGATGGAACTAATGTTGACAGATGATATAAAAATAAATACTACCTTTGCTTTGAACAACATGTGTAATTTTATCTAAATATTTTAACTGAACATTGATAGCACTGACTTAATTACTTTTGCCATAATGCTGTAGCAGCATGCTGTTGCTACATTTCTCTTTATTTAGCTTTAGTGTGGTGAACGTGAAGTTTTATTTGATGTAGAGTAACTAGTCGCTTAGCGCACTATATTTTCCAAATAGCTTGCCCTCTTTACACAAAGAAGACACAATAAAAAACATGAAAAATGACTGAGGCTACTTTCTGCAGTGTTGAAAGGGAACAGCCCTGGCCTCATTTCTCTTACACATTGGGATTGTTTAAAAAAAAAAGGTTTTATGTTGTGAAAAATAAAGATATTAGGCATTATGAACAAACAGTTAGTCATTACATGAGAAGTCTTTTAACCAAATACTTTTTTACTCTTGCTTAAGTAATGTTTTGGAGGACTACTTTTAACTTCTGCTTGAGTAAAATTATTTTGAAGTAACGCTATTCTTACACCTACACCTCTGCTAGCTGGGTGTAAGATGCTGGCGGGAAAAGCATACATGGAACGCCATAACCAAGTGGCGAGTATAGTGTACAGGAACATCTGCCTCTAGTTGTAGGTCTACAACTAGAGGCAGATGAGACAATTGTCTCCTTTGATGTCACATCACTCTTCACCTGCATACCCACCAGTGAAGCACTTGTGGTTGTAAGGAAGAGATTACTACAGGACACATCTTTACAGGACAAACCTCACCCCAGACCATATTTGTAGTTTACTGGAGATATGCTTGAACACTACTTATTTCCAGTTAAGAGGTAACTTCTACAGACAAAAACACGGCTGTGCCATGGGATCACCTGTCTCCCCGATTGTGGCTAACCTGTACATGGAGGAAGTAGAGAACAGAGCTCTGGTCTCTTTCCCAGGTGCAGTGCCCAGTCACTGGTTCAGATATGTTGATGACACGTGGGTCAAAATCAGAACCCAGGAAGTAGAAGCTTTCACAGAACACATCAACGCGGTGGACAAGAACATCAAGTTCACCCGTGAAGATGACATAGACAGCCCGCTTGGCTTTCTTAGACTGTGCAGTGGTTATTTGTGAGGACAGGACTCTCCAAGTAGAAGTTTATAGGAAGCCTACACACACAGACCAATATTTGCTGTTTGATTCGCACCACCCACTGCAGCACAAGCTGGGAGTCATCAGGACTCTTCAGCACAGAGCACAAGAGGTGCCCACAACAAAAGAAGAACAACACATCCGTAAAGCCCAGAGGGACTGTGGATACCCCAAATGGTCTTTCAACAAAACCAAGAGGACACAGAAACCTAACAGACAGGAACCAGGGACAAAAGGGAAGGGTGTTTTCTACAAACACAACATTCCAGTCCACTTTAAACCAGGGAACACGCTGCATCAAAAACTGGTCCATCTTAAAGACAAGATTCCCTCGTACAAACAGAGTAATGTAGTTTATGCAGTTCAGTGAAGAGTGCAGTGACAGTTTTGTCGGTGAAACAAAACAACAGCTTCACAAGAGGATGTATCAGCACAGAAGAGTCAATCCTGGAGGACCTGAGTCTGCAGTCCACCTCCACCTCAAAGAGAAAGGACATTCCTTTGAGGACAGCAATGTCCCAATCTTGGCCAGAGAGACCAGATGGTTTGAGAGAGGGGTGAAGGAAGCCATTTTTGTGAAAATGGAAAAGCCTTCTTTGAACAGAGGAGGGGGCCTCAGATTCATGTTGCCTAGTATATGCTGTATATATTGGTATATATACATATTATATATTATGCTGTATATTATGTATAGTATTTATGTTTATAACATACTGTAAAAATTGCTGCTGAAACAGAGAAATTTCCCCATTGTGGGACGAATAAAGGATTATCTTATCTTATCTTATCTTAGTATTTATAACAGTGTTCTGAAACCTAAAATAAAAGAGTTTCACCCTAGAACAACAACAACAGCACCTGAATGGAGCAGTGTCACTAACGACACTCCTGAGCCTTAACGACTCTCACATCAGGAGTCACACTGTCCTTTCAGAGCCATTGACTATGAACCAGAACAGCCTGGTCCATCAGGTTTGGTTTCAGGGGAAACTCCTCCCTCTAGAGATAAAGTTCAGCTCTCCTACCAGTTAAACTCAGAATTGAAAAAGTCTTTTGGAATGAGAGACGAAACGTCTTCACCTTGAAAACTGAGTCCTTTTTTTTCAGTTACATTAACAAAAACAGAAGGAGAAAAAAACTCCTTAATTTCAATAATAATGTTGTATTAGAGTGGTAGAAAAGGGTACAAACAAGTGCTACATAAATTTATATTTCTAGAAAATTGCGGAAGTTGACAGAAAAAGGCGAGAGTCTGTTGGAGTCTGTGTTTTTATTAGCTTCACTTCCAACAACTAAAAACAACACTTCTTTTGGTAAGAACGTACTGTAACACATCTTTTACAAACATCCCCCCAACCCTTTCCATATAAAACTAACCATTCTGGTGTGAGATACACTATAGTGTCCGCCACAACATCATAAAAAGAGCACAGATATTAATTATTATGATATATATTAAGATAAATTAATTGTTTCTTTTTTATTTCTCCTTATTTTACTCAATAATGTGTCTTCCTTTTAAAAGAAAAACATAGCGTCTTGTTTGTTTCTATGGCAATGGGTCATGTGTTTTGGAATCCCATGATGTCACAGGGTGTGATGTCACAGGGTGTGATGTCACAGAAGACTACAGACGTTTATGTATACCTCTTTAAATACATTTTTCATTCATAACCAGACGGTGAAGACGGTAAGTCACATAAAAACAGACACACTTAGTGAATATTTTAGAAATTTGACACAAATGGGAAACAGCAGTTCAGCAGACAATTTGGAGGAGCAGGTTGCTGAAAGTTCTCATGACAGGATGGTGCATGAGAGACACGAGACAGAACCTGTGGATGGCCTTTACTGGGACGCTGGACCTGGAATAGTAACCAGAGGAGGGATCCAGCTTGCGGCTCACAGGATGAGGTTGTGCCATCAGAGTTTAGGCCTCGAGGCAGTACTGCCTCAGAACTCACAGATTAACGAGATGGAAAGGATTATTGAGGAGCTAAAAGCAAAAAATCAACTTTTAGAAAAAGAGAACTCTCAGCTGAAAATTGAGAATGCAAGTGTCATCACAGCAAGGGACAAACTTTTTAATTACGTTCGGTCTGTAGAGCAGAGTGAAGCCGCTATTAAAAATGCTTATTTGCAACTGGAGTCGGAGATGGCCCAACATCAGAAACTCCAAGATGACTTGTTGCTAAGACAGAGGTACTGCATGCTTAACCACTGCAACAGACAGAAATTTCTGCAGGTTTATAATTTTAATGAGGATTTGCAGTCAGATCTGCACATCCTGGAGCATGAAAACACTTTGTTAAAAGAAAAGGTCCGGGAGCTGGATGAAAGTAAAAAGACAAATGCCATAATAATGGAGGAATTGAACACGTTTAGAAAGAACGAAGATGCTTTTAAACGCCTACACAAACATCTTCTGGTGATCTTAGATGCGGCGAAAATAGAACGTAACAAGCAATTACTCTTTGAGAATTACACTATATGTAATTTAAAGTATGAAATGGAGTGTAAAGAGGGGCAATGCAAGGAAAACCATGTCAACAGGAGTCATCTTGACACATTGGAAATGGAGAAGCAAGACCTTTCCGTTCAACTGCAGCACTGCCAAAACGAGAATGTGTCCTTGAGAGCAAAAGTGACTGACCTCCAGTCCCAGCTGCAAGATTTTCAGGATTTGCAGCAAAAGCTAAGTTTACTGCAGCCTAAGAATAACACATCTGATGCTGAACGTACCAATCTCGAAGAGGCACACAGGTCTAAGACAGAGAACACACTTACTGTTATGGGAATTGTATGTTTACATTAAGTGTCTGTTTTTTTAGTTTTTATATATTACTCTTCTGTCTGCCCTGTCCTTCATGCTATTACAAACATAGTCCTAGACAAAGCCACCACCATCTGGCCTCTGGGTCGCAGGGCTGCAGAGAAGTGAACATCCTCCTCCTCCTTAACCCTGTGTACTACTGTGTATAAAACCACACCAATTCTTATAACATTTGGTCCTTCGAGCCGGATTCCAACCTGCTTATCTTCTCTTCGTCGGGGGAGCGGACCTGACCATGCATGGGAAAACGCCAAACTAAAGCGTTTTTTTGTAAGTCCCAAAGCTGCGCATTTTAAGTGGTACGGGCCAAAACATCCTTTCCTTCAGCGCAGAGAAGAGGCAGTTACGGAATCAGAGAGAGAGACGAGAGACAAATCTGAACTTGGACATTGGATAAAAGTCAGGTCAACAGCTGTTTTTTTTTGTGTGTGTGTTTGATAAATCCCAAAGCTTCCGGAAGTAGTAGTTTTGGAAATCTGGCGGATGTTGAGTGGGCTGCATGTATTTACATCACCATAGTTGATGTGTTTCCCTGAAGTTGGCCAGCATAGGAGATTCTGAAACGCTAAAAGATCGAGATTCCTTAAATGGTGAGATCCACTTTGTCGAGACCCCGCCTGTAGAAGCCTAAATGCAATTAATACATTATTTGTATTTTACATAGTTAAATAGTAATTTACCTTATTCATTTTATGTGGAGGAAATTGAAAGGGATCTACATTAGGTTGATGCAGTTAATATTTACAGTAATGCAGGAGTTAATTGTGTAATTATCTAAAATGTGTGTGTAATTTAGAGTGCATTTACTATACATTAGTGATATTTGAGGAATATAGGACTGTTTTTGGCATTTTACCTTTAAACGCATTTACCTTTAAGACTCTCGTGAGAAGAGATAAGGGGATGGAAAAAATGTTTTTTGTTTTTCGAGGAAAATGAGTCAGGCAAGGAGAGAGTGGAGCCTCACAGTTTTTTGACCTTTCTTTTCTCCCTCTCTCGTTAATTAATCATTTATTTTTGTACTATTTTTGTGATTATGTGTTTGTTGCTAATCGAGTAAAAGAGTTACATTTTCATACAAGTGGTTCCGTGGATTTTTTGATGTGGATTAAGAAGAAGAAGAGAGTGGATAAAGCGTCAAGCTAGGGCTACATTCAATGGAAACCTAAGTTACATTAGTCAAAAAACTTGCTCTGCACGGATTATTGGACTTGGGAACGGCCTGACTCGAGACAAAGGACGGAAGGAGGAAAAACTTTAACGGTGAATCAGTACGGTGAAGCTGATGAACTGATCGCTGAAACAAAGGTGAACACCACCTACAAACTACCGACACAACACACCCCGTCTACATCTAACCTTGAAAACAAGGTTCAGCTAGCAAGGCCGGAGAGACAAGTGCCTGTCTGAACATGGACCTCAATGATGGACCAGTGCTTGATAGTTTATGCAAGGCTATCTCTCAGCAAGTTGATGTCACTGAGTACCTTGTGAAGAATCACAAGGCCACATTACTCCCTGAGCTCACCATTCCAACATTCAAGGGTGATGCGCTTGAGTATAAATCCTTTATCAGATCTAATGAGCATGGAGTTGAAGATCGCACAGGTGACAGTCGTGATCGCCTACAGTTTTTGTTGCAGTATACAAGTGGACAACCACATGAGTTGGTAAAAAGCTGTATTCACATGGAACCTTCAGCCGGTTATACAAAAGCAAAAGAAATGCTGAAGGAGTTTTATGGTGATGACTACAAGATCGCAGAAGCCTACATAAAGGAGGCTTTGGATTGGCAGACAATTAGGCCAGAAGATGGCGCTGCACTGCAGTCCTTTGCATTGTTCCTCACAGGCTGCTGCAACACAATGAGTGATATAAGCTACATGGAAGACTTGGACAACACAGCTAACATAAAGGCACTGGCAAACAAGCTGCCATATAAACTCAAAGAATCTTGGAGAAAGTCTGCATGCGACCTACAAGACAAAACAAGAAAAAGGGTGAAATTCAAGGATTTTGTCGAATTTGTCAACAAGCAAGTTAAATACTTACTACACCCACTCTATGGGAACATACAAGAAACAACCATCAGACCAAAGCAACCAGTACAACAAAAATCAAACCTAAAATACTCAGAGACACTCAAACCAAAGAGAGTATTCACAGATTAGATTAGATTAGATTAGATTCAACTTTATTGTCATTACACAAGTACAGGTACAAGGCAACGAAATGCAGTTTAGGTCTAACCAGAAGTGCAATAGCAGTAAAGTGCAGGATATATACAATGGTTGCGTACGTGCAGCAGCCATTGTTTCCTCCCAAACTGAAAATGACAAACAATCAGCGCTAATAACACAACATGTCACAGTGGATGCAAACAGCAAGCCTTGTGTTTATTGCAAGGGAGAGCAACACAGTCTCAAAGTCTGCAGAAAACTCAAGAGCAAATCGCACAAAGAAAAGATTGATTTCCTGCGAAGCAAAGGTTTGTATTTTGCATGTTTGAAACATGGTCACATGAGTAGCAGCTGTAAAGAGAAAACTCAATGTCAAGAATGTTCTCGATTGCATCCCACACTGCTGCACATGAACACTAAAGGCGTGAAAGAAGAAGCCACAAGCGAGCGTTGTGAGCAACAATCTGTCTCAAGTGCCCTTGTACACATGAAGGAAAAGTTTGCTTTCACCGGGGCCGGTAAGAAAAACTGTGCTCTTTCGATCGTCCCTGTGCGTGTCAAAGCCCAAAAGGGAACCAAGATAGTGACAACGTATGCATTTTTGGATCCAGGTAGCTCAGCTACTTTCGCTACGGAATCACTAATAAGTCAACTGAATATGAACGGACGCAATACAAGCATCTTGTTGCAAACAATGGGGAATGAAGCTATAGTTAACACTTGTATTGTGAATGGGATGGAAATCAGTAGCTTAGATGGCAATCATTTTATTACACTTTCAGAGGTATTTTCACAAAAAAACATCCCTGTAACCAATGACAATATTCCTCGTCAAGAGGATGTTGACAGTTGGCCTCATTTAAAAGAGGTGAAACTCCCCACTATCCAAGCAGAGGTTGGATTACTCATAGGAGCAAATGTTCCCAAGGCGATGGAGCCACTACAGGTGGTTAGAAGTATGGGTGACGGCCCATACGCGGTGAGAAAAATATTAGGCTGGACAGTAAATGTCCAGCCTAATATGGACATTTACTGTCCATATTAGGACAGTAGGTGGAAGTGATATGAGGGAGACAAACACATTGACAGGATTTACCACCAATCGTATCTCGGTAGCCAAGCTAGAAGAGCTCTGGCAACTGCAGTTCAGGCATGACTTTCCTGATGCTGGACAAAACGAAAGCATTGAAATGTCCAAAGATGATCACCAGTTCATTGACATGGTGTCTAGGTCCTCAAAACTTGTGGATGGTCATTACAGTGTTTGCCTGCCAGTGAAGAATAAATCATTGTGCATGCCAAACAACAGATCAGTCGCAGAGCAACGTGCGTTAAACCTACGGAAAAGATTCTCAAGAGATGTCAAGTTTCATGCAGAATATGTTGCATTTATGGATGACCTACTCCAGAAAGGCTATGCAGTGAAGCTAAATAGCGTTGAATGTCAGCCTACCGAGGGAAGAACATGGTATCTGCCTCATCACGGAGTTAGACATCCAGTTAAGAAAAAACTGCGTGTTGTTTTTGATTGTGGAGCGAGCTTTCAAGGAACATCACTTAACCAACAGCTCCTGCAAGGACCAGACCTAACAAGCTCGCTGGTGGGGGTCCTCTTAAGGTTCCGACAAGAGACTGTGGCGGTCATGGCTGACGTAGAGGCTATGTTCCACCAAGTCAGAGTCGGCGATGAAGACACAGATTTCTTCAGGTTTCTTTGGTGGCCCGAGGGAAACTTTGAGCAGGCACTTGTCGAACACAAGATGTTGGTACACATTTTCGGTGCGACATCTTCACCAAGTGTTGCAACCTTTGCACTTCAGAAATGTGCTACAGATTTTGAGGATGAATTTGGTCCAGAAGCTGTAAAAACAGTGCAAAAAATTTTTTATGTAGACGATTGTCTTAAGTCAGTTACGGATGAAGACACAGCAATCACCCTTTGTGCTGACTTAAGGAGCATGTTGGCAAGAGGTGGATTTCGACTAACGAAATGGTCAAGTAACAGTCGAAGACTGCTCAACTCCATTCCTGAAAGGGAAAGGGCCCAGGGTTTTCAGGATTTGGACCTGTATAAAGATAACCAATGGAGAGAGCATTGGGAGTTCATTGGTGTGCCGAAACGGATCAGTTCAAGTTCAAAATCAACCTCAAAGTTCGACCATACACGAGGAGAGGCCTGCTTTCCCTCATCTGTTCCATTTTTGATCCGTTGGGTTTTCTTGCTCCAGTGATACTACCTGCCAAAAGAATCTTACAAGACTTATGCCGGCAGAAGTATAGCTGGGATGAAGATCTGCCTGATAACGTCATTAAGAGTTGGAAAAAGTGGATGTCTGGTTTGCAACAGCTTGAGACTTTTGGAGTTGACAGATGTGTTAAGTCAAAGCAGTTTGGTGCCCCAGTCTTTGCACAGTTACATCATTTCGCTGACGCTAGTGAAGATGCATACGGAACAACAAGTTACCTACTGTTACGCACTGCGAGCGGTGAAGCTCAATCCACCCTGATTATGGCAAAGGCAACAGTTGCCGTCAAGATGGACAAGCTTCTGAAGAAAGAGCTTGAACTGGAACTTGACAAATCAATTTTTTGGACAGATAGCACGTCTGTGCTGCAATATTTGAACAGTGAAGGTACAAGATTCAAGACCTTTGTTGCCAATAGGATTACAATAATCCTGGAACATTCTCAGACTTCGCAGTGGAGATATGTTAATACCAATCTGAATCCTGCTGATCATGTTTCGAGAGGACAGAACGTTGAAGCGTTTTTGAATAGTGAAAGCTGGCTTTCAGGCCTGCTTATGCACAAGACCAGTGGCAAAAATCCAGATACTGGAATGCTGGACATTGATGACTCTGAAGTTAAAAAAGTAGTTCAAGTGCATATCATTCAGACGCAAGAGCACAAAAATTCTACGGAACAGTTGATGACCTATTTCTCGTCCTGGACAAAACTAAAACGTGCTGTGGCCTGGTTTCTGAAATTTAAAGATTTGCTTAAGGAACTGAAAGCAAATAGAAAGGACCCAAACTCACACATAATTAATCAGTTCAAGAAAGGTTTCAAAGGAATAGACCTAACCTGTGAAGATTTGACTGAAGCAGAAAGAGAAATCGTGAAATATTGCCAAAAACAAAGCTTCAAAGAAGACTTGACAATGCTAAAGGAACATCAAAGGGTAAAGAAAAGTAGTTCACTTTACAAGCTGAACCCTGTACTTCAAGACGGAGTCATTAGAGTAGGTGGAAGGATGAGCCGCGCTGCTATGCCAGAGAATTCCAAGCAGCAAGCCATCTTGGCAAAGGATTCACACATCACAATGCTTGTGCTGAAGCACATCCACGAGATTACAGTTCATGCTGGGAGAAATCATATGTTGTCCCAACTGCGTCAAAGATTCTGGGTACCTGGAGCAAACGGTGCTAATAGAAAGTTCTTGTCCAGATGCATCAGCTGTAAGAAACTACACGGAACTGTCGGAAAGCAACTCATGGCTGATCTACCCAGATGCAGGGTCTTGCCGGACAGTCCTCCATTCACAAGAGTCGGTGTTGACTACTTTGGTCCATTTCTGGTGAAAAGAGGAAGAGGGCAAATTAAGAGATACGGTGTCATCTTTACATGTCTTGCCATACGAGCCGTACATCTAGAAGTTGCAGCTTCACTTGACACTGATGCATGCCTCAATGCAATTAGAAGATTTATTGCAAGAAGAGGACAAGTCAAAGAGATGTACTCCGATAATGGAACCAATTTCAGGTCAGCTGACAGTGAGTTAAAAAGATCAATAAAAGAATGGAACACCAGCAAGATAGCTAAGGACTTGCAAGAGAAGGGAATTCAGTGGCACTTTAATCCGCCAGCTGGTTCTCACCACGGAGGAAGCTGGGAGCGGCTGATCCGCTCTGTGAGAAAAATTCTAAACATCTCAGTAAAGGAACAACTTTTGGATGAAGAAGGTCTACAAACCTTGCTTTGCGAAGCTGAGGCCATCATAAACAGCAGGCCTATTACTCAGGCATCTTCAGACCTCAATGATTTAGAGGCCTTAACGCCCAACCACCTGTTGCTGCTCAAGGTCAAACCTGAGTTACCCCCAGGAGTGTTCAGCAAGGATGACCAGTACGCTAACCGCAGATGGAGGCAAATCCAGTACCTCGTGGATGTTTTCTGGAAACGCTGGTGTAAAGAATATCTTATGCAGCTTCAGGAACGTCAACGATGGTCTACTCCTGGAAGAAACGTCAGTGTTGGGGATGTAGTACTGATTGTGGATGATACATCGCCCAGAAATTCATGGCCACTTGGAAGAATTGTGGAGATTTTTCCTGACAAGAAATGCTTCGTTCGTCAAGTGAAAGTCAAGACTAAGAACAATGAGCTTTGTCGCCCGATAACAAAGCTATGTCTTCTTCAAGGATCTGAGGACAACGTATAAACTGTTCCAAAGAAAATACCCTATTTCAGACAGGGCGAAGACCAAAAATATTTTTTTTGATAGTTTGTTGGTTAGCATGTAGGCTTCTTTATTTTAAGTTTTGAGTAATTGTTTCAAGGACATTGATAACAATTAGGGGCCGGTAATGTAGAAGCCTAAATGCAATTAATACATTATTTGTATTTTACATAGTTAAATAGTAATTTACCTTATTCATTTTATGTGGAGGAAATTGAAAGGGATCTTCATTAGGTTGATGCAGTTAATATTTACAGTAATGCAGGAGTTAATTGTGTAATTATCTAAAATGTGTGTGTAATTTAGAGTGCATTTACTATACATTAGTGATATTTGAGGAATATAGGACTGTTTTTGGCGTTTTACCTTTAAACGCATTTACCTTTAAGACTCTCGTGAGAAGAGATAAGGGGATGGAAAAAATGTTTTTTGTTTTTCAAGGAAAATGAGTCAGGCAAGGAGAGAGTGGAGCCTCACAGTTTTTTGACCTTTCTTTTCTCCCTCTCTCGTTAATTAATCATTTATTTTTGTACTATTTTTGTGATTATGTGTTTGTTGCTAATCGAGTAAAAGAGTTACATTTTCATACAAGTGGTTCCGTGGATTTTTTGATGTGGATTAAGAAGAAGAAGAGAGTGGATAAAGCGTCAAGCTAGGGCTACATTCAATGGAAACCTATGTTACACTGCCTTTTGGTTTATGGTGAGATTAAAAGCCGAAAATGTATGTGTTTTTGATCGAGACCCACGAAGAAGAGCAGGCCTTAACAGACATCCCAGTGGGGTTATGGTCTAAAGGCCGGTACTCACCGGGACGAATATCGGCGCGCGTTATTCGCCAGCGTTTTTCAGCGCGTTTTTTGTGTTCACACCCAAGCGATTTTCGCTGACGATGAGCCGAGTGAACATGCAAATTCATTCCCTGACATTAGATGGCGCTTAATGTAAAACAGAAATACCCCCATTTACTGTGCAGTACTGTGAGTCGCCAACAATATTTTCACAAGTAATAACTGCAAATTTGTCCAAATTTGATCCTCCTCAGGGTAGTCAGTTAATTGTGTATGTGGATGACATTTTACTGGCCTCGGAAACAGAGCAGCAGTGCAGAGAGGACACTCTGGCTCTGCTCACATTCCTTTTCGAACAAGGTCACAAAGTGAGTAAAAACAGACTACAGCTGTGGAAAACTCATGTAAAGTATTTGGGTTATCAGCTCACACAAAATGGAAAACAATTAGATGTAAATAGAAAAGCTGCTATTTTACAGGCGCCGAAGCCAGTATTAAAAAAGCAAATGATGTCCTTTTTAGGCATGACTAATTTCTGCAGACAATGGATACCAAATTATGCAGAAACAACACAACCAATACAAGGGTTGATCTATGATGTCCCAATGGCAGCACAAGATGTCATTCAATGGACTGCAGAGGGAGAAGGAGCTTTTACTCAACTAAAACAGACATTAGTTGGAGCATCAGTGTTGGCTCTCCCAGACTACTCTAAACCATTTGTTCAGACAAGTGACTCTAGGGATGGTTTCATGACCAGTGTCCTTACCCAGCCATTTGGGGGGAACCTACAGCCAGTGGGGTACTTCTCTGCACGATTAGACCCTATTTCAAGGGCCATGCCTCCTTGTGTGCAAGCGGTACAAGCAGCAGCTTTAGCTGTTCAAAGCTCATCTACACTGGTTCTGTTCCATCCTCTAACACTTAAAGTATTGCATGCAGTGGCAGTGCTGCTGCTCCAGAATAAATTAGCTTTTATGTCTCCAGCTCGGCACTTAAATTGTACAGTATGACAACACTAATGACACAGCCTCATTTAACAATTGAGCGATGTAACACTTTTAATCCATCTACTTTCTTACCTAATGACTCAGACGGGGAAAAACATGACTGTAGCTGAGACAGAACTGACAGTCTTACCAAGACCAGACTTAAAGGACATGCCTTTAAATTATGAGGACATTGTAATGTTTGTAGAAGAAGAAGAAGAAGAAGAAGAAGAAGTTTTATTTATATAGCGCCTTTCCGTAGCTCAAGGTCGCTTTACATTTCACAAATACAGTACAGACAAACATTTAGATACACATCACATGAAACATATAGTTGTAATTACCCAAAATGTTTGTTAAATAGATATGTTTTTAACTGAGACTTGAATGCATCCACAGATGAGATGTTTCGTAAAGTAAGAGGCAGCGCAATGTTTGTAGACGGGTCATGTAAGAAAAACAAAGACAGAACAAACGCATCAGGGTTTGCAGTTGTAACTAATGATCGAGTACTTAAATCTTGTTCATTACCATCACATTATTCAGCAAAAGCAGCAGAACTTGTTGCTTTAATTGAAGCATGTAGATTGGGAAGGGGCAAAAGAATCACTGTGTACACTGATGTGACACACAGTAATGTGTATTCACATTATGTTTTATTTTTGTATGTAATCAGAAAGTTACATTTAAGAAATAACTTTAAGTTGTAATTGCACCCTCACGCCAGTAGGTGGCGCTTGTTTTCGTGAGACAGTATTGTGAGGTCAGCGTGTCCTCCTCACCAATATGGCAGAAGCGAGGCAAAGAGAAACTTCACTGTCGCCTGTCTCATCATTTCCCCGTGTTCTACAGGAACATTTAATCTGCCCAACAGGCCCAGAACCTGGCTCTGTTACAGATTCTTGGTGGCCCGTACGGGGATTGGTTTCTCATTAATGGAACTGATCCTCACTCAACAAACCTGCTGAAGAGCTGACTGAGGGGAGCAGATGTAAAGTGGAGCTGCTATCCATTGAGAGAAGAGATCCTGCTGAGAGTGACCTGTTGCAGAGCGCTGGTGGAGACATCATGGCGGACACTGAGAGGAAGAACCTGGTGTGGGACATCAGGAAAGGCCTGTTTGCACTGTCGCCTGATCAACTCTTCCAAGTTGCTTTAAATGTGGGTGCTGGACCGGGCAGGGATCCTTCAGAGTTGTCAAGTGGAGACGCAGAAGGATGCTTTGAGTACATCAACTCATTCATGTACAGTAAGACATTGTTAGAAGCAGAGGACAGTGGGATGGGAGAGTTGCTGGCTTTAAAGGACATGTTAGAGGACCTCCTACATCCAGCTAGTTTGTTTAGTGGCAAATCCCACAGTACAAACTGCTCAAGAAGTGTGCACCTCACAAGGTAGTGCCAGACCTCCTGTTAACCCTCTAGTTACCCTCCGAGACCTACCTTACCTGCCAAGGCGTGAGTTTAAGGTGCAGGGGGGCCAGATCGGAGATCACACTTCTGATATTAGCTACAACAGTGTTTGCAGGCAGATGGAGGAAGGCATAAAGGAAAACTTCACAGAGTTAGAGATTGTGAGGGGTGTGCTGAGGATCATTAAACCTGGAGATTTTAAGGACATGTTAGTTAACAAAGACGACATGACAGTTGCTGAGCTAAAAGGATTTCTGCAGTCACATCTTGGTGAGAGGAACAGTACAGAGTTGTTCCAGGAACTAATCTGCACCAAACAGAAAGAAAATGAAACAACACAACAATTCCTCAATCGTGTGATTGGTTTAAAACAAAGAATCCTTTTTTAATCTAAAAAGTCAGAATCAGAGATTAAATACACAACAGAAACAGTTCAAGGTGTTTTCCTGCATACAGTCTATCAGGGCATTGGGCACAAGGACAATGACATCAGAAGAGAACTCAAGCCATTACTTGCTGATCAAAATGTCAGTGACGAGACAATCTTAAAACACATTATGAAAGTAACCAGCGAAGAAAGTGAGCGTCACCGTAGGCTTGGTTCCATACAACGAAAAAAAAACGGCAATGATCATGTTGCACATGTGGATGAAGCAGAAACAAAAAAGACAAAGAAAGAAACTATAGACCAGAAACCCAAAACGGACACTATCAAAGAGTTTTCAGAGAAGATTAATGCGCTTGCCAAAATAGTAGATACACTCGCAGAAACAGTGCAAAAGGATCATTCCAGCAATGCATCCAAGGCACCTGCAATAAGAACTCAGAGACTGTATGCTTGTGCTAAGTGTGTCCAGGCTGGTTCCCAGAATTGCAACCACTGCTTCTCATGTGGCGAAGAAGGCCACCGAGCCATAGGCTGCTTAAAGCGCTCAAAGCGGCAGGGAAACGAGAGCCGGTTGCTCCAGAGGGACAAGCGGTAACCGGGACAACGCCCAAGTCCCACCTTGACACATAAACTGCATCAAAGTCAATGGTGAACCACGCCAAAGCAAAACAACCATTCAAAAATAAGACCAAAGAGACTATTAAAGCCACAGTGGGTAGCAATGAGCCAATAGTAAAACTAATAGGGAAGAAAGCAACAACAAAGTGTCTCCTTAATGGTTTAACTGTTAGTGCTCTTGTAGACACTGGGGCTCAGGTCAGCTTGATTGACAGGGCTTGGAAAAATAAGTATATTGCAGATGTTAGAGTATGCCCTATATCAGAACTAATGGAGTTAATGCAGTATGAACAAGTGCCAAAGATCTATGCTGTTAATGGGGAACGCTTACCTTTTGATGGGTGGGTTATCTTAACTGTAAACTTACCTGGCAATGAAGACCCAGAACTCTCATTGAATGTGCCTTTCTTGGTTAGTTCGCAGCCCTTAGAAACACCACTAATCGGTTTTAATGTAGTGGAAGTACTGATTCAAGGAAGTCCTGAGCAGGCAGCTTCTAACCTAGCTAAGTTACTGGGGGGAGCATTTTCTATTCCAGTCGATGATGCACAAGGCCTGGTACATTTCATCCAGACCCGTAAACAGAACACTGCTCAGGGGCGCTTAAGATTGGGGTACAAAGACACAATAATCCCTGCAGGCAGTACTACCTGGGTTAAGTGTAAAGTACCACCTCAGCTCGACCCCAGTGAGTCTTTAGTTTTATTTGAGCCCGAAGAGAGTTGCGCCCAGTTACAACAGTTAGGACTAGGTGAGGGCCTCCTTGAGATTCAGCCCGGTAAAACACCTTATGTGACTGTGCCACTAGAAAGTCACACCAAACATGATATTGTCTTAGCCAGAAAGTCTGCTATAGGCAGTATTCAGCCAATAAAGAAAGTGATTGAGACTGATTCATTAGTGGACAGAGGCATTGAAGCCCATACAGCCACTGTTGCCCAAACAGAAACACAGTCTCCACAGAGTTTGTGGCAACCCCCAGTAGATTTGAGCCATCTTGAGAAAGAACAACAACAGACAGTAGCAAAGATGCTGTATGAGGAGTCAGCGGCTTTTGCAATGGATGCTGATGATATCGGCTGCATCCCCAGCTTGCAAATGTCACTATGCCTCAAGGACGACATCCCTGTACAAAAAGCTTACTCCTCTGTGCCAAAGCCTTTGTTTTCTGAAGTAAAAGAGTACATTCAGGACCTCCTAGCTAAAGGGTGGATTGTTAAATCAAAATCTCCTTATGTTGCTCCTGTTGTTTGCGTCCGCAAAAAGGACGGCTCGTTACGCCTTTGCATAGACTACCGCCTGCTGAACCAGAAAACCATCCCTGATAAGCACCCTCTCCCTCGGATCCAAGACCTGACCAACACCTTGGGGGGGCACTCATGGTTCAGTATTCTCGATCAGGGCAAGGCGTACCACCAGGGATTTATGGCAGAGGGCTCACGCCACCTTACAGCCTTCGTCACTCCCTGGGGGCTCTATGAGTGGGTGCGAATACCCTTCGGCCTCTCGAACGCACCTGCCGCTTTTCAGAGAAGTATGGAGGAAATGTTAAGTTCACTCAGAGACAATTGCTGTATCCCATACTTGGATGACATTTTGTGTTATGCACCATCCTTTGAAGAACATGTCGAAGGTGTCAGACAGGTTTTGAAAGCACTCCAGAATCATGGTGTTAAGCTGAGACCCGAAAAATATGAACTGTTTCGCAGAGAAGTCAGGTACGTGGGCCGCCTTGTGTCAGCTGAGGGTGTGAGAATCGACCCAAAGGACTTGGAGGCAGTTCAGTCACTAAAGACAAAAACACCTCAAACTGTCGGTGATGTAAGGCGCCTACTAGGCTTTCTGAGCTATTACCGCAGCTACGTACAGGACTTTTCTCGCATTGCAAAGCCTGTTTACGAACTGTTGAAAGTCAAACCAGGCATGTCAATACACCAGTCCCGCCAGCCAAAGACAAAAGGTCCACAGTTGTCATCCAGGGCCCCTGTAGAGTGGACTAATGAACACCAACAAGTACTCGAACAGTTGATTGACATGCTCATAAGCCCTCCAGTCTTGGCCTATCCTGATTTTAACTTACCTTTCTGCCTCTACACAGACGCCTCAGAGCAGGGCTTAGGTGCTGTTCTGTACCAACGCCAGGATGGGAAGCTCAGAGTCATCGGGTATGGGTCCAGGACACTGTCACCAGCCGAAAGGAACTATCGTCTCCACAGTGACAAGTTAGAGTTTCTGGCACTCAAATGGGCAGTGTGTGAACGTTTTAGAGACTACCTCTACTACGCCCCTTATTTCACTATGTATACTGACAATAACCCTTTAACTTATGTAATGAGCACAGCCAAGCTCAACGCTGTGGGGCACCGCTGGGTTGGGGAACTGTCAGACTTCCGCTTTGAGATTAGGTACAGGCCTGGGAAGACAAATGTGGATGCAGATACTTTGTCCCTCTGCCTCTCAACATGGACAAATATGTAACTGAGTGCACTAAAGGACTGTCACCTGATGTGATTCAAGTAGAAAACCACATAAAATGGGTCACGAAGTACTAATAATAAACCCAGCTAACTTTGGAGAAATTTAGCAGTTCGTAAATGTTGTATTTCTGTTGAGTTTGAAGCAATGTAAAAAGATGAGAAAAACAGGTCAAGGCGAAGCCATGGGCGCCATTTTGTGTTTAGTGCGCATTTTATTTAAGCTCCTGTTTTGTAGAGAAACTACATTTAATGCTCTGATATTGTTAAAAATTGTGAATATGTAATGTTTAAGTTTATGGGTTCAGACAGTCAAAAGAATAAAATGTCTCAAGCTACAGCTAAAGTGCCAGTTCGCACATGGGTTAGTACCTTGCAATCTATGAGCCGTTAATTTAGCGGAGGTACAATAAAAAGCAGTTCAGCTGCGAGTTTAAAAGATTAAAAAAGGGTATTTTTGGTTTTAAAACAAATACGGAAAAATGAGTATGTGAATTGGGAAATTGTAATCATATTGAACGGTGTATTGTTAATAGAAAATTCAAAGAAATTGTGTACTGTACAGGATATTATATTTTATTGCATAATTGTGATATAAGAAACAGTAGTTAAAGCTAATTATTGAAAATACATGATTTGTATTAATAAAAATATGGCAGAAGCGAGGCAAAGAGAAACTTCACTGTCGCCTGTCTCATCATTTCCCTGTGTTCTACAGGAACATTTAATCTGCCCAACAGGCCCAGAACCTGGGTCTGTTACACTGACAGTCAATATGCCTTTTCAACTTTACATGTGTTTGCCCAACAGTGGAAAAACAGAGGGATGATTACATCCACGGGAAAACCCATTACACATAAAGATTCGATTTTACAACTTCCTTCAGAAGTGGCGGTATGTAAATGCACAGCACATACATCGAACACAGACTTAGTCTCCCTTGGCAACCACAAAGCAGGTTTGGAAGCTAAGAGAGCATCTGAGCCATGGGCTAACACATGTCTCAACAGGGGGGATGGTATCGATGATAAATAAGTACTTTGCAGCATATGAATTCCACAACTATTCCAAAAACTTTTGTGCATCGTGCTTGATTTGTTCTAAACATAATAACCAGGGAAGGCTCAGGCCAATATCAGGACGTATTCCGGAGCCCAGTTACCCTTTTGAATACATTTCTATGGACTTTATCGAACTGAATAAATGTCAAGGCAAAAGATACTGTTTAACCATCATTGATTTGTTTTCTGGTTGGGCAGAGGTTATACCAACAACGACTAACGATGCATTGACAGTGGCAAAAGCACTGGCCACAGTGATTGCACCACGTTTTGGATTACCGTCTAAAATTTACTGTGACAATGGGTCCCACTTCAGGAACACAGTGATATCTGAACTATCACAGATTTTTTTCTGTCCAGATGAAGTATTTCACCAGCTACCACCCTGAGTCTGCTGGGAGAATTGAACGGCTGAATGGGACAATTAAAGCAAAACTCAGGAAGGCAATGGAGGAGACAGGAAAGACTTGGGTGGACTGTCTCCCACTGGTGATGTTGAGCTTACATATACAGCCAAGCCTTAAAGGTCTTTCATCATGGATGGCAGACCTTTTCGAATCCCGACTATACAGTGGAAGGGAGATGACACAGAAGATATAGAACACATTTCAGACTACATGGCTAAAATGTTGAAATGCAGAAAAACTATGTCTACAGTTTCTTCCCCCACAGGACAAGTCGAAGCTGGGACTCAACTTGTGGATCCAGGGGACTGGGTGTTCATCAAGGTGTTGAAACGGAAAAATTGGTCCTCACCTCGCTGGGAGGGCCCATATCAGGTTCTACTGTCCACTCCCACGGCTGTGCGGATAGCTGAGCGTGGAACCAGACTCAGACGGGCACCATGCAGAACCCCGTCAGACCATGGCATCCATTTCGAATTACAGGGTGTGGCCTCAGAGGCACCCTCTGTATTCTGTTATCATTATCTCTTATAATTACCATACCCATAACTTGGTATTTTGGAGCCAGTTCCCACACAGAGAGGAACGGGAACCTCACTAGAGTTAAGAGGGAGGTAGAGGGTAATCCAGATTCAATACTGACAATAACTTGTATTGTACAGACTGATTGTGTTGTTCCGATTAATATCTGCTCTGTCTTAGACTGCGAGAGTGATATAGAGATACAGTGGATCGGAGCGGTGAAGTATATCTGCATCACTGGGGGTCACAAAGCCTGTGATTCCTGGAGCAATGTGATCGCAAACACTGGTCCACACGACTGGGGATATAATCCTCAGCCTTCATCCTCACCGGACCTGAAACAGAGACTGTCCTTAACCGAGGCGATGGACGCACTCACACTCACCTTGAAACAACCAAGGGTGGGGGACTCAGGCATGTTCGTTATGGGGGTTCACATCTCGGGTAGAGATCTATTGGGTCTATTTAGAATAAATGTTACTAAAGCTACTGGTACGAATACTGGTAATACTGATATAGAGACTGTCCAGCACACCATCTCTGTGGAAACAGGTTATGCCGAAAAGAATGAATGGATTGATTGGTTGGTATATACTGTTGAACAAAATGACCCAAGACAAAACTGTTATGCATGTGCTGGGGCTAGACCCCTATTGGCTACAGTACCTTTTCCCATTACACCATTCAATGATTACAAAAGTTTTGAATGCATGTTAAAATTGTATACTCTCTGTGATGGCTTTACAATTCTCTGCAGCTCATCTCAGAACATTTTAAGGGCCGTTTCGATTGGCTCCGGACACCTATAAATGGTGTGAACAACTTGGAGTTTCACGTATCATCACTCGTCCTCCAATAATATTCCAGTCGTCTCCACCAACACCCGCGTGTCAGGCAGTGTTAATTTCGTTGAAGAAATGTTTTCGTCATTATTTTCGTCACAAATATTTTTTTGCGGACGAAAACGAAACGAAAACTAAAAAAGAAGTCACTGATGGAGACTAAAACTATAACTAAATTGATTGACATTATCGTCAACGAATAAAGGACGAGATGAAAATAGACTGTGACGAAAATCAAATTAGCAGACGGGAGAGATGAACAAAAGAACCAATCCGCAAAACGGAACAGGCGAACACACTCCGGTACAGTAGGTGGCGGTATGCACCGAAAAAAATTGGTTGCGACCCGCCATTAATACTAGAGAAGAAGAAGAAGAACGGAACAGGCAAAACTTACTGCATGAGAAGAAGAGAACCAATCAAAGACTGACTTTGACTGAGCTCCCGGGAAGACGGCATTCAAAGAGCGACAAAATGTCCAAAGCTGGGAGAAAAAGAAGGGGAGACTTGTGGGCTCACTTCACGTTTGACGACGAGCAAAACAAAACAAAGTGTGAAGCATGCGGAGTGATAATTAGTGGCAAGAACACAACCAATTTAAAAAGACATTTACAGACGAGCCACCCGGACATTTTCTCAAAGGTAAATTCACAACGATGTTCTTTTGTTTATTGAGCTAAGCAAAATTGGAAGACTGCAGTGGGTAGATGTTGTAGCATTAAATATTACGACCTGAAAAGTACTGTAAAATAGCCCCTTCTTCAAGTTAGATGGGAGCACCATACTAATACGTAATATTATGCTATATACATTTGATTAAAACTAATGTTTAGTATATTTTACATTGTTCTACTTGTTGACAATATCACAAATATTTCTAGATTAGTCATGTGAAACGTGACTGTTCACATCCTATCATTATACATTGTAATCTAGCAATATTGTGGTATTTAAAACATACAATGTTGCTATACAAATGAATACCTTATAAAATCTTATTTTTTTTATCCACCTAGCTGCCAACTTATTAAATATTTACTTTTTTCACGCTTTTATTTGCGTTTAGTGCTTTAATATTTACTGCTTGCACAAATAAAGTGATTGAAATGAATAAATAATATAAACATATTTAAACTATTTTCCATTTTTTATGTCACAGCTACACAAGTCTCCTGATGAAGGTGGTGAACCAAGCGCAAAAAAGGCAAAAATGTCTAATCAAAACATTGCAGAAGCACTGTTAGGTACTACAAAGTACAAAAGCAATGCCAGAGAACGGCAAGTAAAAGAGGAGGCTATAGCAAAATGGATTGGACGGTCAGGGTTACCACTGACTACAGTAGAAGATGAGGACTTTATTCTCATGATAGAAGCATTTGATAAGAAGCTGACAGTGCCAAAGAAAACAAAGATAAACAATCTGATTGAAAAACACTATGACGAAGAAATGACAAAGTTTAAGAAACGACTGGGTGGTGCTCGTAAAGTGTCAATTGGAATTGACCTATGGACTAAAAAGGGACTGTCTGCATCATTCCTTGCCATAACTTGTTTTTTTTGTGTTGATCAAAACAATCCACAACACATCCTGCTCGCTCTTGAACAAGTTGCCCATCCACACACTGCCCAGTCCATTAAGGCCTGCGTGGATAAGTGCATGCAGGAATGGGGCATTTCAAATGACAAAATTCTGACTGTAATAACGGACAATGGTAGCAATATGGTAGCAGCATTTAAACACACTACTCAAGAAGAAGAAGAGGCTAGCTCAGATGATCAAGAGGACTCCCCCCGAGGTGAAAGTGATTCAGAGGAGGAGACTGAAGACCATCGGTAAGCCACTTTTATTCATAATTTCATTTGACAGTAAGTTAATGTATTACCTCATTTACCTGATATGTATTTACTTTCTTTTTGGTAGCTATCAAAACATGGAGATGGATATTGAAAGGATGCCATGTGTGGTTCACACGCTGCAGCTTGTGGTCCACATGCTAAACAAGGAGGCAAGTGTGAAGCGAATCCTTGACAAAGCACGATCAATTGTGAAGCTCTTTCGCAAGTCATCTGTTGCAACACAGAAGATTTTGGATAAGTGTGGCCTAATTGTTGTGAATGATTGTCCCACGCGCTGGTCAAGTACATATTACATGATTGCACGACTCCTCAAAGTTAAAGATCTTCTTTGTATTAATAGCGAACGAGATGGGGTGGGACAATTTACTTTCTAGTGAGTGGCAGAAGCTCAGCTCATTGCATGAACTCATGTTGCCTTTTGCCGAACACACACAGACTCTTCAGAGTGACACGATGTCTATGTCACTGATCGTCCCTGCCCTCTTAGATTTGCATAGCCACCTTACTGATTTTGAAGAAAACAAAAGTCATCGGGATTTTGCCACTCTAGCACGAAAAATGAAAGTAAATTTAAACCAGCGCTTTGCCTGGGTATTGGATTCATCAAATGAAAAGTTCTCTCCACTTGTTGCCGCTGCTTTCTTTCTCAACCCTACTGTGTGTGATACTCTCCTTGATGTGGCTGATGACAATGTTCAGGAACTTTTTAAGCAGGCAGAGGGGTATGTGGTCCAGTGCACTCGGAGTCAAGAGACTCACCCTGATGATGATGTGGAGGAACTGAATGGACCAGAGCCTGACCCTGAACCATCATTCTCCTCCTCATCGCAGCCAGTCTTCCGATTTCTGTCCAAATGCCGTGCAAAGCCTAAACCGAAGTCATCCACATGTAGCATCAGGCAGCAACTAAGCAAGTATAAGGAGGAGCTCTCACAGCCCATTACTTGTGATTCAGGAATCCAGTTTTGGCTTGGGAAAAGTGACACATTTTATCACAGCTTGAAACCATTAGCATTAGATCTGTTAGCAATGCCGGCTTCGCAAGCTTTTGCAGAGAGAGTTTTCAGTGTCACAGGTGACCTAACCAGGGGAAAGCGTAACAGAGCAAAAGTCACTTTAGCACGAAGTGCTTTCTTGAAAATGAATAGAGGTAAATAAGTGTTAAGTGTTGTTCTGTGGTTGAATTGCCAGCATTGTGGTAGCAAGAAGAAAATGTCGTTCAGTGCACTTTAGATTCGAAATTAAAAATGTTTGCACTTATTGTTCATCTCAGCTGTAAGCTTTAAGGTCCTGGACCTAACTTTATTTTTCTTTTATTGATGGTGAATTGGCAGCTAGTTATTGTTTACATTTCCATGACAGTGTTTGTTGCTGCATAAAAGCTTTTGAATTGAAATAAAGACACCGTTGTGTTGACATAAAGTTGAATTTGTGTTTTATATATTTTGGTTAAGTTTATTTTCTATACCAAACTTACAAAATATTGTAAAAAATTGTTTAGTAAATCTGTTATTGATTTTAGTCTTATTTTAGTTGACTAAAATAACAAGCAATTTTAGTCGACTAAAATACCAAGCAATTTTAGTCGACTAAAATAAGACTAAAATTAAAACAAATCAGATGACTAAAACTTGACTAAAACTAAAAAGAATTATAGTCAAAAGACTAAGACTAAAACTAAATTAAAATTTTGTGTCAAAATTAACACTGGTGTCGGGCGCAACAAAGCTGGAAAATTGATCTACGAATTTTGCAAATCTAAGATCATTGCGTCTTGATCCTGACCTCCGAAATGGCAGAGGTTCATCTTCAGACCTGCAATGTGCTGTGGTGTAATATTTTATATGTCATGTGTTTTAAACTATGTAGATCCAGTTAGTTATTCATTTAAACATTTAATATAAAAGACAAATTCTAATGTCAGACACACACACAGGAAGGGCCAGATAAAAACGCAGGTGTCTGCGGGAGGAGACAGAGCCGGGCAAGGAGTAGCTCAAGGCCAGGCCGAAATGACATCAGGCCGGACCCTTGCACAATGATATCAGTAAAGTAATAACTTTACTGATATCAAACCTGTATAAAAGCCTATGTCTACTGTTCAAATGTTAGTAGAGCTGGGGTAGTCTACTCGGGTCGTTTATTGTGTTGGCTGTGAACAATAAAGACTCTATGGCATGGAAATCGTCTCGGGTTACTTGACTGTAACCCTGTTCCCTTAAAAAGCGGGAACGAGATGCTGCGTAGCATTACGCTATGGGGAACATTCTTTGTGTGACCGGTTGTGAAGCACGTGTGTCAAACACGCCAAGAATTGGCTTATAATACCTCTGTTGGTGACGCAGCTCATCAGCGGCAGCTGTGTGATTGCGCGCACCTGAACAGAGGGTATAATAACACATGACGCGGGAGCGCCTCAGGTCAACTTTGTCTGAAGAGCGCTCGGACACGCCCAGTGCGGCATTGCAGCGCAGCATCTCGTTCCTCGCTTTTTAAGGGAACAGGGTTACAGTCAAGTAACCCGAGACGTTCCCCTGTCCAAAAGCTACACTCGATGCTGCGTAGCATTACGCTATAGAGCAGAATACCAACGCCGCGCACTGTAAGTGTCTGGACCCCTCGGGTTGTGAAGTGTGCACAAACACAAAAGAGGTCTCAAACACAATTTTGGGATGATGACTCAAGGACATGCAAGCCCTGAGTAGCATGAACATCCAAGCTATAGAATCTGATGAATGTGTGCGGAGAGGACCAGCCTGCCGCATCACAAACTTGCTGCAGAGGGGCACCTTTTGCTAGAGCTGTTGAAGCTGCAACCCCTCTAGTAGAATGAGCCCTCACACCAATGGGCAAGTTTGACCGCGCACGCGTCATTGGCCAGGGCAATGGCATCCTTCACCCAACGTGATATAGTTTGTCTGGTAGCTGCAACCCCAGCTTGCAGCCCCGTAGCATATAAACAGCTGTTCGGACTTACGCCACTGGCTAGTGCGGTGGACATAAGTCTGGAGGGCACGTACTGGACACAGTAAGTGAAGTCTCTCCTGCTCGGTGTTATAAATGGCGGAGGACAGAAGGCTTCAAGAATGACTGGATTTAAGGTCGAAATGGAACTTTTGGAAGATAGTTAGGGTGAGGATGCAAAATGGCTTTGACCAGCCCAGGAGCAAAGTCTAGGCAGGAGGGCGAAACTGACAGAGCCTGCAATCTCCAACCCTCTTGAGAGTGGTAATGGCCGCCAGAAGAACCATCTTTAGAGTCAGAAACTTGACAGACGCTGACTGCAGTGGTTCAAAAGGAGTGCTTTTTAAGCCCTCCAGCACTATAGCTAGGTCCCAGGAAGGAACTCTAGCTCTAGTTTGGGGTCTCAACCCCGCAATCAGGGCGTGGCAAGCCGAAATGGCGGCCACGAAAACCCTGAGTGTGCTAGGATTAGTGCCCAGGACAGTTTGTCCTGCAGAAACTCCAGCACTGAAACAATCTGGCAGTGGACTGGGTCTGTATGATGTATAGCACACCAGGCATCAAAGACACGCCATCTGCAGGCATAGGCTCTCCTAGTAGAGGGAGACCTAGCGCTCAGAATAGTCTCTACAACAGGGGCTGGGAGCCCGACATCTCTTAAATGGTCCCCTCAGGGGCCAGGCGTAAAGGTTCCAGAGCTCGGGCCGGGATGAAACACTGTCCCCTGTGCCTGAGAAAGGAGATCCCTCCTGGTCGGAATCGCCCATGGCGAGCCGTCGAGGAGAGATATTAGGTCTGAGAACCACACTCTGGTTGGCCAACGGGGCGCTACTAGTAAGAGGCGCGACCCCCGTTGACGGACCTTCGCCAGGACTCCCGGGAGCAGAGCCACCGGGGAAATGCATAAAGCGCAGTCTGGGCCACACATGGGCCATTGCCTCCAGACCCAGGGAGCTGGAGGAGTCAGAGAGAAGTAGAGGGGACATTGTGCTGTCTGCTGTGAAGCAAAGAGGTCCACCTCTGCTTCGTAAAATCTTCCCAGATTTGGCTCACTACCTCGGGTGGAGTTCCCACTCCCCATTGTGTCACAGCCTGTCTGGACAATAAATCTGCTCCCACATTCATGCGCCGGGATATAAATCGCCCTGAGGGACAGGAACTTGTCCTGAGCCCAAAGCAGCACCTGCTGCGCTAGCTTGTTCAAGCGGCACGAACGCAGTCCGCCCTGACGATTTATGTAAGAGACCACCACTGTGCTGTCTACTTGTACTAGGACATGGTAGCCCCTTAGCTGCTGGAGGAAGTATTTCAGGGCCAGAAATACAGCCTTCATCTCGAGGCAATTGATGTGCCATGCGAGAAGATGGCCTCTCCATATCCCTTGGGCTGGACGGCCATCTAAGACCGCGCCCAGCCCGTGAGGGATGCATCTGTCATTAGCATCATGCGACGACAACATGGACCTAGGGTGGGACCCAAAGTAAGAAACTGGGGTCTGAACCACATAGATAGGGTACGAAGCCCTCGGCGCAGAACCCTTATTTGCTTCAGGGGTTGGCCCTTGGATGAAACCCCTGGCTCTGAGCCACAGCTGAAACGGTCTCATGCAGAAGGCCCAAAGGAATTACCGTGGATGCAGATGCCATGAGACCCAATATTCTTTGAAAGAAGTGCACAGTCACTTCCTGGCCTAGCCTGATAGCTTTCAGGGTAGTTAGAATGGACCCGACACGTGCAGGAGACAGATGTGCCTGCATCTCGGTTGAGTCCCAAACAACCCCTAGATATGTTGTCCTCTGAGCGGCCGAGAGAACGCTCTTCTCGGCGTTGAGTCTCAAGCCTAGAGAGTCGAGATGAGCTAGGACGAGGTCCCGATGTCGAAGCACTAGCTCCTGAGACTGAGCTAATATCAGCCAGTCAGCCAGTATGTAATTCAAAATGCGGATGCCCTGGAGTCGCAAAGGAGCCAAGGATGCATTCATGCATTTTGTATATGTACGGGGTGACAAGGCCAGGCCGAACGGAAGAACCTGATACTGGTACGCTTCGCTCCCGAAAGCGAACCTCAGGAACTTTCTGTGCTGTGGCAGGATTTCTATGTGAAAATACGCGTCCTTTAGATCGATGGTGACAAACCAGTCGCTTAATCGGATCTGGGACACAATCATTTTTATTGTGAGCATTTGAATTTTAATGCTTTGAGGTAGCGGTTTAACCCGAAGGTCTAAAATTGGCGCAGCCCCCATCTTTTTCGAACTAGAAAATACCGGCTGTAAAACCCGGATTGTCTGTCTGGTGGGGAACACGTTCTATGGCCCCTTTGTCCAGCAGAACCTGCAGTTCCTGTGTCAATACATGGGCTCATTCCGGTTTCACGGAAGTGGAGACCACGCCGTTGAAACGCGGAGGACGATTGGCAAACTGAAGTCTGTAGCCTTTGGTCACAGTCCTTATTACCCACGGGAGATATTTGGCAGGAGCATCCATGCTGCCAGTTTCTCCAAAAGGGGCAGTAGTTTTGGCACGCCGTCGGTTTTTTTTTTTTTTTTTTTGGGGATGTAAGACACCCGCCGTCCTGAACCAAGGCAGGAGACGGACGGACACTTACAATTGCGCTGGAGACTGCTGCTCCCCGAATGCCAGTGGCGGCGGAGAAAAAAACAGCAGACTCCTGAGGGTGTCGACATGGAGTCTTTAGACTCTCTTGGATTTTGTTGCGCCCCACCCGGTGGGAGCACGCCCCCGCGGCCATGGGCGCACCAATTTCAGGGCCTCTGCTTCTTGGCGGAGATAACATTCCGCAGGTCCGTTCTCTTTTGAGCAGCGCAAGAATCCGCTCCCCAGTCATTACGAGGGGGGGCACGATTCGCCACACTCTCCTTCTGGGCAGCCCGCTTTTCTCTGGAAGGGGCTGGACCTGGCCGGGACAGGGTGGCCGACGGTCCCGGCTGCTGAGCACGGCGAGGAAGGAACCTCACAAACACCTCCTCATAGCGTTTAGCCTCGCGGAACTTAGTGGCGACGGAGTCCATCACGTTGCCAAAAAGACCGGAAGGCGAGATGGGTGCATCCAGGAGGAAGGCGCGGTCCTTCTCTTTGATGCCCGTGAGGTTAAGCAACAGATGTCTTTCCGTCGACAAAGCAGACATGGAGCGCCCAATAGCGCGGGCCGTCTGCTTAGTTGCACTGAGAGAGAGGTCTGTGGCACGGCGTAGCTCAGAAAACGATCCTCGTCCACAGAACCCCCTGTGCTCAAATCTTTGAGCAGCTCAGCCTGGTATGCCTGCAAAACCTCCATGGTGTGCAGTGCTGCACCAGCCTAACCGCCACCTGGAAAGCCTTCCCACCAGTGATGACGTGAACCGGCATGGCTTGTTGGGGAGTGTAGGCTTTCTTAGGAGGACGATGTCCCGGGGAGAGATAGCCCGCAGGCGTCTCTTCCACCTGGGGCATCGACCCATAACCCGCACCTGTCCTGTGCGCCACGATAGTCGAATAAATCGACATCGAAGGCACGAAAACACGGGACGAATAGGGCTTATTCCATGAGCGTGCCAGCTCCTAATGGAGGTCCCCAAAGAAGGAGAGACCGCTGTGATCCCTCCCCTGGCCACCTGACAGAAACCTGTCATCCAGTTCAGAGTATTAAATACTCTAAACTGAATACTGAGTGGCCTCAGGAGCAGGGCAACCCAAAATAATTTAGGGTGCCCTGCCCCGAGGCCACCCAACACCCAGCCTCGCCACTGCTCCTGTAACCACCTTGAGCAGCTCCTCAAACGCCGCGTCAGAGCGGAAGAGCACTCCGAGGCTGCGGCGCCCCCAGAAGCCAGGGATGAGGCTTCATCGACGTGCTCATGGGAAGCGCCGGAGCGCGCCCGCCCGAGCACAGAGCCGGTGTCTGCCTCATCTGGTGGAGCGCGAGGACATAGGATCTGATCCCTGCGCCTCAGCCAGATCAACACTCAAAACAAAATTCATGCTGATCATCGTCAGCAATGTGCCTCTGTTACGGAGGAACACATTTCTTACTGAACCCAGCCATGATACTTTTGTATTTATTATTTTATATATTTTCGTACTGGCACAGAGAGTAGGTTTGCTCACACTTCACACAATGCGATCTGAAGACAAAGAAAACCTGAAGACGCTCCCGCGTCATGTGTTATTATACCCTCTGTTCAGGTGCGCGCAATCACACAGCTGCCGCTGATGAGCTGCGTCACCAACAGAGGTATTATAAGCCAATTCTTGGCGTGTTTGACACACGTGCTTCACAACCGGTCACACAAAGAATGTTCCCCATAGCGTAATGCTACGCAGCATCGAGTGTAGCTTTTGACAGGGAACTGGTGTTGCGTTCACAACTTATTCCACACAAATAGTGCCAAAGACTGAGGGGTCAGTTTTGACGCTACAGTGCGCTGCTGAACACTCGCTCTCTGACTACTAAAGCTTCTGTTTTACATGACATAATCACTGACATGAACCTGGACATGCTACTTCTGACTGAAACCTGGCAGATGCCTAATGACCTTTTCAACCTGAATCTCTTAACTCCCCCTGGATACATCTACTTTGCTCAGCCACGTCTTCATCGTCGAGGTGGTGGGCTGGCTGTAGTTTGCCGTAAGACTATTAAGATTTCAAAGATAGAGTTGCATGACGTTACAGCATTTGAATATCTCGCGCTGAAAATATCTGGCAAATCGTCACTGGCTGTAATCTTGATTTACCGACCTCCAAAATGTCATGCTGATTTGTTGTCTGATTTCTTCTCTGAGATCAGTGCATTACTAACTCTTGTATGTGGTACTTATTCATCTGTTATTCTGCTTGGTGATTTTAATTTACATGAAAACACTGTTCAATGCAATGAACTGACCTCTGTTCTGGACTGCTTTAACCTAACCCAACATGTAACCTTTGCTACTCACTCCAAGGGCCATATACTGGATCTCATATGTACATCTGGCTTAAATAATTTTGTTAGTGGTTCTGATTTTGCTTTTTCAGATCATAAAATCATAAACTTTAGTTGTAGTTTTCCAATATCTATACCGCCTCTGAAGAAAATGTTGACTTATCGTAAAATCAATTCTGTTAATCCATCTTCTCTCTCTGACTCAATAAGGGCTCCTATCTTGTCAAAATGCCTACTATCTAATTGTCCTGTCTGCTGTATATACAATAATGCTTTGTCTCAAATACCTGAGATGCATGCTCCCGTAAAAACTAGACTGGTTCCATCTACTCGTGCTGCACCCTGGTTCACTCCTGAACTACGAACGATAAAAACTGAGGGACGCCGCCTAGAAAGGCTATACAGGAAAACTGGGCTTATTGTACACTCTTTGGCGTTTAAAGAACACTGGCACAACTACCGTACTGCCCTTAACCATGCAAAATCCTCTTATTTTACCTCTACCATTAGGAATTCCAAGTGCAGGCCCAAGTTGCTCTTTGCTATGGTTAGCAGACTTACAAATCCACCACAACTTGCTATGTCGGGTTCTGTGGGGCTTGTAAATAGTTTTTCAAAATTCTTCTCTCACAAATTACAGACAATCACTGCATCCATTGCTAAAAACACTCGTCATGCACCTGACTCAGATTTTCACTTAATGTTTGCTGATTCAGCTCATTCTACAAACTCTCTCTCTGCTTTTACTCTAACTACTCAAAGTGCCATAAGCGATTTAATTACAAAGTTAAATTCCACATCCTGCCAACTTGATCCTATACCTACTGTTCTGCTTAAGTTATGTGTCCCTGAGGTTGCACCCTTCATAACACATATGATCAACTGTAGTCTGTCGTCCGGCGTTGTTCCAGCAGATCTAAAAATGGCTGCGGTGACGCCGATTCTTAAAAAAACAGGCCTAGACCACCTAAACATGGACAATTACAGACCAATATCCAACTTACCAGTCATAAGCAAAGTCCTTGAAAGGGTTGTTGTTTCGCAATTGCGGTCATATTTGGATATAAATGGCCTTTTTGAACCTTTTCAGTCTGGTTTTCGCCCAGCACACAGCACTGAAACGGCTCTTCTCCGGGTGGTTAATGACATTCTTTTGTCCATGGATGCAGGGCTGACAAACATCTTGCTGCTTCTTGATTTAAGCGCTGCTTTTGACACAGTCTGCCATGAATTAATGATCTCTAGGCTCTCTGACATTGGCATCACTGGCTCTGCACTTTCCTGGCTCATTTCCTACATTAGTGACAGAAAATATTATATCATTATACAAGGGATTAGATCTGCTACTGCTCCACTCACACAGGGTGTCCCTCAAGGTTCGGTTCTTGGCCCACTACTATTTATCATCTACATATATCCACTCGGTTACATCATACGCAAGCATGGACTTCAGTTCCACTGCTATGCAGATGATATTCAAATCTATCTCACCACCAGCTCCAATGCTCCATCTCTGCCTGACTCACTCACAGCATGTATTAGGGACATTAAGTATTGGATGTCCCGAAATTTCCTTAAATTGAATGATAAAAAAACTGAGATAATATTGATTGGTTCTACTGCCACAGTGAAAACAATGAACCAGGCTTTTGATGTTCATGGAACACCTTCGTCACTGATCCATAACCTTGGTGTTTTATTCGATTCAAATCTATCTTTTGGCCCTCACATTTCTTCTCTTGTTAAAAACTCTTTTTTCCATCTTCGTAATATTGCCCGTCTCCGATCTTCTCTCACCATTGCTGATACTGAAACCTTAATTCACGGATTAATCACTTCACGTCTGGACTATTGCAATGCCTTTTTTCTTGGTCTTCCAAAAAAACTTATTGCTAGATTACAGTATGTTCAAAACTCAGCAGCAAGAGTTCTCACCTCCACTAGGCGCTCTGCTCACATTACTCCTCTGCTTCATGACCATCACTGGCTTAGCATCACGTATACACTTTAAAGTATTGCTTCTAACATTCAAAGCATTAAATGGTCTTGCTCCTCAATATCTGTCTGACCTACTCTCCCCCTACCGCCCTGTCCGGTCCCTTAGATCAGCCGAACTCGGTCTGTTATCCATCCCACGTTTCCGTCTGTCTACTGTTAGTGGAAGGGGTTTTAGTTTAAATGCTCCTCAACTATGGAACGTGTTGCTTCTTACTTTACAAAACATCTCATCTGTGGACGCATTTAAGTCTCAGTTAAAAACATATCTATTTAACAAGCATTTTGGGTAATTACAACTATATGTTTCATGTGATGTGTATATATAGATGTATATGTAAATGTTTGTCTGTACTGTATTTGTAAAATATAAAGCGACCTTGAGCTACGGAAAGGCGCTATATAAATAAAACTTCTTCTTCTTCTTCTATATTCAGGCTCCTCCACCAGAGCTCTGTGTTGAGTTGCAGTATCGTTACCCACCTGTAAAAATTCATGTTAAACCACCTTGGTTTTCTCCTTATGAGGGCAACTACACCTGCATCACTCGAAGCGGGAAAGTGGATGTGGGACACCTGTCTTCCTGTAACACCACGATGAACTCAAGGGAGAAATTAATGATGCTTGGGTCCGAAACCATATAGAAGGCAGGGCGGACGTCTGGTGGTTCTGCGGAGATAAGACCATTCGACCACTGTTACCTGCCGATTGGACTGGTACTTGTGCACTCATTCAATTGGTCCACCAACATACTCCCTCCCACACAGTGAAACTGATGGGATTGTGAGCGATTGTGGGCTCACACGAGAGGAGCAAGAGGGAAGCTCCCTCTGGTTCATTTGATGATCGAATATACATGGACGCCATTGGGATCCCTAGAGGGGTCCCTGACCAGTTTAAGGCTCGAAATCAGATCGCAGCTGGATTTGAATCACTTTTCTTTTGGAGGGTAACCATAAATAAAAATGTTGATTGGATTAACTATATTTATTATAACCAACAGAGATCCATTAATTACACCCGAGACGCAGTGGTCGGTTTATCCGAACAGCTGGATAAAACCAGCATCATGACCTGGCAAAACAGGATGGCACTGGACATCTTTGCTGAACGGGGTGGGGTATGTAAAATGTTTGGACAAGTTTGTTGTACCTTTATCCCTAACAACACGGCTCCTGATGGCAGTATAACCAGAGGTTTAGAAGGACTCACCACCTTATCAATCGAACTGGCTGAAAACGCAGGCATAGAATACTATTATAGAAACGGCTCATCCTGACGCTGTTTTTATTGTTGCCGGTGACTTTAACCATTGTAGTTTGCGGACTGTATTCCCCAAATACCACCAGCATGTTGACATTCCCACCCGTGATAAAAACACTCTTGACCACGTCTACAGCAACATACGTGGTGCATACAGGGCTGCACCCCGCCCCCACTTCAGACACTCGGACCACATTTCTTTGTTCCTGTACCCTGTTTACAGACAAACACTGAAACAAGCACACCCTGTCACCAAACAGATCAAACTCTGGACCCGGAGCGAGATCACCCTGCAGGACTGTTTCGCTGACAGACTGGGATGTGTTTAAAGCTGCAGCCACTGTGGAGGACTCTTCCATCAGCGTACAGGATTATGCTGAGTATGTGTCCGGGTACATCAGCACTTGTGTTGATAACATCGTGCCCACCATACAAATCAGGAAGTTTCCCAACCAGAAGCCCTGGATAAACAGTCAGGTACGTCACATGCTGCGTGCTCGCTCTCTTGCATTTAGATCAGGCAATGAGAACGAGTACAAAGCTGCAGTATGGACTGAGAAAAGCCATCACAGCGGCCAAGAGGCAGTACAGAGAGAAGCTGGACAGCTTCTACTCTACTGCGGATTCAGGGCGGATGTGGCAAGGCCTGCAGCACATCACAGACTACAGGACCACCACCAACAACATCGCATCAACAGACAGCCTGCCGGATGACCTCAACAATTTCTACGCCCGCTTTGAGGCTCCCAGCAACACTGCAGAGAGGAGCTCACACACACCTGGTTCACCCAACCCCCCTCCCCTCCACCAACCATCTCAACAACACAGGTACACAGAGCTCTGAGGAAGATCAACCCCCGCAAAGCAGCAGGACCAGACAACATTCCTGGGCGGGCCCTCAGAGCATGTGCCAACGAGCTGGTTGATGTTTTCACCTCCATCTTCAACCTCTCCTCAGCCAGCGCATTGTACCACCATGCTTCAAGACCACGACCATCGTCCCCCTGCCCAAGAAGAACCCACCCACCTGCCTGAATGACTACAGGCCAGTGGCACTCACTCCAATCATTATGAAGTGTTTCGAGAGAGTGGTGCTGGCCCACATTCAGAGCAGCATACCGACACCATTGACCCCCTGCAGTATGCCTACCGGCCCAACAGGTCCACCTCAGATGCTATCGCTACTGCCGTCCACTACTCCCTCTCACACCTGGAGAACAAGGACTCATACCTACGGATACTTTTATAGATTACAGCTCCGCCTTCAACACGGTCATCCCACACAAACTCACCCACAAACTGTCCACACTTGGTTTGCACCCCACCCTCTGTGACTGGCTCCTAGATTTCCTGACTGGCAGGCCTCAGTCTGTCAGGATTGGTAATAGGACTTCAGCCAGCACCATCACAAACATTGGTACTCCACAGGGCTGTGTACTCAGCCCCATCCTCTACACCCTGTACACCTACGACTGTGTCGCCTCTCACAAGGACAACATCATCCTGAAGTTTGCTGGCGACACACCGCAGTGATAGGACGCACGCTGGCGGTGACGAGGCAGCTTACAGGAGGGAGGTGGCCAGTCTGGTGTCATGGTGTGAAGACAACAACCTCACCCTCAACACGGACAAGACAAAGGAGATGATAGTGGACATGAGGAGGGAGAGGAGAAACGCCTCAGCCACTGTTCATCCGGGAACTTGAAGTGGAGAGGGTGAGCAGCTTCAAATACTTGGGTGTCCACATCAATGAGGACCTCACTTGGACACCTCACATCACGCAGCTGGTCAAGAAGGCTCAACAGCGGCTGTATTTTCTGAGGAGGCTGAGGAAGTTTGGCATGTCGCCCAAGATCCTCAGCAACTTCTACAGCTGCACCATTGAGAGTGTCCTGACCAGCTGCATCACTGTGTGGTACGGCAGCACTTCTGTCATGGACCGCAAACGCCTGCAGAGAGTGGTGAAGACTGCGCAGAAGATCACCAGGACTCCACTGCCCTCTCTGCAGAGCATCTACCATCGCAGAGTCCACAGAAGAGCTGCTTCCATCCTCAAAGACCCCTCCCACCCCCAACATGGTCTGTTCACACTTCTACCCTCAGGTCGGAGGTACAGAAGTGTGAAATGCAGGACTTCAGAATGAAGAACTCATTCTTTCCCTCTGCCATAAGACTCCTAAACAGCAGATAGGAGTCTACATTCACAATCACAACATTACATGAACAATTGTTTACCTACTGCACTACCTCACTTTACTTTACACCGTCACTTTACTTTACACCGTCACTTTACACTTTACACTTTACACCATCACAACTGCACTACCTCACTTTACTACTTTACTCCTTTTGCCCTCTTGTATTTTTTTTGTATATTTGTATTTTTTGTACTGCATTATTATCACTTGTATATTTGTCTTATTTTTTTTATATTTTTACTTACTTGTGTGACATTTTACTGTGGACGGCAAAGTAAGAATTTCATTGTACAGGGAAACATGCTTTCTGTCTGTACACATGACAATAAACACTTTGAATCTTTGAATCTATACACCCTGGTTTGAAGTGTTTGGGAAATGGGCTGGAATTCTGAGGTCAGTGTTCATAGCACTGACAGTGGCATTCGTATGCTTAATCCTGTTTCTGGACACTGTATTATTGTGTTTATGCCATCAAAAGTGTGTATCTAAGTATATTGTGGTAAATGGGTTGATGTTCGTAATGCTCCTTACAGGATCCAGAGTCATAACGAGAAGAATAGACCCTTCTTCCATCAATCTCAGAAGTTTACAGTTATAAAATTGTTGAATGAATTTATGTGTGTTGCAGCATGTGTAAAGATGCATTCTATCGGTATAAATCTGCAGTACCAATGTATGTGTATGCTTATGATTGTGGAAAAACTAAAATTCAATGTTACTTTGTGGAAGGTAAAAGGATTATTTGAACTAAAGTAGTTAGAATAACATTCCCCCTCCGACCATGAGCCAAATGCCCCCAGGCCGTGTCGAAAACACGCCTCTTCCAGCGGCCCACAAAACCTGTGTGTGCGCCGGAAATCGTCCTCTCTTTTTGTCTCTCTTGCTTTCTTCCCTAATTCTACTCGCCTTGGTTATGCAAAATCTCTAGTCCGCTTCGGACCGCTTTAACTATAAACTTACTTTTAAATTTTTCTAGACAAACGTGATTTTTCCTTTTAAAGTTTTGCACATTGCCTATTTTTGTAAGACACTCTTTTGACGTCGTCCCCAGGAGACGGGAGACATTGTTGTAGTTCTCGTGAAGGCTAAGAACTACACTTGAACTAACCAGCAGAAGCCGGAAAGTTGTGAAAACAACTCCGAAAAACCTTTTCCAGTGGTCTAGCAACAGTTTTTCACAGACTCTAATCTGTTTCTGCCTAATGCCAACGGCAGAGATAGCTTTATACAGTAACGCCTACACATCAACTCCGCTTCAACAGCCGCATCGCTAACCAGCGTCTTGTGAACACGATCTCTTCCAAACCCAGACGCACCGCGTCAGAGTTACGAAGTGACCCTTTGGACCTCTGACGGAAATCGAACTGGGACAGTACCAGCGAAAAACAAGTAAGCCGGGAGCAGGAGTTTTGGCGTTCTAAACTGTATTTTATAAGCTCAAGTCACTATACCTTCATCTACTCCCCTCTAAAAAACTTCCCTTAGTTAAACAGCATATTGAATTAGCCAAAACTTCCCTTTGCCTCCACAAAGTTCTAATCAGTAAATGTTATTGTTTATTATTCTGTTTTAATCATTCTCATTATCTGTCAATAATCTTTTCCTTTGTGTCATTCCCTATCATGATAATTAATATGTTAGTATAATCTTTAATAAAACCCCATAAAACGTTAAAGATTTTGATTTGGTGTTTTAATGTTTATATAACAAAAAAACTGAGAATTCTATTCCTTCAGATTAATTAAGACTTACTAAATATAACAGTTTCCCAGAACTGAGATCTGGGTGGTGCCCTCAACGAGACAATAATTTTGATAATAAAGATATTAATTGATAATTTACATAAATTATTAAATTAATATTTCTATTACATCTATAAACACTACATTTGTATGCCCCTAACGAAGACAACATTGCTTTTTTCAAAGATATTTCAGCTGTCCTCACATTGCGAGCCGAGGGGACGCTCATAATGGGAGGGGATTTCAATTACATGTTGAACCGACAATTAGATAAGCAACCTCGAGAGTCTGGTCCAGTGCCAAAAAAAAAACGTGGTGCTGCGGAGTATAATGGAGGAAATGGGTTTAGTAGATGTATGGCGCCAAAAACATCCTAAAGAACAAGACTACACATTTTTCTCTAAAGTACATGGTAGCTACTCCAGAATAGATATGTTATGTATGCCAAAAGGAGAGGTTTACAAAGCGATCAGCTGCCACATTGAACCAATAACCATCTCTGATCATGCCCCGTTGGTCCTTTCATTGGCCCTAGATAAAAGTTGCAGTTTTAAAACAGTGGTGGTTAAATGTTTCCCTCCTTAATAACTTGAGTGTTGTACAAAAGATTAAGCTAGAATGGAAAGACTATTTAGATCACAATGATAACGGAGAGGTTTCGGCCTCTACATTATGGGAGGCAGCAAAAGTGATTATAAGAGGAAAACTGATCGCATTATCATCTAAAATCAAAAAAGAAAGGATTAAGGAACAACAAAAATTGGAGAAAAATATTTTAGATTTAGTAAAGGAGCATAAGGAGACTGGTCAAGAAAATACCTTTCAAGCATTAAAGAAGTGCAGACAAGAGCTTAATGACCTATTAACATATAAAGCGGAGGGGACTCTACGATTTGCCAATCAACGATACTATGAATCGGGAAATCGAGCGAGTCGATTACTAGCTTTTCAATTACGCAAAGCACAGGCCAACCGTAGAGTACCGTACAGTAGCAAAAATTCTACATCCAAATTCCAAAAAAATCTTATCTCATCCTAAAGATATTGCCAATGCATTCTCCACCTACTATGAGGCATTGTATGACTCACCGGAAACTGCTGATGAGGCAATTAAGATTGAAAGATTCTTGGAAAATATTAATCTACCTTCATTAAAGGACACCCAATCTGAAGCATTAGTAAAACCAATTTCAATAAAAGAAATCGAAGCTGGGGGACTTCCGGTGATGGCGTAACGAGCAAGACATGTCTGGTGACCGCTCTCCGAGATTGATTAAAAATACCCACTAAAAACTTGATGATATATTATTCATCAAGATAGTAAGTTAAGTATATTAGTGGGGTTCAAAACATTAAAGGCCAAAAAGATAAAAATGCCTAAAGGAGACAAATTAACACCTGCGACAAAAGCTAGCAACGTAGCCGAGCTAACAAACACGAGCTTGGGTGGAACTAGCAAGACATCGAGTGCTATATTAGAAGCAATAGAAACGCTAAAATCCGAACTGAAGGAGGACAATGACAAACTGAGGAAGGACACCAACACCCTGCGTAAGAAGATTGGTAATAAACTCGACAACATGACGGAGGAAATGAGAGGCCAGACTGAAAGAATGGAAGAAGCCAAGAACCGCGTAGGACGTGTTGAGGACGTGACTCAGGACTTGACCGAAGCGCTGATTGAAAGCATTAAGCGACAGAGGAGTATCCAAAACAAACTGACCGACCTCGAATCCAGATCACGAAGGAACAACATTCGCCTTTTTGGGGTAGGTGAAGGAGAGGAAGGGAGGTCGGTGACACAATTCGTGGCTGATTTCCTCAAGCGAGAGTTACCTTTGCCAGCGGACTTGGATCTTAAAATTCAGCGAGCCCACCGAGTCTTTGCAGCCAAGCCTCGAGCAAATAACAACCCGAGACAAATTATAGTAAATTTTCAAGAATACACCACTAAAGAGCTAATTCTCAAAGAAGCGTGGAAAAAAGGACGCATTCAGTCAAACGGGAGAAACATTTATTTTGACCATGACTATGCAACTGAGGTAGTCCAAAAACGCATGGCATATCAAGAGATTAAGAAAATGGTGTGTTTCCAAACACCCTACACGAGCATACAAATCCATTGGGAGAGCGGCATGGGAATATACAGCAGCGCACACAAAGCTGGGATGGAGCTGCGAAATCGGGGCTTGGAAGTAGAGGTGCCGGCAGCGGCTTCGGAAGAAGTCGCCATTGAGACTAGACTACAGAAAACCCTGGGATGGCAGAAGGAGGTACGTCCCCGTCGAGAGCACAGAGTCCCCGCTGCGCAGAGGGCAAAAGAGAAATTGATGGAATTTCAAAGAAGCGGGAAAAAATGATTGATGATTAGCGTTCGCACCACTGATACGAGAAGGCCTCTGTAATTCAAAGGACTGGAGGAGAGGCGCCAGAGGAGGAGTTAGGACGTTGGACACTTAGGATGGAAGCAGTTTCCAAACCTTTCATAGGGCCCTCCCCCCGAGGGGGACATTACCCTAGGCCTACCAACGGGGCCCAGTTGGGAGAGGTGTTTTTCTCACTGAGTTGGAGTCAAAGGTATTCCCTGTATCATTCTTCTTGTTTATCCTTTTTTTTTCCAAATTATTTTGTTCTTGTTATCCGTTTGTGTTCACTTGTGGGGTCTACAGCAATGATATACTCAGGACATGAGTGGGACATGTAAACTTTGAGACAATAAAAGTAAACGGTCTGGGCAACCCGATAAAGAGGAGCAAGGTGATAACGAAATTGAAAAGGGATAAAATGCAATTGATATTTGTACAAGAAACTCATATGTCTAATGAAGAACATGAGAAATTTAAAAAACTCGGGTACATAAATTCCTTTTACAGTTCACACAAGAATAGCAGAAGGAGAGGAGTTATTACTCTAATCTCAAACACAGTTAACTTTGAAATGCAGAGGAATGCTCCGATAAATATGGCAGATATGTGATTATTAAAGGGAGGATTGATAATACTGTTGTCACATTAGTTAATGTGTATGCACCCCCTGAGGAAGACAAAACATTCTTTAACTTACTGTTTGACAAAACCAGAACAATGAGTGAGGGAATTCTGATATGCGGAGGTGATTGGAATACAATTTTGAATTATATTAATGACACAACAAGCACTAAAAGATATAAAAACACTAAATCCAAGAACCATAACATCCTAATAAAAGACGCAGGTCTCTGTGATGTCTGGAGAGATCTGCATCCATCAGAGAGAGACTATACACCAGTGTTGGGAAAGTTCTTTTTCTACAAGAACTAGTTCAAAGTTCAGTTCACAAATTTTAAAATGAACTAGTTCAGTTCATAGTTCAAACTTCAAAATTTTGAACTAAGTTCACAGTTCCAAAAATGAACTAGTTCATAGTTCTTTTTTTACATATGTTGCTGCGAGCTATTATTTTTCAAAATTATTGCCACAGCCCATATACAGTAGAATGACAGACAGCAATTATTTTATCAGTTTTAACAATGAAGCTATGCGTCAGATTTAATTTTCATATCCAATTCTCAATCCTTATCCAACCAGGGTTTACATTAGCATTGAGGGACATTGTTGCTTTAATGCTTTGTTGCTGTCCATTCACTCCACACTAGTAGCAGCTGCAGCTTTCAACCCTACAGTACATTCTCAAGAACATGAGGAAAAACGTGCTGCTTGAATGGTCTTTTTAATGAGGAATTATTCAAAGAAAAACAGGACAGTAATCATTAAGGTGCAAACGTTTTTAAATTTTAATAATTTTCCATTGTCCACATGCTAAAACAGAATATTGGAATCCTGGAAAAATAGACCAGGCAGGTTCAACAAACAAGTTACATGAATGAATTTAAATGATCATAGGCCTTACTACATACTGCTGTCGCCTCCATGCTTTATTGTTATTTTTTTTTTTTGATGACGCGTCACGCATGCGGCGGACTGGTGGCTGGTGTTGCCAGGTTTGGTGTTTTTCCGCTACATATTAAGACCCGTTTGCGGTGTGTTTTAGCCGGGTTTTCGCCTGGAAGGCTCTATAGAAATCTGGCACCCTATAGAACGAAGTTTACCTGAGAGAGCGTGCCGTTCACAGACACCAGAATGAACGAGTTCACAGTAACGTTCATCAGGCAGTAATACAGCCCGTTCAGTTCACGTTCGCCCAAAATATGAACGAGTTCATGAACTATCGTTCAATGAACGCGTTCAGGCACAACACTGCTATACACACCATTCAGCTGCTCATAAGATACATTCTAGGATTGATTACTTTCTCATGAACACTATGGATAGACACCGGGTAATAGACTGTGAAATTGGAACAGCAGATGTATCAGACCACAATGCCATATACCTAACCATACACCTCGATAGCCCAAACAAATCAACGTTATGGAAAATGAATGTTGATATTCTTAATAATGAAATCGCAGTGCAAGAAATCACAAAAGAGATCCAGGTCTGTATAGACAATAATAAGGACGAACAAATAGAACCAACAATATTATGGGACACTGTCAAAGCAGTGATGAGAGGAAATCTGATATCCAGACAAGCTCACATTAAAAAAAAAGAAAAAGCTAAAGCAGGCTGAATTAGAACAAAACATGAGAAAACTAGAAAAACAACAGCATACAGATAAGAGTGAAAAATTGGCTGGAACTATAAAAGGAATTAGAAAACAATTATCTGACTTGGTAAACGAGGAGATTGGAAAGAAACTGAGATTTACAAAACAACTTTTTATGAATCAGGCTCCAAAGCTACTAGAATATTAGCAAAACGATTAAGAGCACAGCAAATAAGGAACTCAATTAACAAAATCAGAGACCCAGAAACTAAGGACAAAATTTGAACCTGAGGAAATCAAAAATATCTTTTATAATTATTATAAATCTCTGTATAATCACTCAGAACATGTAGACAGGAAAGAAATTGAGGATTACTTAGCTGAATTAGATCTTCCCTCCATAGGAACAACTCAAAACGAATCATTAAACACACCCATTACTAAAAAAAGGCTAGATAAGGCTATCAGTAGGTTGAAAAACAATAAAAGTCCAGGGAACGACGGCTGTCCTAACGGATGGTACAAAGTTCTTAAAGAAGACCATGCCCTTCTATTGCTGGAATCTTTCAATTGGACACTCAAACATGCAAAATGCCCACCGTCATGGAAAGAAGCCATGATAACAGTTATACCAAAGGAAGGTAAAAATAAAGAGTTATGTGAGTCCTATCGTCCAATCTCTATTTTGAAAGTTGATTATAAATTATTTACATCTATAATCGCCAAAAGATTGGAATCCTTCCTCCCAGACCTGATAGATGAGACGGGCTTTATAAAAGACCACCAAACGCAAGATAACATCCGGCGCACATTACATATAATAAATGAAGCCAATAAGCAGAGCACTCCTACAGCCCTAGTATGCCTTGACGCGGAAAAGGCTTTTGATAGAGTCAGCTGGAACTTTCTCTTTGCGGTTCTGAACAGAATGGGTTTCAATGAAACCATCATTAAATGTATACAGGCCCTGTACGATAAACCAATGGCTAGAATTAAAATAAATGGCGACTTAACAGACGGGTTCGAGCTCTTTAGAGGGACAAGGCAGGGATGCTGTCTGAGCCCCTCCCTATTTGCCTTGTTTATAGAGCCTTTGGCTCAGTGTATAAGACAAAGTAAAGAAATTAAAGGAGTCACAGTTGCCAAAGAGGAACATAAGATAGGTCTCTTTGCAGATGATATCATCATATATCTCAGAAACCCGGATCATACGTTTCCTAAACTATTAATGCTACTAAAAGACTTTGGAGGGAAATCTGGGTATTGGCTAAACATCTCAAAGACCCAAATCCTCTGTATAAAATATAGACCAGCGGATACTATTAGACGAGCATACAAATTAAAATGGGACTCAGGAAAAATAAAATATCTAGGGGTCTACCTGACTAGAGAACTAAAAACACTATACGAGGCTAATTATAGTAAGATTAATGAAGCTATACAAAAAGATCTGACAAAATGGACAACACTTGTAATGGACCTAAGCTCAAGGATAGAGGTGATACAAATGAATGTATTGCCCAGATTATTGTACTTGTTCATTTCACTGCCAGTCTGTATACCAAAGACTCAATTTGATAAATGGAATAAACAAGTGAGTAGATTTATATGGAAGGGGGCAAGACCAAGGGTTAAGCTCAAACTAGTGAAAAAAAGAGGAGGACTTGGTCTTCCAAATTTTAGAGAATACTTTTTAGCTGCCCAGTTAAGATATATACTTTATTGGTGTTCATCAGAATATTACTCTAAATGGAAACACATTGAGCTTAACTATGGAACATGCCAACCACAAACGAGACTGGGAGAGAAAACCACAACCCAATTAATAGAACCAAATCCTATAGTAGTTACAACAATTAAAATCTGGTGGGACTTATTGAATAAATACAAAATGGAAGGGGAATGTAAATTATTGATCTGTCCATTGCACTCTCTAAAATTCAGAAGTGGTCAGATGGAAGCACATTTACAAAATGGATGGACAGAGGAATCACCGCAGTATGCACATTAACTAATGGAAAAAAGTTTAAAACTTTTGAAAACTTGAAAAGGGAATTTGACATGGAAAACTCCGATTTATTTAGGTATTTTCAACTAAGACATTTTTATAATACAGACATTGAAAATCACCTCTCTCAAGAGGGCAGTGATTTAATAGATATGATTGCAGGAGCATACAAACATTTACCTTCGAAAATTATATCTAGGCTGTACAAATGCTTATAGAATTGCAATCGGTTTGACTCACTGTACATAAAACAAAAATGGGAAGCAGAACTGCAACTTAACCTGTCAGACAATGATTGGTATTCAATCTGTCAATTACAACATACATCTACTAGTTCCAGACATTGGAGAGAATTTAGCTGGAAGAATCTGGTGAGATACTTTATTACACCCAGATTAAAAGTAGACAGTTAAAAACAAACCAGCTATGTTGGAGACTCTGCGGGGATGTCAATGTCAATCATTCACATGTATTTTGGTCATGTTCAAAAATTCGCCCCTACTGGGAATCTGTTGTAACAGAAATGGAGAAAATTTTGGGTTATAAAATACCAAATGAACCACAGACTCTGTATTTGGGCTTGTTAAGTAAAGATGTTATTAGAGGGGAAGACATTTTCATATTCAAAGCGATGCTGATGACAAGTAAGAAAGTTATAACGAGAAATTGGTTGAAAAGTGAACCTTTGAGACTGGACCAATGGAGGAATATTATGGAGGAAATCTTTGTAATGGAAAAAATGACCCATGACCTGAGACTGGAAGCACATAAATGTAAACTAGGATGGAGGAAATGGACCTGTTATGTAACCCAATCAAATGTATGAAACAAATGGGAGATCTGTATCTGTAGTACCCTACCAGTTGTTATTTTGTTCACTGTGAAAATGAAAATGCAAAAAAAAAAAAAAAGAAACCGAAGCTGCCATTAAGAACTTAAAAAACAATAAATCCCCAGGGGTAGACGGCTACCCAGGTGAGTTTTATAAATGTTTCAAAGATGAAATTATCCCTCTATTGCAAATAACTTTTCATTATGCTCTCACTCAAAAGGATCCACCTAAGTCCTGGTCGCAAGCAATAATATCCGTAATCCATAAAGAAGGCAAGGACCCAACGAGCTGTTCCTCATATAGACCAATAAGTCTGTTATGCTGCGATATGAAAATTTTAACATCTATACTGGCCAAAAGATTACAGGAGTGTATAAAACATGTGATTGGTATTGACCAAACTGGTTTCATACCAGGTCGCTTGGGAATTAATAACATTAGGAGAACATTAAACATAATGACAGTAGCTAAGAAAAAATAGGACCCATCAATGCTTCTCAGCCTTGATGCCGAGAAAGCATTTAATAGAGTGGACTGGTTTTTAGAGTATACTCTATACTCTCTAGAGATACTATTTATCTCTGACAAATTTGCACTCAGAAGGGGAACCAGACAAGGTTGTCCCCTCAGCCCCCTGTTGTTCGCAATTAGCATAGAACCATTAGCAGAGCTAATCATCACTATATGCTGATGATGTTATTCTATATATTTCTAACCCACTGACTTCTGTTCCTGCGTTGTTAGAGTGCTTAAGAGAATTTGGACTAGTTTCGGGCTATAAGATCAATGAGACCAAAACAATTGGACAAAATAGCTTCATTTAATTGGCCCACTCAGGGCTTTAGATACTTGGGGGTGGTTATTATGCCTCTTGTTTCCCAACTGTATAATGAGAATTATGGTAAACTAATAGCCAAAATGAAAGCAGATGTAGGGTGGTGGGATATTCTCCCCCTATCTTTAATAGGCAGAATAGAGGTTGTAAAGATGAACATTCTTCCCCGTCTTTTATATCTCTTTTAGGCCTTGCCTATATGGATACCTCCATCTATGTTTAAATCTCTGGATAAGATGATTTCAACATTTGTGTGGCAAGGGAAAAAAGCTAGGATTCGGAAGAGATTATTGAGTAGCTCTAAGGGAGCTGGCAGCTTGAGTTTACCCAATTTTAAGCTGTATTATTGGGCAGCACAGTTACGAGCAATAGTGGAATGGGTGACTCAGGACATGGACACAAATTGGTTATGGTTGGAGAATATCTCGAGCCCATCGGTTCCCTTAGAGACAGCATTATTTTTGGAACAAAAGAAATGGAGAAAACTTGAAATACAAAATGAATGGATTGCTTGTACCCATCGCATAGAGCTAGTGCAGCTCCGTGAAGTTGGCCCCCCACCAAAATGGATTGACTCCAAAACTATCTAGATCACGTTTTGCTGTTTTGTGCTGTAAAGATTTTCGTTTGTGCTGTTATAGTTTTGAGATATTACAAGATTAATTTTCGGCCGATGACGTCATCCAGCTCCCCATTTGTCGACACAATTTTTGTCCATTTTTACGACAAATGGGGGGCTGGATGACGTCATCGGCCGAAAATTAATCTTGTAATATCTCAAAAACTATAACAGCACAAACGAAAATCTTTATGGGACATTTTAAAGCACTTTAAAGCATTTTCGGGGGCTGGGTGACCTCATATGACCTATAAAAGAATCATTAATATCTCAAAAACTATAACAGCACAAATGAAAATTTTTGCTGCACAAACCAGCACAAACGAAGCACAAACAATCTAGATAGTTTTGGAGTCAATTCATTTTGGTGGAGGGCCAACTTCACGGAGCTGAGGAAACCTACGCAGACACAGGGAGAACATGCAAACTCCACACAGAAAGGCCCTGCCCTGGATGGGAATCGAACCCAGGATCGTCTTGCTGTGAGGCAGGCGTGCTAACCACCACTGAATGCTTCTGGACTCAGTACCACAATACAACATAGTCACCATAGAACAAACTTACCTACTTTAAGGTAAATTATTGCAATACAATTACTCTATTTTAAAAGTGCCTATGCCTAAATACAATGCTTGTTATACGTATTCATATTCTAAAGTACCTATGCAAAGTTCTAACCTAATGTTCACAGTTTTGTTTATTTAACCATATTTTTAACTGTTTCTTAAACAAAACAAATGTGGGACAACCTCTAATTACCGTAGGTAGAGTGTTCACACTTTTGTGCAGCTTTTAATCGATAGGATATTTTCTGCATTTCTCCCCCCTTCCCCCCAAGTAGTTAACCTAGTACTAGTCTTGCCATTTCGCTTTTTGAAAACGATCAGTTAAAGGGAGGACAAATGAAATACACACACTAATTATAGATTAAGTATACACACAAAAAAATGCTGGGTTGTTTCTGTAAACAAATTGTTGGGTTGATTGTGCTGGGTCAAAAAGTTGGGTTGTTTGGGGTACTGTAAACACATTATTGGGTTGCTCATGCTGGGTAAAATGATTTGTAACGGGGTCATTCATAAATAAACAGTTGGTTGGGTTATTTTGACCCAGCAACTGGTTTATTACTTTTTCATTCTGGAACTTTCTGGATTCTTCACTTCTGACTGGAGGAGGCACGCACTCGGAGCGGGCAGTGTTTTATGGTAAGTTAATATGAATGTTTACCTATATTTTTAATAAGTTGTGGTAAGAGCAAGCTAATTTCACTGTTCAACATACAGTCTTTGATATGGAAGTGTGAGGGGTAACGTATTTATTCTGTGAAACATTAAATAGACACTGCTAGCCTGCTAGCTAGCTAGGTTAAATTTTTTGACAAAATGCAGCATCCTTAAATCCTTAGTTTTAAACCAGCTAGCCTATATATGCAGCCTTTTTTAAATATGCTGTTTAAATTGTAAATTAATCACATAATTATTATCGTATTCATTGTGGACGTTGCGTATTTAAAAGTGAGGAAAGCGTTTTGTATGAAATCCATAAGCCTACAAGCGCAGTAAGTTAGTCCTCACAGGGCTCGTGACGTAAATCGTGGAAATAGCGAGTGAGTTGTGTGTGGAAAGTCTGCTGTATTTTAGAAATATGAATGTTATATACAGCATACTATATAAATGTTAATGCAACTTTATGTATTTTTGTCAAATTGTTTAGCTGCTAAAGAGGAGACAGCTTTGAAGGTCCTGCCAACTCTGCTTCCCCCATCCATCTACAGGAGAGGAGGAAAGGTCTTCAGACCCACCACAGAGGAGGCCCACATCCATCTACAGGAGAGGAGGAAAGGTCTTCAGACCCACCACAGAGGAGGCCCACATCCATCTACAGGAGAGGAGGAAAGGTCTTCAGACCCACCACAGAGGAGGCCCACATCCATCTACAGGAGAGGAGGAAAGGTCTTCAGACCCACCACAGAGGAGGCCCAGAAGTCATTTATTGACATGCAACCTGTAAGTTTTGCTTTAGTGTTTCTACTTCAATAAGGGTGGACGTTTGCACTGTTCGATATGCTTGATAACTATGAAAGTAATTCAGGGTTACAATATTGATAATTTACAATATTTATAATTTTGAAAGCTGCAGTCCATAACCTTTTTTTTTTGTGTGTGTTCAAAATTTACAAATAATATATAATGAGTGAGTACATCATGAATCCATTTTCTAAATCGTGTTTTTGTCTTATCCTGAATCACTTACGGTACACCTATATAATAAGTCTTTATATTCAGACTATTTTAGACTGGCGGAGGAGCACAGTACCTGTGTGACTCGTCATAGACATAAAAGAGAGAAGTAACTCGGTTACAATGTTCTTCCGCATAAAGCATGCAGTTCTGTTTATTAACCGCTAGAGCACCAAAGTTATGGACTGCAGCTTTACCCAACAAAAGTTAAGGAAAGCTGCAATTCGTAACTTTTTGAATAAATTTTTATTTGTTAATGTTTGCAATACAATTTTTTTATATTTCCACCAAAAAGCTTAACTAGCATGTCAGTTATATTGCAGCACTTTAAGTTATTGTGTGTAATCAACAGGTTGGGACCAACATGGTTGAATATTTAAACCATGAGATGACTGGAGCATTGCTGCACATTCTGTGCCTCAGTGATGAGATCACAGACCTTTGCCATTATTCCACACCATTGAGACTGAGTCTTTGTTGGAGGCGGTTGATCTTTGCTTTAAAGCTTTTTGTTTTGATGTTCAGTACACCAAGCAGTGTCTCCCCACCTGGGAGTTTCTCCAGCATGCTGTATATCAAATTGAAGGAAAAGAGTCCTCCTCTGTAAAGTTTTTGAGGACAACAGTGGTATGTAGATGATTTTAAAATGTATTTTGTTGCTGTTCCTAAATCAACACATCTTAATAAATTAAATTGTAATCATATGAGAGTTCAAATTAGTTGTTTAATGACTTTTAATGCCTGAATATTTGTACAGATTTACATTTGTTATAAAGTCTGTGGGGAAGGGTGAATGTCAGAGGGTGTGTGGGTGGGGGTTGGGATGGGGGGGTAAAGAATGTATTCAATATTGTATACAAACAAAGTATTAAAGAAATGTATTGTTTTTAAAGAAATATGTTTTAAATTAAATTAGATTGAAATCACATATACATGGCCTTTCTGGTTTATTGTATTACAGAGACAATCATTATTTTACATTCGTAATATAAAATATATTTGTAACTAATGTATAAAGGCAGTGAGACAGGAAATAACCTATTTATTATTAAATAATAACTTTATTTGACTAAACTATTTGTTTGACTTAACCCAGCAAGAGGGTTAATTTTACCCACTGGTTGGGTCAAATGAATGACCCAGTAATATGGGTTAAACGGTAAAACCCAGCACTTGGGTCAAACCAACCCAGCGCGTGTTCTGTCCAATAGTGACCCAGCAGCGTGGTTAAGGTTGGGTTATTTTTTAACCCAGCAGTTTTAAGAGTGTAAAGTGAGTTTATTACATGAATTAAATAATATGACTGATTACATGCATTTACTATTAGTGTCAGTGTAGCAGCCCTTGGATCCAAAGAAGAGAGTCTCGACTGATGCATAAGATGTTCTTTATTTGTGTTCGCCAAACCAGCATGACGTTTTAATTCATCATCATCTTAGCACCGTGAAAACTGTATGGAAAACATAAATGCAACAAACATTTCACACTCTTGGTTTCATGGCTACCAACGTCACTACACGAACAAACATTTTAAAAGGACAAACGTTAATTACACGGCAAAATAAACCATACATGTACAAACGATCTTATGAATGAAACCATATCATACCTCGCTGCGCTCACCAAGGAATGCAAACAAAATACAATAGTCCTTTCTTCCGTCATGAAACGTGCGTCAAGTTCTTTAAAGTCTCAAATAAAAATCATGTAGGCTCAAACACGGCTGTGTCCCATTCATTCTCCCTTGTGCAAAACTACGGTGCCACCAAAGGGACAAATTTCAACATCACAGGTGCACAGAATTTCCGATCAATCACATACAATCAACATTAAAGCACATCCAAAAGATAAAATGATTAAATAAGTTTCGAACATTTATACAAATATTTTACCAATAACCCAACGCATACTTAATTTAATCAACAACATACATAAACTCTAAAGTGGTCATTTACAGTCAGTAATTTAAAAAAATAAAATAGATTACAATATGACCTCATAAACGTTTCCAGTTTTTACTCCTTCAGTCCACTGGCTGTTCTTTGTTCCTGCAAACAGTTCTATTGTTTACACCAACCCTGACCCTGTGTAGGGCCCTGACACACTTAACCTGTGTAGGGCCCTGACACACCTGTCCTGTGTAGGGCCCTGACACACCTGTCCTGTGTAGGGCCCTGACACACCTGTCCTGTGTAGGGACCTGACACACCTGTCCTGTGTTGGGCCCTGACACACCTGTCCTGTGTAGGGCCCTGACACACCTGTCCTGTGTAGGGCCCTGACACACCTGTCCTGTGTAGGGACCTGACACACTTATCCTGTGTAGGGCCCTGACACACCTGTCCTGTGTAGGGCCCTGACACACCTGTCCTGTGTAGGGACCTGACACACTTATCCTGTGTAGGGCCCTGACACACCTGTCCTGTGTAGGGCCCTGACACACCTGTCCTGTGTAGGGCCCTGACACACTTAACCTGTGTAGGGCCCTAATACACCTGTGTAGGGCCCTGACACACCTGTCCTGTGTAGGGCCCTGACACACTAACCTGTGTAGGGCCCTGACACACCTGTCCTGTGTAGGGCCCTGACACCTGTCCTGTGTAGGGACCTGACACACTTATCCTGTGTAGGGCCCTGACACACTGTCCTGTGTAGGGCCCTGACACACCTGTCCTGTGTAGGGCCCTGACACACCTGTCCTGTGTAGGGCCCTGACACACTTAACCTGTGTAGGGCCCTAATACACCTGTCCTGTGTAGGGCCCTGACACACCTGTCCTGTGTAGGGCCCTGACACACTTAACCTGTGTAGGGCCCTGACACACCTGTCCTGTGTAGGGCCCTGACACACTTAACCTGTGTAGGGCCCTGACACACCTGTCTTGTGTAGGGCCCTGACACACTTAACCTGTGTAGGGCCCTGACACACCTGTCTTGTGTAGGGCCCTGACACACTTAACCTGTGTAGGGCCCTGACACACCTGTCTTGTGTAGGGCCCTGACACACTTTTATAAAAATAAAAGCAGAGTACCATGTGTAAACGTGTTAATCCCACCAGATTTGTTCGGTCTGTTCCTGTCTCGCGTAGTCCCTGTCTCCTTCTCCGAAAGAGTTGCATGGCGCTCCAGGTTACAGCATGGCTCCAGTAGCAGGTGTGTGGCTCACACCCGCTCCAAAACCTCTAGCTCCTCTTTTCAAAGTACGCAGAGTAGGCTAATGCAAATGGACTTTTCAATGCACATCAATTTTTATCCAGGTTACATGATGAAACTAAGATTAAACTATTTGGAAAAACCACACTACACGCTACATCTGGCGTAGAAAGGGCACGGCATATCATCATAAAATTATCATCCCAACTGTAAAGGATGGTGGAGGAAACATCATGATTTGGGACTGCTTTGCTGCATCAGGGCCTGGCCAGCTTCAATCATTGAGGAAGCCCTCAATATAATATAGCGCTTTTCCACCTACTGTAGTAGGCACTCAAAGCGCTTTACGTACATTAAGCTATTTACCAGTGTTACAGCTGGAACACCACTGGAGGCAAGGTCGAAGGACGACCGCTCTACCCACTGAGCTACTGCTGCCCCACTGAGCTACTGCCGCCCTGTCTGGAAGGGCATCCAACGTAAAACTTTGCCAAATCCAATATGCAAATCACTAACATAACTTCCATACTGGATTGGTTGGGGCCCGGGTTAACAACGACCGCCATCGGCGCTGTTGACCTACAGGGCACTGGTGGAAATTGGGCTACTGTTGGTCGAAGAAGGAGAGGCGGAAGCTGGAAATTGAAGGAGTGATGTTGAACGTTGTTAAGTTGACTGTGAACAAGAGGAGAAAGACAGATTCTGACAGATGTGACGTAGTGCACGCTCCCGTGTACAGCTCTGACTTCCTAGTATAAGAGCTGCTATGACAATATAAGAAGCTAATGCTAACATTTTGGGGTTACACTTTGCCAGGGACTCTTTTCTTTGTTACTTCCGCTCAATTGTTCAATAACCTTCACCAGAGATGAGCCATGACAACTTTATAAATGTAGCCAGGATGTAATATAGGATGTAATTATCACAGCCCATCTAATGCTAACTCTGTCACATTTCTGGCATTGGTTGTCTCGTTACATTTACTGGTCTGTTTATAGTAACAAAAATCACATCCATTTGTCTCTCAGCTGTGATCCAAAGTACGACATACAATAGCACTTAGACTAAATTCAATATATATTTCAGGGTGGTGAGGTGTAAATCACCACGTCAGCAGTGAGCACGAGTGGGCCCTCTGCAGATGCCAGTACGCTCCTCTGGATGTGTGAAGCTCTGACAAAGAGGTCATAGCATCAGGTTCTGCAGCACGAGGCCCTGTCACAGACTGGACTCAACAGACGTGTCTGAAGGATGTAGACAAGTGTCTTTTCTTTCGGTGAGAGTATAAAACATTGTTTTTACTCACTGCAGTATGTTTTGTTAGTACATGCCAGAGCTGAATGTGTGAATAGAGATTATCTATGCAACAGTGAAACAACATAAAAATAATGTTTTGTTATTATTACAGCACTAACGTGTCCACACAGTAAAGGTGGCCAAAGACTACAGCTCCATCCCTCGGCTGCAGAGCAGAATTTGGGGGAATTGTCTAAAGTCTCCAGGGGGACTCCCAAGAGGACAGATGACCCTTGGTCTTCTCTCTGAAGTTGTGCTCCCACCTACAGCTGAACTGGCACAGACACAACTCCACAGAGGACTGGTGTGTCTCACAGGGATCATTATGTTTAGGACTCATGCAGCAGTAGAAAGTCTTTATTTATCAGCTTTAAACCAGAATTTCTAGGTGCACTTATCTACACTGCTCTAGACATGTTTGTTACCTCTCAAACGTTATCTGTATGTCTGTGTAATGTATGTCATAATGAAGTTATAAATTAATGTTATTATTGTAAAAATGACACCAATACTAATTCTTTCTCGTGGTTTTTGACTCTCTCTCTCTCTCTAGGACATGACCCGGTCACATAAAAAATGAGGGCAGCAACAAAAAGACTGTGGTTCAATGCAATATTTGTTTCATTTACATTTAGTCATTTATTATAAATCTGCGCAGGAAAGAATCTATTATATATGTATAAAACATGCAATTAAAAAACCCCATGTGCTGGGCTGAGACACCTTGTTGGCAGAATTTGTTTTCTAGATCTGTTTGTATGACTCTGCAGTTCAGGCAGGTGCACCATGCTGGCTGAGCCCTGTTTGGTTCGGCTGGTCCTGGTGTGGCTTGTCTGTTCTCCATTACATCCAGAAAAAACCCTGGCAGACGAGTTCCAACCATCTGGAAAAAATCATCCTCCTGTGACAGCAGCTGTAACTGTGCCTGAAAATGGAACAACAAGCCTTGTTTAGGTTACAGAGGTTTATTTGGGTGCCTCTGTTATGCAACATTATCAACACAATGATAATTGTTTAAAAGAGTTTCATGCTCTCAGGAGCAGTTTTTAAGGAGAAATGGAATGTTTTAAAACTTCAGGAGAACTTCAGGAGAAGTTTTAAAACATTCCATGGTTTTACACAACTCATACACACCAAACATTTGTACGGTAGAATTGTAAAGAGAAAATGCACTTAGTATAAATATTGTGGCAACATATATCTCATTAAAAATAAAATGTGACCTGTGAGCAAAAATGGGATAAGAGCAGTCATTTTGGTCTCGTCACAACTCCACGTCCTGGAAAGCTGAGCAGTATAATTGTTACCACATTACACGGTATCTTTTATTCAAATTAATACAGAAATGTCTTTTAGATTAAGTTGAGGTCATTAGTTCATTCACCCACCAGAGGGTAGTATGTGATCATACAAAGGCCAGGGGCTCCTGGGAGATCAAACGCATTCCAACGTCCTTCAGAATGGTAAAAGTAAGATCTGGGAAAAGCTGAATAAACACTTTTATCTCCAAGAGTTTACGGATATTTGGCATGGCGCCTAGTGGTCTGTGCTGTCCGTAAGTCACCTTTGACCTGGTGACTGGTAGACCCAAGTTTCACTTCTTATAAAAGCAACAACAAAGTGATTAATTACATTTCCTGTCCTAGACAAAACACTTTGGCCTGATACCTGGGGGCTCCAGGCTCTGTCTTATTGTGAAAACACGGACCTGTACACATCTGTAAATAATCATTAGACCGAATGTTAATAAAAAGGGGAAATTCCGATGGCTGTTCTGGTCCGCTACAGTGAGCCAGGAAAAAGACGGAGTTGTGAACGTAGGCCTTTGCCAGATTGATTGCTCCGATGCTTTCTCCATTTATTTAGAGAGAGTGCATGGAGCGAGAGAATAACCGAACAGGAGACGGTTGGAATAAAACCACCGGTCCCTGATGGCAACTTGAGGAACTTCCTGTGTCTCTCACACACTCCCTAGGAGGTGCTGTGCCGTGGCATGCAGGACCTCCTGGTGTTTCATGGCCTTTGAGGACGCCTAGGTGCAGTATTGGCCTCAACTCTCGTTCCGCCTGGAGACTAGGAGATAAGGGGAGTAAAAGCCCCTCTCCGCCTCCACATGATCTACTGTAGCTCCAAAATGGCACTGCAGTGCAGGAACTAGGACAAGCCATTTGTCTAAGGTGGTCAAAACCCTGAGACCCTAACGATGGAGCAGCTCCGGTGCCGCTTCCACGCATTTGGAGAAGGTGCGTGGGACAATAGAGTAACCTAACGGGAGATGGTAGGACTGAGACCACCGGTCCCCGATGGCAACTTGTGCAACTTCCTGTTACTCTCACACACTCTCCAGGAGGCGCCTGACTGTAGCAAGGCTAACTTCCCGCTCGGCCGTCATCTCACTCGTTTGTCATCTTGTCCTACTACAACGGCAGGGTCAGCTCCCCGCATGACCAAGGATTGGATAACAGGAGCAAGCACAGCTTCACACCGTCCTCAGCAGGTGGAATGCTGGCAATCCTTTGTTAACAATGAGACGGCTGCAATTCAGAAGGGGCGAAGAAATAGTGTGAGGAGCCCGGCTAGGAATAGCGGCTCCCTCCGCCCTTGTTGTCCACAGCCCAGTCCACCTGGGACTGAGCAGCGAAAGGAGAATCCGCGGCGGCTTTGGAAGACGAGCTGAAGAGACAATGGCCGACCCAGTGGGTGGCAAAGCTCAGGCAGAATCCAATCTTCATTCCTGAGTCTTCTCGGTGAGTAAAAGCTCTTTTAGAATCTATCTCAGAGTAGCTGAGAGAGAAGGATGGATAGGGGTATATAGCCGGTGTGTTAGAGTTTTGCAGTAAGAAAAGGTTGTCAAATTGTATTTTACCAAAAAAGGCCGACAAGCTTTTTTGTAAGAAAGGTCCATTTGTGTGTGTGTGTGACAGGAAGTGCTGCAACTGTCCTTTAGCTGCACCCAGCCAGACGTGTCAAACCCAAGTGTTTATCTTAATTGATGGTTTCCTGTGTCTGGTCCGGATGCAGCAAGATAACTCTTAAATGTACTGGTTTCTGTAACTCACTGCCAAACCCCCGTCCTGCGTGGATGGGGGAGGCAGAATGTGTGCATTGTGCACAACTCAATAAAGCCGGGGAGAACTCAGGTGGCCAGTTGGAGATTCTGTAGACAGAGCAGATCGCTACAGAGGTGGAACGAGCAGTCAATGCACCACATGCTGATTCTCCCCATGCATGTAAAAACCTTAAGTTGAGTCTGACTTCTATTATTTAATTCAAAATTGGTTGAATGTTGATCTCCAGAGAAATCAGTCTCTACACTGTGTATTGATTCCTTGACATGGTGCCAGAGAGGTAACCACTAGAGAAGCCCGTAGGGCTGTCCCAGGCACATACAATTACTCCAAAGGGGAATAACGGAGGCCATACAAAAGCAAGTTTGAAAAGGGGTAACAACAAGTCTGTATCAAAAGCCGTTGTCCTGTAAAAGGCAAGGACAGCGGCGCTTCAAAAGCTACAGGAAACCAGTTTTAGCCAAACCACATGGCACAAAAACAAAGCGCCAGTTACCACCAATTCTTGCTTCTTAAAACGGTTTCCGGATAGAGTAGAACTAAGAAAAAGGACCAAGTGTGCCTGAAACGAGAGACTTGACATCTGAACTATTTAAGCCAAATAGCCACCCTCTGGCGCTGAAAATACATGGATTAGTAACTAATATACTTTTACGTATGTTGGAGAACTGATGTTGCGATAACTACCTGGTTTAACAGTGGGCATGCAGCACCAAAGCAGAGTTTGCCGCGAGACATGATGTCTGGGCTATTTTCAGGCAAATAGAAGGCAAGACACGAATCAGTGACGCAATAAACAATACATAAAATGATACAGCACTACTACCTGAATGTCAACGCCACGTACATTAAGAGACCTGGAAGTACGTTAAGCTCCGAGTAAACAGCAGTGCAAGCTGAGTTACTGTATATACAGTGGGTATCAAAAGTTTGGGCACCCCAGGTAAAAAAATTTATTAATGTGCATAAAGACGCCAAGAAAAGATGGAAAAATCTCCAAAAGGCATCAAATGACAGATTAGACATCCTTATAATAAGTCAAAAAAAGTTAGATTTTATTTCCATCATTTACACTTTCAAAATAACAGAAAACAAAAAAATGGTGTCTGCAAAAGTTTGGGCACCCTGCAGAGTTAATACCTTGTACTGCCCCCTTTGGCAAGCTAGGACCTGACAGTGTCATGGATTGTTCTCAATCATCGTCTGGATAGACCAGGTGATGTCAATCTCAAAGGTTTTAAATGCCCAGACTCATCTGACCTTGCCCCAACAATCAGCACCATGGGTTCTTCTAAGCAGTTGTCTAGAAAACTGAAACTGAAAATAGTTGACGCTCACAAAGCAGGAGAAGTCTATAAAAAGATAGCAAAGCGTTTTCAGATGCCAATATCCTCTGTTCGGAATGTAATTAAGAAATGGCAGTCATCAGGAACAGTGGAAGTTAAAGCAAGATCTGGAAGACCAAGAAAAATATCAGACAGAACGGCTCGCAGGATTGTGAGAAAAGTAAGTCAAAACCCACGTTTGACTGCACGATCCCTTTAGAAAGATCTGGCAGACACTGGAGTTGTGGTACACTATTCCACTATAAAGAGATACTTGTACAAATATGGACTTCATGGAAGAGTCATCAGAAGAAAACCTCTTCTACGTCCTCAACACAAAAATCAGCGTTTGAAGTTTGCAAGTGAACATATAGACAAGCCTGATGCATTTTGGAAACAAGTTCTGTGGACCGATGAGGTTAAAATAGAACTTTTTGGCCGGAATGAGCAAAGGTATGTTTGGAGAAGAAAGGGCACAGAATTTAATGAAAAGAACCTCTGTCCAACTGTTAAGTATGGAGGTGGATCGATCATGTTTTGGGGTTGTATTGCAGCCAGTGGCACAGGGAACATTTCACGAGTAGAAGGATAAATGGATTCAATAAAATTTCAGCAAATTTTGGATGCTAACTTGATGCCATCTGTGAAAAAGCTAAGGTTAAAGAGAGGATGGCTTCTACAAATGAATAATGGTCCTAAACACACCTCAAAATCCACGGTGGATTAAAGAGGCATAAACTAAAGGTTTTGCCATGGCCTTCACAATCTCCTGACCTCAACATAATTGAAAATCTATGGATAGACCTTAAAAGAGCAGTGCGTGACAGACAGCCCAGAAATCTCAAAGAACTGGAAGACTTTTTTTTTTTTTAACATTTTTATTTATGTCTTTTTTTTTTCCAATACAAACATAAGAACGACGGCAAACTCGGCAGTGTCTTACAAACAGTCAGATAGATATTACCATAGTATACAATTATAGTGCAGTATTCTTTATCTACATTTTATTGCATTAAAATAAAATAAAATAAAATAGATAAACAAATAGAAATAAAAATGCAGGAGAAATGCAAGAGAAATAGGTAAGAAAGTCCCCTCTTCCTTCATATTTTATTGTTTCATTGTGTCCAGCCAAAATATTGAATAGCTGGATCCCAAAGATCTTTAAACTGATAAATTTTCAAGTGAATTTGGGCTGTGATTTTCTCCATATAATACATCTCCCTTAACCTCTTCTGCCATTGTTCGAGTGTAGGGGGTTGGACCTTAAGCCAGGACCCAGTAATCATTTTTCTTGCAACCAAGAGTAATATCTGAATCAATTTAGTGTACTGTTTACCAAGACCCTCTCTCGGGACTACTCCTATTACACAGTGAACAAATTCTAATGACAAGTTACTTTTTAACATAACTTGGATTTCCCGTATAACTCCCTGCCAGAAGGGTTTCAGGATGGGGCAATCCCAAAAAATATGAGTATGATCTCCAATTTGGTTACAATCTCTCCAGCACAACTTTGATTTACTTTTGTCAAAACTGAATGTAATTGATGGAGTCCTAAAGAATCTCATCATGACTTTCCAACCAAATTCTTTCCACACAGGACTATTTGTGGTTTTGTGACTATTTTCAAATGCCTTAATCCATTCTTCATCTTCAATAATAATATTTGCTTCTAATTCCCATTTGCCTTTTATGTCAAAAGAATTATCCAACAATTGTGGGAACTGTAGGAAATTATATAAATTTTAAATCGTTTTTTCTTTTTTCTGTGATATTTTTGATCAAATAGGATTCCATTGAGGTAGGCAATCTTTTCAAAGACTCCCACTCCCCTCTCGATCTTATATATTCCCGTATCTGCCAATATCTGAAGAAATCTTTGGAGGATAGTCCATATTTGTCCTGTAATTGTGTGAAGGATTTTAGGATTTCCCCGTCAAACATCTGATGTACAGTTATCAGTCCCTTCTCTGCCCAATTTGAAAAACCGGGGTCTATTTTACTTGAAGGAAAGTCACTCAATTTAGCTATTTGGAGTGCATGTGAAGTTGTTAAAGGAATACCCAGTCTCTTCCTCAGTGCTTGGTTTCCTCCGGGTACTCTGGTGTCCCCTACCACTAAAGACATGTACAACAGTCCCCCCCAAACACACATGGGGCCAGGACTCCCCTGCAAAAGGAATTTGTAATCTCAGTGGGACTATCCTGGTTAAATAAAGGTAAAAAAATAAATAAATAAAATAACTTGTTTGTGTAATATAGTGGTCAATGGCACCATCTAGTGGTGGGTCTAAGTTGGACTGTTCTATTACTATTCAAGTACAGCATTTCCTTTCTGCAATTATTGAGTAAAAACTTCTCCACTGCAACCTGGCCTCACATTTATTAATCCTTATCTGTAGGTTCTAACTGTATAGTTGTGATGCTGCATTATGAGAGACGAATGAAATAAACCCTGGAGTGTGTTTACCATTTTGGGGGACCTAAGCAAAGTTAGGTCCAGAGGCCCCCCCACCCATTGCTAAAGATTTCCCTTGGCAGTAGTAGTCATAGTGAGTATATAGAATTAGAATTAGAGTATTTTATAGAATTAGAATTAGAGTATTTTATGCTTTAACAAATGAAAGGTCTTTATTTTACCCTGAGCCAGTGTCTTCTTGTCTTTGATTTACAAATCTACATTTCAGAAACATCCTTGACTACCTTGATCCTTGATTGTAAAAATTATAACAAAGCCACATAATTGCTTACTTTTTATTATTATAACTACAAAACGTATAAACGACTTAACTTATCAACGAAAACCTGATAAAAACAAAACAGAGGGGAAGAAAAACTGAAAGGCTAACCTACATTGTTTACTCCATAAGTAACCTCCGCAACAACTGACTTTTTCTGCTACACCATCTATAATATTTTCACTCTCCAGCATCTTTATCACATCTGGCTGAGTAGCCATGAGCATAAAACCTAAGCTTGTTTTTGATTCGTTTTAGTAAAAGCTTCTTTCACAAGCTCCCTGTGTTTTAGACAGGCTGAACACAAACCTGTATGCAAGCTCCTGTGTGCATCTGTAAGGAGGTTGTGTTGCCTCAGATCAGAGACAAGGTTTTTCCCGTTTGAGAAACTGATTTATTGAACTCAGGGTAAGAAGCCGAACTAACAGGAACACGGCAACAGCCCCACACAAAAAAAAAATCACATTAAACAGCGCTTCAGCTCGTGTTTATATGTTTACGTCGCGGCACGCACCTCTGGGTTAGGGTTGCCTGACTGACCTCAGCTGTGCCCCATCTGTGATGCTGTCCTGACACAGGGACCCCCCCGAACCCTGTTTCTCTCACTCAGATGAACTGGGTCTGCAGAGATTAGCATGGACTTTATTCATTCCTCAGCCTCCCCAGGAAAGTCTATGCCAGGGTACTGGAGAGGAGACTGATAGTTGAACCTCGGATTCAGGAGGAACAATGCGGTTTTCGTCCCAGTCGTGGAACACTGGACCAGCTCTATACCCTCTCCAGGGTGTTGGAGGGTGCATGGGAGTTTGCCCAACCAGTCCACATTTGGAGAAGGCATTTGACTGTGTCCCTCGCGGCGCCCTGTGGGGGTTGCTCCGGATGTATGTCTGCTAACGCCCGTCTGATCCTTTTACGACCGCAGCAGGAGCTTGGTTCGAAAGTAAGTCAGACCTGTTCCCAGTGCATGTTGGACTCCGGCAGGGCTGCCCTTTGTCACCGGTCCTGTTCATTATCTTTATGGACAGGATTTCTAGGCGCAGCAAGGGGCCGGAGGGAGTCTGGTTTGGGGGCCACAGGATCTTGTCTCTGCTTTTTGCAGATGATGTTGTCCTGTTGGCTCCATCAAGCCAGGACCTTCTGCGTGCGGGACGGTTTGCAGCAGAGTGTGAAGCTGCTCCTATGCGGAAACAATTGGTATAAAAACAGACAAAAGAGACAGTGTTTGAGGTTTATTCATACATTTATTCTGATCTGTACAGGAATGCATCTTCACAGCAGAAACACGACCTAAACCCGACCATGGCACAACAGCCGCCACAACACATCCAGAACTCAACCAGAAATGTACAGACTCACTCAGCTCACCTCACATCAGCGTTTATATTATTATTATTATTATTATGGTAATTTCACATAGAACCATCTGTCTCTCAAATATAGCTTTGTTTTCAAAGAGCATAAAAATACACGTGGACTCTTGACCAGGGCGAACACTGGTGTTTGATCCACTGTCTGATCTACCATGAGGAGCCAAGGAAGAGCAGAGTCAACTCCAACCAGCTTATAAATGCTCATACAAGGCTTTTTTAATGGTTGCACGTGGGTTTCAGTGAGCATAAAGACAAACAAAGCAAGCTAAAGCCACTTTTAATATCACAGACACAAAAGGAGCAAGGCTTTATAAAGGGGAACATAAGAATAAATAAGAAAAAAAATTATAATTTAAATGTAAATAAATGAACACTACAAAGGCACGGAGAGGTGTGAACAGAAAAAGATACACAAGGAGAGGGAGAGACAAAATGGGAAGGTGGGCAGACTGGAGGCAGTTCCACTAAGCAACACTAGAGGGAGCTCAAATATTCAGGTATATTATAAAGTCTATGAATGTATACTGGTTGTACTATATAAAGCGTGGAAATATAGGATTATCTTTTAGAAACACAGTTCACTGCAGCAGGACGAAGGGATACACCACATGAGTGTGGAAGTATGTCAGTTTATGTCAGGTCTATAGACAGTAGAAGAGTAATGGACCATGGGATCCAGGCTTGTAAGGCTTGTACAGAAGTGAGGGATGGATTTAAGAAGTCACAAATGAATACTTTGGAAGTCCCAAAAGTATTCATTAGTAATTGATAGTTTGATAACACCGAATAAATACTGTCAGAAATGTATTATGACAGATTAAATGACGGTTTAATCCCACAGCACTACAATTGTGAGCTAGGATTGTTTAGAAATGTAAAGAGCTGCCAAAGTTAATTTCTTTCTGCCTGAATATGTGAAAAATCTTTTACTAACAATTTTGTATTGTGACTCAATATTGAGATACTTTTCTCTTGTATTTAAGGAAAAGGAAAGGATGATTTGTGAAATAGTTAGACTGTAGGACGTCATCTAAGCTTTATTATCAATGATTTTAAATAGATTATGATTTTAAGCTTTGGCAAATCACATGCTCGCTCCAGAATAAGGGACACTCCCATTGGCCTACACTGATGTCAACAAGGAAGTAATGGCTACAGAGAATAATGCTTAAGCCCTTACATTTGTCTTGTTTATTCAGAGGAACATCTCATAAATAAAGAAAAAAAGGCAAAGTAAAATGCCGAAAAAATTGGCAAAGAGTTGTATTATCTAGATGTTTTACAATGTGTAAATAATTATGGGGTCGCATCAGTCTAACGCTGAACTCAGAGCTAAATGTTTAAGGTCAGTTCTTGACTGCAGTTTGATGTAGTATTTTGGGATGGTGAGTTGGTCCAGTTTGACTTTTTTCAATAAAAGAAAAGCAGGAAACGTAGCTATACTGCTGTTAGTGGATTAGTGGTTGGACCGTGATCAAAGAAATAAAAAACGGTAGTTGCGCTTTAAGTAATTGTTTGACTTTAGTATATTATCTGTCCGTATAACTTATTCTTCTACTGTCTATGGTAAATTCATTTTCAAGCAGACACTCCTCAACACCAACAAAGCAGAAGACTAGTTTGACAAGACCATTGTAATATGCTTAATTGTGTGTGTATGTTAATGTGTATGTTCATGTGTGAAAAGTTATGGGCACACATCTATATTGTCGCTCGGATGGTGGGGATATCTACTGTACGAGTGGGAGAACAACGACATGAGCATCATCAGCGGGGGACTACGCACACTCAGATTGACAACAACAAGAACGACAAGAGCAACGACAACAACGAGAATGTGAACGGAGACAGCACGTGGAGCAGCAAATCCAGATCACCACAAGCCGTCATTCACACAAGAGAGAGCAATACGAGCTGTGTTTGGTCTGGGGAAAATGCATACTTTAGACACCCCAGGAGGAAGACAAGCTTGTAAAGTGGCCTGTCAATCCATGTGCTTCAAAGACATTTTTAAAAATCCTCTCTGATTTCTTCTCTGTATGCATCTGGCAATCAGTTTATGTGCTTATATTTGCAGCGATATCTTTCGGTCTCTCTCATCTGACTGCGTCTTAGAGAGTCTGTAGAGAGAGAAAAAAAACACGAGTGAAATGATTGTGCTTCTCGATCCACACAGCCGTCTGAAGCTGAGCGGTGATGGTCTGGGCTGCAGAGGTCAGAGGTTGTGTGGAAGCAGCCTTCTTTGTAACAGGAGGCAGACTTAGAACTACAGCCCTCCTCGGTATTGTACCAGGCTACATTAGAGGCAGCTCAAACACTTAAGAGCGCCAGTACTGAGCCTTGGGAAGCGTTTTTTTTTATACGTATACACAATGGGGAAAAAGGAAGATGGTTTGCTGGAAATGAGTTGTAGGCAGGTGGTCAGTCAAGCATTGCATCCAGCTGGTCTGCCAAATCATCAAACATGCTGCCAATGTCGTCCAGGATGGAGACTGTGCCCTTCTTGTCGGAACGAGAGCTAGACAAGAGATAAGATGCATTATTAGATAACAAAAACATCAGTACTAAAACTTTGTTTTTAATCCTTAATATATGTAGTAACACTTGGTCATTGTTTGACATTGGATAAATGCTTATATTTTGAATTAAAATATGTATAATAAATATAATATAAAGTAATATTGTCCCACAACAAGACAAAACTTTCAGAAGACAAACATGGAGCACAAACTGGGTAAAAGACCTTATTAACATTTGGGCCGACAGCAATGACTGTTTAATATATGGACGTTTTACGCCCATTGGTCCCCTATTCACCGATAATGTTGTTATGACAGGGCAATAAAATGGCGGTTACATCCGGGCTTCTTGGCTTTTACTTTATAGTATAACCACCACCACCACCAGAAAGCTATAAGCCAGTGGCAATATATTCTCAATAGTTTTTGAACATATTGTTTACTGGATACCACCTTTACGAAGGGATGCATACTAAGCATTTATAATTTGGAGTGAAGATACTATACTAGAGTTTTGCACTTTGTTTTGGGTCCAAGAAGTGGAGTTGCACTAAGCTAATAGAACCTTATAGTAACTTTAAAAGTGACTTTAAGCGTTTGCCTAGAAAACAACAAAACCATCAACCTTTTACTGTCAAAACAATTGTTACTATTTTGAATTAGCCTATATTGTTTGCATTTAGTCAAAAATGTTGCGGATTTGAAAATAATCTGAGTCCTTCTGTGGTGCATCTTTCATTGTACTTGCAAGTCCGAGTAAAGCACTCACTCGTTTTGTGTCTCCTCCTCGCTGATCTTGTGCTCCACAGTCTCCAGCGCCGCAGCCAGAGAGGCGCTGGTTTCCTCCAGACGGTGCTGCACCTCTACCTCTCCTCCCCCAGTGCCACTCTGTGCTTCATCCTTCTTCAGTTGCTTCTGAATATCCTCTTCAGCTCTCTTTAGATCTCTGTCCCTACGCCGCTCCTCGTCCTCCTCCAGGTCCCGCAACCCCGACAGGTCGATGGAAAGCCCGGCGATGGAGGAGCGCGGGGGTTTGACGGGGTGTGGGGTCGGACTGGACGGACTCTGGGCGGGAGAGGGAGAGGTGAGAGGGAGTCCCGGGGAGAGAGAGGCGGCAGACGGGATTTCAGGAGCGGGGAGAGGAGCAGCAGGAGAGGTGGGTCTAGGGGCCGGGATGGGGGTTTGGAGCGGGGTGGGGGTAGGTGCGGGGCTAGGGCTGGTAGCAGCAGGACTTGTGCTTGTGGAGGCCGAGGCTACTATTGCTTTGCCAGGTTTGGGGGCCGTCGGTGGTCCACGGGGTTTCGGGGAGACGGGAGGAGGAAAACGCTTAGATTCTGCTCAAAATGAAAACAAATAAAAGCAGACATACATAAATGATATAAAAATGTTTTAAAGTTTAAAATGCAGAAAATACATACAGTATATGCTAGTGTGGCCAGTCACTGTAATTTTGACTTTGACCCTAGAAAAAGTTAATCCTCAGTGTTGAACCTGTTTCACTTTTGAGTGAAAAGGTATTGGTGACCAGGCTGTGTATTTTATTTATTGTGTCTTTTCTTACATTTGCATAACTTAAAGGTGCAGTAGGCAGAATTTGAAATGTAAAACAATTAGAGTATTGATTTTTTTTCTACAATGTGATAGAAACTGCCCACTCCAGCTTTAAGGTGTAGCTGAAAAATAATGATTACGTGCAAAACAGAAGTAGGATTTATGAACTAAATGAGAAATGCAAACTACAACTTAATAGGAGAAAGACATTTAAGGCTGTCTTATAAACACTTTTGAAAGGTCTTGGACTTGTCTTGGTCTTAACTTCAGTTCTACCTGGTCCTTTCTTGGTTTTAGACATAGAGGCCTTGGCCTTTTTAATCAGGGCTCTCTAAGACAACAACTGGCTTGTTGCAGTAAAAGAGGAATAGTCTAAATTTAAGTAAATGTACCACTTTTTATTGTACATTATTTTTGTATTGGATGAGTTAACCAGAATAAGAAAGAGAAATAATTGTGAATAGATTCCATTTACATTTAGTCATTTAGAAGACGCTTTTATCCAAAGTGACTTACATTCACCAGTGTTACATTTACAGATGTTGCTGTCTGCTCAGCCAGCAGAAAAAAAAGTTTCATAGAATGTATATAATTATAAGACAGTGTCAGTTCTAAAATGTTTATCTACAGTATACCTGACACATTAGTCCCGCCTCCTTATTCTATCATAATTTACTGCTTTGTATCGATGCTGTTTGTCCAAAAATATGGTTTATGTCATGTCTATGCTATGTGTTTTTTATGAATTTGTTGTGGATTTTTTATTGGCGGTTTGCAAATCATCCAAGAAAGACAGGAGTCGACAATGAGCAGAAGGAGGTAGTCAGCTGACTGTTATTGTTTTTTGTGACTCCTATTTGAGTCATTTGTGAAAAAAAGTGATTGTAAAATGCTGTGTGCTCTCACCGGGGCTCTGTGCCAGCTCGATGCCATCAGGCCCTGGTAAAGGGACCCTGCGAGTCGGGGTGGGAGGGTCAGCCTGGCTCTTCTTTAGGTTAACTGAAGATGGTTTTGGTGAGACGGGGGGTTTGAGGGACTTCCTTGCCTCCATCCACTCACAGGTCTCCTGACCGGTGTCTGTTCGATCAGGGACCTCCGACACGGGCCTCCTCCTGAGCACCACCCCTCCGTTCTGCTGCACCTCATTCATACTCTTTCGACTACTTTCACTGCTCGGGGTCTGTTTATTGCTTAAAGGGACACTTTCGGAAAGACGTGTGTCTGTGCTGGTTGTCATGGTAACAAAAGTGGTGGTAACAGGCGTTTTGGAGTCTGCCGCAGTGGTTTTGGGTCTCCTCCTGAGTGTGGCCATCCCGTCTGTGATCTCCGTTGTGGAGGAGATGACAGTGGAGCGCGGGCGGGGCTCGGGGCGCTGCTGAGGAGGTTGCCGGGGAGTCTGGTTGTTCTGATCAACAGGGAGGTCTTCTGTTCCACTAATGGTCCTGCGGCGATTAAGGGCATCGTCTTCATCAGAGCCGAGACCTCCTGCACCGGGCTGGCGTCGGAGAATGGGCGGGCTCACCTGCAGGACACATGAAGAGGTAGAAACATATGTGATCATACTCTACACATGGAATGGCACTTGAACCTTTAGCAGCTTAAACAGACTGCACCTAATATTTATTTCTAGTTGGGGAAAAAGGTTTTAAAAAAAAACATCAACAAACATCCCATAATGTTTACTGAGGCAAAGAAAATTGCCAACCTCGCAGCTAAGCTAGTGCTAAACTCTAAACTTCAGTTTGGTGTAAAGTATTAGTATTTTGGGAAGGAAAATTGGATAGAAAGTCAATTAGTGGAGCTTTAACACTTATAAATAAAGATGATGTTGCTTTTAAAAAGAAAGGATTTAGGAGCACACCTGAAGGTAATTGGCGTTACTTCCTATATTCCTTGGCAGCGTCATGGCCCCTCCTACCATAGAGGTCTCCAACATGGCAGCCAGGCTGCGGACACTCCCTGAAGCCCCCTCAGATCTCTCCAGACCCCCTGACTCCTGAGCTCTCAGTGCTGCTCCCAGAGTCCCACAGTCACTGGCTCTTCGCTCCCGATAGGACGGTGGCCCCAGCAGACCCTCGCCCTGGCCGTCTCCCTCCCCGTCAGGACCTGTCATGGAAGAACAGGATCTTTTGGGCGGTGTCGGGGGCCGGCCTTTGCGGCGCGGCCGGAGTGTTACAGATGATTGGCTGCGGTTAACAGTGACATCGTTAGTGTTGCTGTGTGAGGAGCTGCTGCGACACACAGTGGCATATTTAGAGTCTGTCTCCGGGCCGCTCAGACTGAGAGCTCTCCTCCGCTCCTCTTCGTCACTGGGCAGCTGCAGTAGTGGCAAAGAGGAGTCCACCGCTGCAGTCTGGGTCGAGGGGCGTGGTCTCGCTCTGGGGGACACCTGGTGGGTCCGACCATGTGGCGGTGTTTGGGGTGGAGTCTGTGTCGGAGTGAAGGGAGGGGTCTGTGCAGAGGAGAGACCAGGTCGAGGTTTGGCGAACGGGCTGGGGGCTCGGTCACGCCGCTTCATGGCCTCCTTCCTGGCCTCCTTCCTGGCCTCGGTGCTGGCTCCTGGGCTGGATGGAGGGGTTGAGGGGCTCTGAGGTGGCTCGGAGCTAATCTCTCCTCTGTGTAGCTCCTTCAGTCTCTTCACCCCCAACATCAACTTCTTCTGATGACCTGTATCAGTAAGTATTAGACTATATGAGATAAAACCTGGACCAGTTGTGTGGTATGCTATGTGTGTATAGTAGTGAATAAAAACATTATAGTGTAAACAAAACTACATTATAAGTATGAATTAGACAGACAGTACTGCTTTGGACTTTACTGTGGCTTTAGTTACCATATGTTTTACTAAATTTGTAAAAAAGTAAGTAAGTAAGTAAAAAAAGTTCAGTCTAAAAGGTCTATACACAGTTTTAACTATAATTTAATTTTAAGCACTTTAGAAATAATACTGACACTACAATGCAATGACTTAGTAAGTTAATCATTAACATCTGTTGTAAAAGAACATTAAATACAATAAACAGCACTAAGAAATAGTTGTTACTGAATGATTAATGAATGAAGAATATTAATGTGTTATTAGAACTTTACATATTACAAAAATGTAATAAATAATAAGGTAATAAAATATATTAGTACTAAAAAAAGATCATGTGTTCAGGCACCTGTAAAAAGCCCAAAAAATATATATTCTCTCTCTCATTTTGATGTCTGCCAAAAGTGGCGTATGGCGAGAGATTATGTGAGGGAGGTTCTACCACACAACGCATTAACCAAAATAAAAAATAGGCCAACACACTGGACTCCAGCAGAGTAGTATTTAAACAAAATACACTAAAATGACTCTTAACTGTGTACATTACTTTAAGTATGCAGCACAGCAGACAGCTTTGGAATCTTGACTGCCCAAAGTGTGGAACTCTAACACTGGCTTTTTGTACAGTGTTACGTGCTAAAATATATTGTTAAAAATTCAGTTGTCAGTCCTAATTGTGTCTTACCAAGCTTAGTAATGCCAATCTCGTGCAGATCCTCCAGGCTGATGTCAGAGATGAATTCAATATTTTCATAGCCATTCTGGACCAGGACTTGGTAGTACTGGTTCAGACCCAAATGAGACAGCCAGTCTGCCAGGTTGGCCTGAACACAACAACACACATGGGAGAAGACTGATTAAGAAGACAAGTAAAATATCACATTCAGTATTTTTGTAATTTTTGCATTTTTTCACATTTGTTAATTTACAAGCCTGACCGGTTTGTGATCAGGCAGCCAGTCTGTGGAGGCGATCCTGCTGATCTCTGATGTTAACTTCTTACGGTGTCCTGGCTTCATGACACCGATGGCCGTCAGGTCCTTCAAAAATAAAGCACTAATGTCAGGAAAGCACTGTCACAAAAGTGTTTAAATGTGAACAACTGTATGCACAATGTTAAACATTTGTGCATAAATTGTGTGCTTTTGGCAATATTCTGCTTTATACAGTATAATCTCTGTTGAGTGTCTACTGCCCTCAGAGGATTTAGGCTGTACCATTACTTGTATTTATACACAAATACACACAAAACTAGGCATGGGGCGAATCAAAGTGTAAAGGAATACTGCATTGTGAAAAGGTCGCATCCTACCATGTATGAGCTGATGAGACAAAACCAAGACACATTCATAAAAAAATAATAATTTAATTTTAGCTGCATAACTATCAAAATATTGAGTAAAATTGCATGGTGGTAATTAAAAGTATGTGTCAGCCAATTATTGCAGCTTTTGGCAAGTAAAGCCAATGCAGCCAGCAGAGAAGTGAGTTTAAATGAGAACATACATTACATAAGAATCTAGTTCTTCTGGAACAGTAAGGTACAAGTCTAAAATGTAGGTAACGATAATAAAAGGTGGAGTTAAACATTGCAGTCTGTTTATGCAATGAAATCATGAAATTAATCTTCACTCTGGCAAAAATGCAAGCAAGTCGGAAAAATACAAAACAAAATTTTTATTTTTAAATTAAGCTTTTCTTGTTCTTGTGATAATTGTCATGTATTTCAAAAAAGATGACGGTTAGCCCTTACTTTCTAAATTAAAAAGGCTGCATTTGATGTTTACATTGCCTTAAACATGAGTAAAACCCATGAGGAATAGAAGAATAGAAAACTGGAAATAGAAATATCTAGAAATAGAACTGGTGTTGTTCTCTGAATTAAAGACAAATTAAGATTTAATCTTTATTTTTAATCAAAGGCAACACATTAACGTTTGCTTAAAAAATGGAAACTCTTAAAGGTTATCTAATACTGCCAGAATTTCATACTGTCCCATGCCCAAGTCACATGTACATGCACAAACAATGGCTCTAGAGACACACAGAGAAGTGTTGACAGCACAGAACAGTGACGTAGGAGACAGAGCATGAGAAACGTCTGGTTCAGGACTCACACCGGGGTCAGGTGACAGAGACAGGAGGGTCATGATGACATCATCCAGGTCAGCCGGAGCTGATTTGAGAGCTGAGCTGAACTGGGCGGAGCCTTGACAGACAGGGGGCGGGGCGTGAGGGGTCAAGGGTCATGACCTTACCTCAGGGGTCATGCAGCTAATGGCGTCTAGATCATATCCCGCCGTGAGGAAGTGGGTGGTGTAGAACTGCAGCTGAAACTCACCCAGCCACGTCACTACAGCCTGCTTCTAGAACACAGAACACACAACGCTACTGTCTGCTTCTAGAACAATCAAAACTACTGCCTAATTTTAGAACACACAAGACTAGGGCCGGATTCTACAACACAAACCACACAACACTACTTCCTGCATCTAGAACACAAACCACACAACACTACAGCCTGCCTCTAGAACACAAACCACACAATACTACTTCCTGCTTCTAGAACACAAACCACACAACACTACAGCCTGCTTCTAGAACACAAACAACACAACTGCCTGCTTCTAGAACACAAACCACACAACACAACTGCCTGCTTCTAGAACACAAACCACACAACACAACTGCCTGCTTCTTGAACACAAACCACACAACACTACTGCCTGCTTCTAGAACACAAACCACACAACACAACTGCCTGCTTCTAGAACACAAACCACACAACACAACTGCCTGCTTCTAGAACACAAACCACACAACACTACTGCCTGCTTCTAGAACACAAACCACACAACACTACAGCCTACTTCTATAAGACAAACCACACAACTGCCTGCTTCTAGAACAGAAACCACACAACCATACAGGCTGCTTCTAGAACACAAACCACACAACACAACTGCCTGCTTCTAGAACACAAACCACACAACACTACAGCCTGCTTCTAGAACACAAACCACACAACTGCCTGCTTCTAGACCACAAACCATACAACACAACTGCCTGCTTCTTGAACCCAAACAACACAACTGCCTGCTTCTAGAACACAAACCACACAACCCTACAGCCTGCTTCTAGAACACAAACCACACTACTGCCTGCTTCTAGACCACAAACCACACAACACTACTGCCTGCTTCTAGAACACAAACCACACAACACAACTGCCTGCTTCTAGAACACAAACCACACAACACAACTGCCTGCTTCTAGAACACAAACCACACAACACTACAGCCTGCTTCTTGAACACAAACCACACAACCCTACAGCCTGCTTCTAGAACACAAACCACACAACCCTACAGCCTGCTTCTAGAACACAAACCACACTACTGCCTGCTTCTAGAACACAAACCACACAACACAACTGCCTGCTTCTAGAACACAAACCACACAACACTACAGCCTGCTTCTAGAACACAAACCACACAACACAACTGCCTGCTTCTAGAACACAAACCACACAACACTACAGCCTGCTTCTAGAACACAAACCACACAACACTACAGCCTGCTTCTAGAACAGAAACCACACAACACTACAGCCTGCTTCTATAAGACAAACCACACAACTGCCTGCTTCTAGAACAGAAACCACACAACCATACAGGTTGCTTCTAGAACACAAACCACACAACACTACTGCCTGCTTCTAGAACACAAACCACACAACACAACTGCCTGCTTCTAGAACACAAACCACACAACACTACAGCCTGCTTCTATAACACAAACCACACAACACTACTGCCTGCTTCTAGAACAGAAACCACACAACCCTACAGCCTGCTTCTATAACACAAACCACACAACACTACAGCCTGCTTCTAGAACAGAAACCACACAACACTACAGCCTGCTTCTAGAACACAAACCACACAACACTACTGCCTGCTTCTAGAACACAAACCACACAACACTACATGCTGCTTCTAGAACAGAAACCACACACCCCTACAGGCTGCTTCTAGAACAGAAACCACACACCCCTACAGGCTGCTTCTAGAACAGAAACCACACAACCCTACAGCCTCCTTCTAGAAGACAAACCACACAACACTACAGGCTGCTTCTAGAACAGAAAACACACAACCCTACAGGCTGCTTCTAGAACAGAAACCACACAACCCTACAGGCTGCTTCTAGAACACAAACCACACAACCCTACATTCTGCTTCTAGAACACAAACCACACAACACTACTGCCTGCTTCTAGAACAGAAACCACACAACCCTACAGCCTGCTTCTAGAACACAAACCACACAACACTACAGCCTGCTTCTAGAACAGAAACCACACAACACTACAGCCTGCTTCTAGAACACAAACCACACAACAATACTGCCTGCTTCTAGAACACAAACCACACAACACAACTGACTGCTTCTAGAACACAAACCACACAACACTACAGCCTGCTTCTAGAACACAAACCACACAACACTACAGCCTCCTTCTAGAAAACAAACCACACAACACTACAGGCTGCTTCTAGAACAGAAAACACACAACCCTACAGGCTGCTTCTAGAACAGAAACCACACAACCCTACAGGCTGCTTCTAGAACACAAACCACACAACCCTACATTCTGCTTCTAGAACAGAAACCACACAACCCTACAGGCTGCTTCTGGAACACAAACCACACAACCCTACATTCTGCTTCTAGAACACAAACCACACAACACTACAGCCTGCTTCTATAACACAAACCACACAACACTACTGCCTGCTTCTAGAACACAAACCACACAACACAACTGCCTGCTTATTGAACACAAACCACACAACACTACTGCCTGCTTCTAGAACACAAACCACACAACACAACTGCCTGCTTCTAGAACACAAACCACACAACACAACTGCCTGCTTCTAGAACACAAACCACACAACACTACTGCCTGCTTCTAGAACACAAACCACACAACACTACAGCCTGCTTCTATAAGACAAACCACACAACTGCCTGCTTCTAGAACAGAAACCACACAACCATACAGGCTGCTTCTAGAACACAAACCACACAACACAACTGCCTGCTTCTAGAACACAAACCACACAACACTAAAGCCTGCTTCTAGAACACAAACCACACAACTGCCTGCTTCTAGACCACAAACCATACAACACAACTGCCTGCCTCTAGAACACAAACAACACAACTGCCTGCTTCTAGAACACAAACCACACAACTGCCTGCTTCTAGAACACAAACCACACAACCCTACAGCCTGCTTCTAGAACACAAACCACACTACTGCCTGCTTCTAGACCACAAACCATACAACACAACTGCCTGCTTCTAGAACACAAACCACACAACACAACTGCCTGCTTCTAGAACACAAACCACACAACACTACAGCCTGCTTCTTGAACACAAACCACACAACACTACTGCCTGCTTCTAGAACAGAAACCACACAACACTACTGACTGCTTCTAGAACACAAACCACACAACACTACTGCCTGCTTCTAGAACACAAACCACACAACACTACTGCCTGCTTCTAGAACACAAACCACACAACACAACTGACTGCTTCTAGAACACAAACCACACAACACAACTGCCTGCTTCTAGAACACAAACCACACAACACTACAGCCTGCTTCTATAACACAAACCACACAACACTACTGCCTGCTTCTAGAACAGAAACCACACAACACTACTGACTGCTTCTAGAACACAAACCACACAACACTACTGCCTGCTTCTTGAACACAAACCACACAACACTACTGCCTGCTTCTAGAACAGAAACCACACAACACAACTGACTGCTTCTAGAACACAAACCACACAACACTACAGCCTGCTTCTAGAACACAAACCACACAACACTACAGCCTGCTTCTAGAACACAAACCACACAACACAACTGCCTGCTTCTATAAGACAAACCACACAACTGCCTGCTTCTAGAACAGAAACCACACAACCATACAGGCTGCTTCTAGAACACAAACCACACAACACAACTGACTGCTTCTAGAACACAAACCACACAACACTACTGCCTGCTTCTAGAACACAAACCACACAACACAACTGCCTGCTTCTAGAACACAAACCACACAACACAACTGCATGCTTCTAGAACACAAACCACACAACACTACAGCCTGCTTCTATAACACAAACCACACAACACTACTGCCTGCTTCTAGAACAGAAACCACACAACCCTACAGCCTGCTTCTAGAACACAAACCACACAACACTACAGCCTGCTTCTAGAACACAAACCACACAACACTACTGCCTGCTTCTAGAACACAAACCACACAACACTACATGCTGCTTCTAGAACAGAAACCACACACCCCTACAGGCTGCTTCTAGAACAGAAACCACACAACCCTACAGCCTCCTTCTAGAAGACAAACCACACAACACTACAGGCTGCTTCTAGAACAGAAAACACACAACCCTACAGGCTGCTTCTAGAACAGAAACCACACAACCCTACAGGCTGCTTCTAGAACACAAACCACACAACCCTACATTCTGCTTCTAGAACACAAACCACACAACACTACTGCCTGCTTCTATAACACAAACCACACAACACTACTGCCTGCTTCTAGAACACAAACCACACAACACTACAGGCTGCTTCTACAACACAAACCACACAACACTACAGCCTGCTTCTATAACACAAACCACACAACACTACTGCCTGCTTCTAGAACACAAACCACACAACACTACTGCCTGCTTCTAGAACACAAGCCACACAACACTACAGCCTGCTTCTAGAACACAAACCACACAACACTACTGCCTGCTTCTAGAACACAAACCACACAACACAACTGACTGCTTCTAGAACACAAACTACACAACACTACAGCCTGCTTCTAGAACAGAAACCACACAACCCTACAGGCTGCTTCTACAACACAAACCACACAACACTACAGCCTCCTTCTAGAAGACAAACCACACAACACTACAGGCTGCTTCTAGAACAGAAAACACACAACCCTACAGGCTGCTTCTAGAACAGAAACCACACAACCCTACAGGCTGCTTCTAGAACACAAACCACACAACCCTACATTCTGCTTCTAGAACACAAACCACACAACACTACAGCCTGCTTCTAGAACACAAACCACACAACACTACAGCCTGCTTCTATAACACAAACCACACAACACTACAGCCTGCTTCTAGAACACAAACCACACAACACTACAGCCTGCTTCTAGAACACAAACCACACAACACAACTGCCTGCTTCTAGAACACAAACCACACAACACAACTGCCTGCTTCTAGAACACAAACCACACAACACTACAGCCTGCTTCTAGAACACAAACCACACAACACTACAGCCTGCTTCTAGAACACAAACCACACAACACTACTGACTGTTTCTAGAACACAAACCACACAACACTACTGCCTGCTTCTAGAACACAAACCACACAACACAACTGCCTGCTTCTAGAACACAAACCACACAACACTACAGCCTGCTTCTAGAACACAAACCACACAACACTACAGCCTGCTTCTAGAACACAAACCACACAACACTACAGCCTGCTTCTAGAACACAAACCACACAACACTACAGCCTGCTACTAGAATAGAAACCACACAACTGCCTGCTTCTAGAACACAAACCACACAACTGCCTGCTTCTAGAACAGAAAACACACAACCCTACAGGCTGCTTCTAGAACACAAACCACACAACACTACTGCCTGCTTCTAGAACACAAACCACACAACACAACTGACTGCTTCTAGAACACAAACACACAACCCTACAGGCTGCTTCTAGAACAGAAACCACACAACACTACAGGCCTGCTTCTAGAACAGAAACCACACAACCCTACATCCTGCTTCTAGAACACAAACCACACAACCCTACAGCCTGCTTCTAGAACACAAACCACACAACCCTACAGCCTGCTTCTAGAACACAAACCACACAACACTACATCCTGCTTCTAGAACACAAACCACACAACCCTACAGCCTGCTTCTAGAACACAAACCACACAACAGTACAGCCTGCCTCTAGAACACAAACCACACAACCCTACAGCCTGCTTCTAGAACAGAAAACCACACAACCCTACAGGCCTGCTTCTAGAACACAAACCACACAACACTACATCCTGCTTCTAGAACACAAACCACACAACACAGCCTGCTTCTAGAACACAAACCACACAACACTACTGCCTGCTTCTAGAACACAAACCACACAACCCTACAGCCTGCTTCTAGAACACAAACCACACAACAGTACAGCCTGCCTCTAGAACACAAACCACACAACCCTACAGCCTGCTTCTAGAACACAAACCACACAACCCTATAGCCTGCTTCTAGAACACAAACCACACAACCCTACAGCCTGCCTCTAGAACACAAACCACACAACCCTACAGCCTGCCTCTAGAACACAAACAACACAACAGTACAGCCTGCCTCTAGAACACAAACCACACAACACTACAGCCTGCTTCTAGAACACTTCTTTAAAACACACTCACACAGAAAAGCACAACATTATGCTTATAAACACACACATTGCACTTTCAGCTTTTAGAATCCAAAACACAATGGGCACAAGAGGTATAGTATGTTAGTCTGCGCTCTCACTTTTGGCACAAGCGGATCATACCTGGTAAATAATTGTGTTATTTTGAATGAAAACAAAATATTTAACTTTTTTATTTTTTTCTAAATCTGAACTTAAAACAGATGGCAACAATCTTTGTACAATGTATGTAGTTAAGCATGACTAGAGCAGCTCAAGAATGCAAAATTGCCATTCCATTGACTCTAAATGCTTTAACCCTTTCCAAGTAACACTGCTTCAGCTTGTTTCTCTGTGAGCAGTATGTGCAGGATTATAATGCATGTTGCAGAACACAGATGGGCAATGGCCTTGAGAGGGCACCATGTGCTTGCTGTGTCTGTGTGAAGTGAGGGTAGGGGACCTGAGCAGCTGACTCCTCGATGTATCTGTCACTCTGCCTGTCTCCATGGTGGCGTACCATGGATGTATTATTAGAACTGGATAGTGCACCGCCCTCATTCCCTGAAGCCAATTTGATTAGTGGCCACACGAGGTATTGCAGCAAAAGGATCTACTACCAGAAGGGTCATATATTGTAGTGTTTATTTTATTTTTTTATGTTATGTTTTGTTAGAGAAATAAAATTTGCTTGTTTGTGACATCACTAGTCTATCCCGCCTTCGCGCCTATTATTCAGAACAGATCACGTGGAACCTGGTTGCAAGTAAAACACAAGAACGCATGGGCAAGTGCTGTAGTAAGCCTGCTCGATGGGCTGCACCATGCGGAAGTAACACAGAAGTAAAAAATATTTTTGGCTTTCTGTGCCAATGAGCAACTTCCATTGAAATGTTTTGGTTTTTTTTACTCTCTCACTATCCAAGTCTAATAATACATCCATGTGGCGCATTCAGTCACACTACACTGGCATGCTCTTCTTCATCATGTCAACTGTTTAAATGCAAATGGTACACCTATACTCAACCCACCGAATGCCATTTTCAAAGGGAACAAGCCAGATCAACATAGAACCACCCAAAACTCACTTTCCCATCATCCTCCTCTGCCTTCTTCTCAAACGACCGTTGTTCATGAACAGCGCAACTGGAAGAGCCTTCAAATAAGAGAGAAAAATATAAACATACACAATGGGTTTACATGAGTTAGTAAATTGTGCTTTTATTTTTAAATGACCATGTTAAGTAATCAATTTGAACTGTAACCTTCAATATCCATCATATTAAAATTACCTACGGCACTACCTGCTTCTTGTGACTTCTTTTGTCTTCTATATGCAGCCTTATCCATCTGTTGTTTTTTGGTTAAACATTGCCTATCTAATGTTACCAAATGAGTCATACTGTATTTTAGAGTGGGATGTGAGAATGCACCAAGAAAAGCTGTTAATCACATGCCAATACCAATGAGGCCTCCCATAATAAATGTGGTAACACATTCTAGAGTTGGCAGGATTTATTGAACTTTTTTACTATATTTCCCATAGACATCTCAAATCAGCAAGCTTAAACTAGGATTAAATATGTTCATTTGTATGTTTCGGAAATAAAGTGGTCATGTCAGTTACCACTTACAGTTAAAAAAACACTGTAAGCCATAATACATCTCTAATAGAAAAAGATAATTTGATTATTTTAGTAAACCTTCTGATTAAGCAGCTATTCAAAGAAATGCTTTGAATGTTGAGTTTGAATGCATGCCATTTTGTTGTTTGGCCTGTGGGTGGCATTCTTGTATGTAACTTTGGGGTTCAGGTATTTAGGCATGACACATAGGAGCGAGAGGTTTTTGACAGCTATAATTCACACGACGTTTACCTTCTTAAACGGACAATTTGTGGACACCTTCTACTTTTTGCAACTGGACACTGAATCACGTTTATGGACTAGTCATTCAAGCAACTGTAGCCTCTAGACTGAAGCTTACATTAATCTTACATCAATTTTGGATCATTGAAATATTTTTTTTAGTATTAGAATCAAATAAATGTTCTTAATCAGTAATAGTACTAGCCAATAAGACAGTAGCTGTCCTGCATGAGGTAGAATAATTGGTCAGGTAAAAGTGGCAGAAATTGGTTTGAGGTTGTTTGTGTGAGTTTTTTTGGCCTTACTTGCTGATTGCTCAACAGACTGTGAGTGCTCGAAGAGATGCTCCTTGGCTTTTACTGACTGGGACAGCACAGTGGCCAGAAGCTACAAGACACAGAAGAAAGAACATTCACTGCATAAATCGCTTATTCAAGTATAATCACCAAGATCCCTGAAGGGCATTGTGACTCACTTCAGTAACTGGAGCTATATTATTAGACTCATTCTGGTTATCACTGTGCATGAAAAGATTTAGAATAAACAATGTACAAAGCTGTTATGTTATTGTTTCGATTCAATTTGGCTGTGGAGCAAGACTCTAATGCTAAATATCGGATTGCATACCCTAACAGGTTTATCTACGGTCTCCAACTGGTACACGCTGGACCAAACAAAAAGATTATTGGTTTCTTTTACACAATTATTTAATTAATTTAGAAACGACTTTATGATTAAACTTTCCTTTTTTTGGAACCACTTTAGATTACAGCTCCCATGCCCACTTACACAGCATGTACAACCTCGTTACTGGTCTGTATAGTAAGTACCCCTTTAATAATATGCCCCCCCACTCAACATACAATTACATTCTGTACTCCCGAACAAGAACTACTTTAGGACCAGATGAGGTCCAAGTTAGGACTAAACTAAGTCTAAATTTGGAATTTTGACAATACCTTAAGACGTCAATGTACCACGTTAGTTACTAAATGGTTTATTTTTAATTTATATTCAGTGGTCCCTTGCCCCTTTTCCTGTCACAGTAGAACTCTTAAGTTCTGTGGCTATGAGGCTATGTTATTGTAACTAATGTGATTACTGTCAAGAAAAAAACAAAACTATAAACTAACATTATAATAGTTTGCTAAATATAGAAAAATGTATTGTGCACAAAGTGGAAGAGAAAACCAAATTGGAAAAGTGAGAAGCTCAGAGGTGTTGCTTTTAACCGGATTTGTTTAATACAATATTTATGATTACTACCCCCAGTATCCTTTTATTCTTTTAGTAGCTTGACAACACTACAGTGCATTGTGGAGAAAAGTGAAAGAGAATGTACCTGACAAATGAGATAAACAAAGTGCAACTGTTTTTTTTTTCTCCAGTTCAAGCGGGAAATCAAATGTGGTTAACCTCAACACTTAAACACCCAAAAATATTTGCTTCCAAGAAAACACATGTCTTGTTGTTCTATAAAGCTCTAAATGACCAAAAGTAATGACAGATGTAAATGCTTGTAATATACTACTTGTAATATAAGACTGTTGTTTGTTTGAGGGTATTTCAAGTTTTCATAGCAAAATTGTATATTTTACATATTGTGTCTTGTATGGGTCAGTTGTCCTCACCTTGACGCCCTCAGATTGTGCGTGCAGCCCTGGGGCGTTAAGGCCATGGGTGTTGACTCCTGGTGTGGGTGCTGGGTGTGGGCTGGGTGCAGGAGTGGTCAGGACATGGGTGTTCCCTGAACCTTGCAGGCTGCTGGAGGAGCGTACACTGCCCAGGCTGCCCACACTGCCACTGCGCTCGCCACCTGCAGATACATGGGGTCCAATAATGGAACGAGTCGGTTTTGCAGCCTAACAAAGTACAATGCTTTAAGAAGTGTATACCCATAACAAAATAACACTCTTTGGCATTTGTCTATCTAAAAAAGATAGACATATAAAGATATAGATATAGAAACCAGTTTAAGGAGCCATTTGTTATGCTACTTTTGTTTCTACAACTGCCCAGACTGTTGTTTTGTTTTCTTGCATGAAGGCTTAGGACATTTATGCACTAGTTTTAGTTTTACACATTTTTAAACTCATCTTAACTGGGTTTGTTCATTGACAGCATGCCCCCTGCAGGGCTACCATAGGTACAAACACAGGCTGTAGAAAGAAAGGGTTTGAAACCTGCATGTTTTGACTTAACGTCAGCACTGTTTTTCAAAATTCTTTCATGGATAATTACCTGCCAGTGGTTTACGTAGCACCCAGATGTCCTCAGAGGTGCTGCTCTGCTGACCCAGAGTGGGTGAGCCCTGAGGACTGGCATCTGCAGTACGGGAACCTGTCACACACACATTCATGTTAGCATGCATTTGTTTCATTACATTCCCTATAAAACAAATATAACTATAATAGACTTGGACTTAAACTTAACTCTATTAATCCACAAGGAAAATTTAATAAGTACCTATGGATTAATAGTGATAATGTTGGATAGATGAAAATGAATGGTGAAAGTATCAGTCACACAATCCATGTACTACATATTCACTCACACATCTATATATCTGTTAAGTCCAGACTGACTTAAATAAATAGGTCCAGAATAGGTACCTTATATATGCCATAAATGCCATCATTTTGCATTTTCCTAAACAGTGGCACCTGGTCATGTGGTTAGTTTCACTTTCATGTACAAATGTAAGAAGCCACAACAAAGGCTTTGTAAATGAATCTGAAAGTAACAGGTGTATGTTTTGTACAATGTTTGTACAAAACATTTGGGGCCTTGTGTAGGGGCATAACAAAATAGACTAGACATCTCCCATTGATGTATTTAGAAAATGATATACATGTTGACTGAAGTAGGCTTTAGGTCTTGAACACATTCAATTAAGTCCATGTTCAGAGGTGAGTAGTAACGAGTTATATTTACTCAAGTAACTTTTTGAAAAACAAAATACTTTTAAGAGTAGTTTTATTGCACAATACTTTTTACTAGTGCTGGGCAACGATTAAAGCGTTTAATCCCGATTAATCGCACAATATTCTGTGATTAATCGCGATTAATCGCATTATACACAAAATTTAATAATGAATTCAAAATTAGTGTACTGCATACTTTTATTTTGAAAGATCAATATTTTGTTTAGTTTGTTATAGAAAAACAAGTTATGTCCAGAGCTTCAATGATAACATTATAAACAATATAAATGTCTCTCTCGCTTTTCACTTGTCAAACTCAAGGGTGTATGGGTAATGTAGTCTCTGCTCTCGGTGGGACGAATTAGGAAGCGTGCATTGTGAAGGGCGCTCTGGAAAGCGGCAGCGCAGGCAAAGGATTAAAACCTCAAATAAAACAGATGTCCAAATGAGCGTACCAGTACGCTAAAAGCATGTTCTGGGCGCACAGAGAAGGGCCCACTTAAAGCACTGGATGAGGGCGGCTCATACGTGCAGTCATTCGTTGCGATCCTAAGAATGTTCTTCAGACTAGTGATGGGAAGTTCAGTTCATTTTACTGACTCAGTTCTTTAAGTCTCGTTCAGCAAAATGAACAAATCTTTTTTCCAAGTCATTTTGTTCATTTTCGCAGAATCTAATTAAAATGTTACATTATTACAATTTTAATACATTTAGTACTTTTGGAATAAAAACTATAACTATAAACTAATGCAGCAATGGCCAAACTTTGAAAAATAAATTATAAATTCATTGCAGCTTACTTCAGGCAGAGAGTTCAACTCAGCTCTTAATCCAAATAGTTTTTTCCTTTGTCACTTCATATTAAGCTTAGCATTAATTCCATCAACATGTCTGGTCTGGGCCGTGACAGCCTCATGTAGCTGTAGCTAATACATCCGTCCGTCCGGAAACAGAAAGGACTCATTCATCTCCCGAGTCGTTCGTTTGTTCGTTCGTCCCAGCCCCATAGAGAAAGAGTATGCAGTTACCGGAAACAGGACTCGTTCATCTCCCGAGTCTCTGAGTCGTTCATTCAAGTCCCCGTAGGCTGAACGCAGAAACAGAAGGACTCGTTCATCTCTTGAGTCAGTCTTTGGGTCTGAGTCTCGTTCTTTTGTCACGCATTGGATACAGAAATAAGTTAATACATACATATATTTCACATAACTGTATAAACAAATGTAATTCTTTTATTTTTTTACTTTTACAGTTATGTGATGCGTTTCTGGCTTCAAATTGAATCTTTATATTTTTCTTATCCGGGGAAATCACTGATAAAGCAAAGATTAAGACTTTACAGTGGATTCTAATCTTAGGTAATAATTTTATAGTTTATAATAGTTTAAATAATAATTAAAAAACTAAGAACTTAACACTAAAAATAGACTGACAGAAACAAATGGAACTTTTTTAATTTTCAGATAATGTTTATTGCAGATATATTTTGATAACTTTATAATAATCCCTAAACATAATACAATACAGTCAATAATATGAGTGTAATGATGTTGCGAGAGACTGAAGCGGTCACGTGACAAAAGAACAAAACTTAGACCCAAAGACTGACTCATGAAATGAACGAGTCCTTCTGTTTCTGCGTTCAGCCTACGGGGACTTGAATGAACGACTCAGAGACTCGGGAGATGAACGAGTCCTTTCTGTTTCCGGTAACTGCATACTCTTTCTCTATGGGGAAAGGACTTGGTGAACGAACGAACGAACGACTTGGGAGATGAATGAGTCCTTTCTGTTTCCTGTATGAGACGTGGTGCAATGCGCATACTCGGGTCTACACAAAAATGAACGACTCGCTCTCTGAGATGACTAGTTGTTCCCGAGTCATATTAAAGACTCGTTCAAAAAGAACGAATCGTTCATGAACGACTCATCACTACTTCAGACCGACATTTTTCACTTTACTAATCGGCCGACGTTAATGCGCAATAAAATAATTTTCAGCGTTAATTCATTAATGCGCTAATGCAAAAATAACGCGTTAACTTGCCCAGCACTAGTTTTTACTTTTACTTGAGTAGATTTGTGAAGAAGTAGCGCTACTCTTACATTGGGCAACACTTTTCTTTTACTATTTACACTACACTTCAATTTTGCCTCCAGTGGGTCTACCACATGACTGTGTTTCACCAATCATCAATGTGGAGGCACAGCAGCACAAGCTCTTGTTGTGTTGGGCAGTCACAACTAGCTACTAGCTGAACTACATTCCTCAATAGCGTGGTGGTTGCGTTGCTGTTTTATGAATAGGTTTTAGTTTATTAAGTAGCATCAGCCCAATTTTTCCTGTACCGGGACCATAGATTGTAAATAAACATGGATGTAATCCGCCCATTGGTCACCTATTCACCAATATTGTCATTACGACAAGGCAATTAAATGGCCGTTACATCCGGGCTTTTTGGCTTTTACTGCATAGTAAAACAATAGTTTTTAGATTGCATAAACGGACATATTAACACATTAATCAAAATCGCCGTACGGCGGCGCCCTTACACAAGGACCGTTTAAGAGGTTAGGGAGAGGCTTGACCGGGATATACATTACCAAAAGGTCCGTAGCCGTAGGTACGCATCTTTTATAAATAGACCACAGTTCATAAAAGACACTGCTCTAGAGCCACAGCGTCTTATACCTGACTTTTATTGTTCACTGTTGATGCTGCTGCAGTAAAACACTCCTTTGAGCACTTTTGTTTGCAATTGTAATAAACAAAACTCAAGCTGCGTGGTTCATTTGCATAAATCTACAACAATATTCACTAGCCTTTAATGCTAATTACAAAATATAAAGGACATGGCTTTGGTGGATTATTTGGTCAGAACAAGACCAGGACCAGAACCAAGACCAGACCAGACCAGTACCAGGTCAGGACTCAAGGTGAATTACAGATGTTGGAGATGTTGCTGTTGGTGAGTCTTTTATGTAGGCTATTGAAGGCTACATGCACACACTCGCTCAAAAAATGAATTCTACAGATGGAACTAATGTTGACAGATGATATGAAAATAAATGCTACCTTTGCTTTGAACAACATGTGTAGTAAGTAGTAACCTCCTTTTGCCATGATGCTGTAGCTTGCTACATTTCTCTGGGGGGTAGCTTTAGTGTAGTGACGTGAAGTTTCATTTGACGTAGAGTAACTGGTTACTTAGCTCACTATATTTTCCAAATAGGTTGCCCAAAACTGCTCCTCACACATAGTGGACACAACATAAACATGGTCTCCAGTGTTGAAGGTGAAGAGGATGTTTTGGAGGACTACTTTTTACTTCTAATGCTACTCTTACTTGAATACAATTTTAGGCTATTCTACCCACCTCTGTCCATGTTACACTTTCATGTTCCAACATTAAACTATAATCTACAGCATGCTGTAGATTATTAAGGAAGAAAGACCTTACTCAGGTGGGTTTTCTCCGGGTACTCCGGTTTTCCCCACCAACATCAAAACATGCTAAGCGCCCCCTGGTAGCGGTTGCAGACATTGAATTTCCCCGCGGGGATAATAAAGTGATAATAATAATGAACCTACACAGTGCACCTTTACAGATCTATAAATGTAAGATGTATGGTTACATACATATTTAGAAAGTAAGATAAATCGATTCAATGAACAATCCAGTATATTCAAAAATGAAATCTGCCATTATCACTTTTTCCCTTTTGCAAATATAATGGTCATACATGTCATATGTTGAGTACATTGTGAACAGCAATTGTTGGGTCATTGTTGAGTGAATCGAAATCGAAAAAACTTGTGACTAACTGACTTGATTTTAGATTAATGGAAATGTAACTAACTTATCTTAAATGAACAATGTCTTTGTTTAACATTGATATAAACCATGCTGGACTGCATATGTGTTGCTTTGAAACCATGTAGGAAACAGCTTAATCTACTATAGATGGTGCTTATAGTGAGTCTACATGTACCTGTCTGACTCTGCGGCTCCTGAGAAGTGGAGAGAGGAGGAGTAGGAGGAGAGGAGGAGGAGGAGGAGGAGAGGACTGAGGAGGGGTGGACAAAGACGGGGGAGAGATGGGGAGCGGGACATAGCCAAACGAGGAGAACGGGGGGAGGGACTTAGCATTGGAGTGAGACACAGGAGGGGTGGGCAGATGTAACGGGAGCACTTTGGAAGGGGGGTGCACGTGTCCGTTCGCCGAGGCAATGGGACAGGGGTTGGGTCGGCGGAGAAGGAGGGTGTGGCACTGCTGGAAGGGGGAGTGGCCTGGGCGGAGTGTGGGCCAAAACAACAACAACAACACAACAACAAACTGATCAGTAAGGCATATGAGAATAAAAGAATGAAAAAGTGAGAAAAGAATACATCCATATATCCACAGGGAATATATCTTTACAAATTAAAATGTACATCTTTAAGTCATAAAGCAAAGTCAAATCAGAACAAAGGTCTCATACTCAAACAATCACAGGCAGCAGGCAGGGTAGGGTCTGAGGCAGAGTGCAGTGACTGTAGAATAGCAAAGATAAATATAAGAATTTGGAACAAATAGAGCTGCTGAGTGTACGCTGTCTGCTTGATTTTTAAGAATTTAGGCATCCAAATTACCACCTAGTGCACGCTATCTCTGGTGTGTGTTACTCTTCTACTATGATAAAGGTAAGCAACACACCTAATTTGAATAACTGCCAAGTCAATCAAGTGCCACTCACCTAGAATAGAAAGGCTATCTCTATTACATAGACACAGTGCACCTGGCTCAGCATTTACTCCTCTATGTAACTTTAGTTGCCTGCCTGGCACTGTCTCACAATAATATATCATACAAGTCCCAACAACTTCTTTCATCTGGCTGTAAAGTGAAAGTGACTCTTCACAAGATATGCACTTTGATATTCTACCAACATCTGCCTCCGTTTATAGGATTAAATGCGCTCATGCTAAAATATCTCTTTTTTTATAATTCTTTTATTATTCCTGTCGGCGCCCAGCATGTTTTTGATGTTGGTGGGGGAAAAGGGAGAACATACACATTCCACCAAGTAACCCTGGAAATTGCCCTGTCATTATGTTTTAAACATTTAAACACGTCTGTCTGTGAATGTGCTGTTGACTCTGCAGATGACTTTAGAATAGTTTTGTGTTCCATCTGCCAAAGTGACTGGTCGTTTTGTGCTGACCTGGCCTGTTGAACGTTTTCACGGAGAAACCCAGGGTTAACTAAATCAGTTGGTAATCCCCTTTCTTTCCCACTATTGATCCAGACTGCAGACTCTTACTTGTGTCTGACAATGTAGAAGAGATATAGTATATTTAGGACAGGTTTAACTGACTTCACAGTACAAGACCATAATTTAACCCTATCCACCATAATTACGAGGATATGTATCAGTAACACTACAAAATTCAGACAAAAAAAGCTAATGCAGCGTCTAATAACTACATCCTGTGCAACATGCCTAAATATAGATGTGATACATTATGTAAAAACTCAAGATCTAATGTAACCTTAAAAGATATAGCACTTTCTTATTTCAGTGTTGTTGTAGTGACCTCGACTTCACTCTGCCTTTTGAAGGGAGCAGTACAAGAGGGGAGGTTGACAGAGGGAGCAGAAGGACTGGGAAAGAGACAACCAATAGGGAACAGTCTTCGGTTCTCGTGATGATTGAAGGGTTTGGGAAACACTAATGGGCTTCCTAGAGGCACACGAAGCTGTTTCTGTCTACAACTAATGGCTGCTCAGCTACAGACAGCTGCTCAACTCACACACGCACACACCAGCCGAACACATGGAGCTGCGACAGGGGTGTCACCTGCCCTCTTGATGACCTCCACCATGTTGGAGGGAAAATAGCCCACGCGGTCGTTGCCAGTGCGGTTGTCGTGAATGCAGCCTTTCCATCGGCCGTCCGAGTGCTGCTCCAAAACCTGAGGCACACACAAATACACACAGGGTTTAGGGGTTATACTGCCAATCACAGATGATAACAAAAAAAAATCTTAAAGTTAGCAGTCTGAGAAACTGGCAGTTAATTGCATTTGTTACTAAGCTCCATACATTGTTTTTGTGTAATCTCTTTGGGAAAATCCCCAAGAACCTGCTCCTTTATTCCTGCACTAAGAGCAATAGCATTTAGTCTGGTACGCTTTGCTTTATTCTTTATTTATTAGTATCTATTTGTATTATTAAATATCTCTTTGTATAACTTAAATATGACTATGATATCTTTTCAAACTCTGGAGTTGTGGATGTAGAGGGAACATAAGAACATCGGTATGTAGTATGTAGCCTGTAAATGTTATCTTGAACTTCCGCATATTTTCAAGATTTTTTATTAACAGCATGACAAAGAAAATTTTAACTAGTTTGCTCAAAGGAAGGGGTGGGAGTTAGGTTTTCTATACCATTATGATGTGACTTTGACTCTTGAATGTTTCGCTCACTCCTGGCCTATAGAATGTACAAGATACAGTAATGATAACAATGTGGGTTTTGGTAGGAGCCTATGAGCAGAGTGGACCCAAAGACAAAGCATGTAGGACTACGAGCTACAATATAAAGGCAATTCAAAAAGGTTGATCCTATTTTATTAACAAATGTTCAATGCTAGCACAAAAGAGTTAAAGCGACAGACCTTGCAGCCTGCCAATGTGCATTACCTTCTCAGAGTGGAAATACGTAAGCCTGAGCATTCAGTATACTAGAGCTTACTAGTGGCCCACTCTTGACGTTCACCTGCCTGTTCGACTGCAAAAACACAGTTAAGTGTAATAAACATTCCACAAAAGATCTTAAAAAAGGCACTCTGTTAAATCAAAGCTCATTTGGCCAATTTGTTTAAAAGTCTTGAGACTCACCACTCCCATAATTCAAGCTGCTTTGGGCACTGGTATTATATTACAGAAATAGTGTTTCTGTCAAATATCCTCTTGCAATATTGTTATTTTTGGCAAACCCTACAGAGAGTTTTGGAACAGTATTCCACTCTCAGTGAGCGAATGTACAACTTTTCTTACTTTAAAACACATTTGAAACGGTGGTTAAAAGACACTCAAACGTGATCATATGTGACCTGCACCTTATGAAAATTATGTTTTGAAGATGGGCCTGTGCAATATCTATAATTTATCCTGCCTTGAGTTGACTTTTCTCCACAAACGTCTGTATGTTACATGCTGACTGAAAACATGCCTCGGCACATAACAGAACTGCCTTGCATTGTGCTGCGAGCTGATCGGGCAGACTGGACCGTACCGTGATGATGTCTCCGGCTTTGATGTTTAGACTGGTCAGGTCATAGTTGTTGCAGTAATCCTTCAGCGCTCGCACCTGCATGGCAGCCGAGGCATCTGCAAGGTATAAACGTGAGTGAGTCAGAGGGTGATTAAAGCAGAACAGACAAATGGATGTCTTTAGAGATTCTGGTCTGGGCACAGAAAACCAAGCCACATAAACACAACAGAAATGTATTTGTAGGTTTATTATTTATTAACTTAACCACATGTGTTAATTTGTCTTGTCATTTTTTATACAATGTAAACTGTGTGAACAATGGAAATGAATTGAGAAACTTGGATTAAATGCTTGCTATATATTTCCAGACCTCCAACAGTGCAAATCAAAGTGTTGAAGAGCACACTGTACATTGATGTTGATGGTGCTGACCTTTGTGGCGTGTGCACAGCCCTACCTCTGAGCAGCTGTTTGATCTCGCGGCTGGCCTGTGTGGTAGTGAACTGATTAACAATGTCCAGCGCCGTTTGACTCAGGGTGTTTCTCACTCCTGCACTGATGCCACTCTTGAGAACAAGAAATTACAGTTAAACCTGCAATATGCATGTTATGTTTTGCTGTAAATCTCTTTATGTCACACTAATGGTATACAGTATCTTTCCTAGCTGTCTTCATTACACTTTTGTGATATTTACCCATTGTGAAATATTCATATCCAAATGTGCAGCGTGACATATTTAGAAAATGTGTCATGCTGAATCTATTTCATTTTTCTGCAAAAACACTTACACTTACCGCAATAGAAGTTAAACAAAACAGGATATGCCTCATTTTGCATTCGGTTTCAGTTTGATTACATCTGACCCCTCTAAACCTTTCATTTTCTCAGAATACTCTTTGTGTTGCCAAAGCACAGAAGGATACAGTTAGATCCATAAATATTGGGACATCGACACAATTCTAATCTTTCTGGCTCTATACACCACCACAATGGATTTGAAATGAAACAAACAAGATGTGCTTTAACTGCAGACTTTTAGCTTAAATTTGAGGGTATTTACCTCCAAATCAGGTGAACGGTTTAGGAATTACAACAGTTTTTTTTATGTGTCTCCCACTTTTTAAGTGACCAAAAGTAATGGGACAGATTAATAATCATAAATCAAACTTTCACTTTTTAATACTTTGTTGCAAATCCTTTGCATAACGCATAGACATCACCAGACGCTGGGTTTTATCCCTGGTGCTGCTCTGCCAGGCCTCTACTGCAACTGTCTTCAGTTCCTGCTTGTTCTTCAGAAGTAAAATACATGCTAAATCGTATTCAGGTCAGGTGATTGACTTGGCCATTGCATAACATTCCACTTCTTTCCCTTAAAAACTCTTTGGTTGCTTTCGCAGTATGCTTCTGGTCATTGTCCATCTGCACTGTGAAGCACCGTCCGATGAGTTCTGAAGCTTTTGGCTGAATATGAGCAGATAATATTGCCCGAAACACTTCAGAATTCATCCTGCTGCTTTTGTCAGCAGTCACATCATCAATAAATACATGAGAACCAGTTCCATTGGCAGCCATACATGCACACGCCATGACACTACCACCACATGCTTCACTGATGAGGTGCTATGCTTTGGATCATGAGCAGTTCCTTTCCTTCTCCAGACTCTTCTCTTCCCATCACTCTGGTACAAGTTGATCTTGGTCTCATCGGTCCATAGGAGGTTGTTCCAGAACTGTGAAGGCTTTTTTAGATGTTGTTTGACAAACTCTAATCTGGCCTTCCTGTTTTTGAAGCTCACCAATGGTTTACATTTTGTGGTGAACCCTCTGTATTCACTCTGGTGAAATCTTCTCTTGAGTGTTGACTTTGACACACATACACCTACCTCCTGGAGAGTGTTCTTGATCTGACAAACTGTTGTGAAGGGTGTTTTCTTCACCAGGGAAAGAATTATTCAGTCATCCACCACAGTTGTTTTCCGTGCTCTTCCGGGTCTCTTGGTGTTGCTGAGCTCAACGGTGCGTTCTTTCTTTTTAAGGATGTTCCAAACAGTTGTTTTGGCCACACCTAAAGTGCTTTTACCTTTCACCTTTGCTATCTCTCTGATGGGTTTGTTTTGTTTTTTCAGCTTAATGATGGCTTGTGTGGTGTAATATTTTATATGTTATGTGTTTTAAACTATGTAGACCCCGTTAGTTATTCATTTTAACATATTAATATAAAAACCTAATGTCAGACACACACACAGGAAGGACTAGATAAAGACGCAGGTGTCTGTTATCAGAGGATACAGAGCCTGAGGGAGAGCCCCAAGGCCGTACAAAATAACATCAGGGAGTTAATGAGGAGATCTACCAGGCCCTACAGGATGATATCAGAAAGTTAATAATGAACTTCAAAGCTTTAACAGAAAGAGTTATTACTGTACTTTCATATCAAAACTGTATAAAAGCTTATGTCTACTGTTCAAAGACCAGTAGTGCTGGGGAAGGCTACTCGGGTCGTTTATTGTGTTGGTTGTGAACAATAAAGACTCAAGACAAGGCATTGGATCAGGTGTTGCGTTCATAACTTATTCCATACAATAGTGCCAAAGACTGAGGGGTCAGTTTTGACACTACACTTGCTTCACTGATAGTGACAGCTCAGTTTCCAAATGCAAATAGCACACATGAAATGAACATTCAAACCTTTTATCTGCTCCTTGTAAATGGGATAATGAGGGAATAACACACACCTGGCCATGGACCACCTGAGCAGCCAATTGTCCCATTACTTTTGGTCCCTTAAAGGTGGGAGGCACATATACAAACTGTTGTAATTCCTACACCGTTGACCTGATTTGGATGTAAATACCCTCAAATTAAAGCTAAAAGTCAAAAGTCTGCAGTTAAAGCACATCTTGTTTGTTTCATTTCAAGTCCATTGTGGTGGTGTATAGAGCCAAAAAGATTAGAATTTTGTCGATGTCCCAATATTTATGAACCTGACTGTATATGGACAGACAGAGAGACTTACATCCAGCAGCAGCCGCACTACCTCTGTCTTACCACAGAGGGCAGCCTGATGTAGTGCTGTTCCTGACTCAGACTGTCTGTTGATGTCAATGCCAGCCTGGATCAGCAACCTGCACACAACAAGGGCAATGATTGTTTTTAGTTTAGATCATATCTTGTCAATAATGTAGCTAGAAAAAAAACTGCAAAAAAGTGGTACAGACTTTATGACTTCTATGTGTCCGTTCTTGGCAGCCAGGTGCAGAGGGGACACTCCGTTGGGGTCAGAGGGTTTGGGTTCTAACATGGCCGCACACATGTTACTACTGAGCAGGAGCTGGACCACCTTAACAAACCATTACACATAAATACATACATTTATTATTTCAGAACAGCAATATCCTAACTTTTAAAAAACACTGAATTTTGTACATATAAGGAATTATTTAGATTTCCCTGCTTATGACAATACATTGTAAGAACCATTTAAAGGCTAAATTGTAAGATACATTTAGGGTTGAGAGGTTAATAAAAAATGTAATAGTACATAATATATGCAGATTATTTTACATAAGCCTTGTTTATGCATATATTTACAAAGATTAACATTCATATGAATCAAATGGCATATGCATAAAATATTTAACATAACAGGACAAAAAGCTACATTTACTTTTCACTGTCAGACCCAAATAATTTATGGTTTTGTTATTTAAGGGGTAACAATGTGGCAAACAAAAAATAATTCCAATTCCAATGCTGTTAAGGCAGCAAGGCTAATAACAACATAGCTAACAGCAATTTGGCTAATGGTGTCAAGGCTAACAGAATGGTAATAGCTTCGAAAATAATAATACAACTGTAAATAAAACGTGACAAAATAAAATGCATTGAGAAAAACAATTCTATAATACAATTTAATGTAGAAATTATATTTTATGTTTTGTGTGATTTCTCAATTTAATGATACATTTTTGGGAATTTCCTGTCCTGTCCCATTTCTCTTGAACAAATTGCGTTATTTTTGTAACAAGATGATTACAAAATTGCCTACTAATACTGTACAGTATGAAAAGTTAGATTAAAATGTTTGGGGGTCAAATGTACTCACTCCAACACGTCCAAATTCACAGGCCAGGTCCAGTGGAGTTTTCCCAGCAGCGTCTGAGATACATGGGTTGGACTGGTGTTGGAGCAACATCTCTGTCTGTAATGCACAAAATTACATGACACTTATTGGTGCATAGTTGTTTTTCCTACTGGTAATGGACAAAATTATACAGTGCCTTGCGAAAGTATTCGCCCCCTTGAACTTTGCAACCTTTTGCCACATTTCAGGCTTCAAACAAAAAGATATGAAACTGTAATTTTTTGTGAAGAATCAACAACAAGTGTGACACAATCATGAAGTGGAACAAAATTTATTGGATATTTCAAACTTTTTTAACAAATAAAAAACTGAAAAATTGGGCAGGCAAAATTATTCAGCCCCTTTACTTTCAGTGCAGCAAACTCTCTCCAGAAGTTCAGTGAGGATCTCTGAATGATCCAATGTTGACCTAAATGACTAATGATGATAAATGGAATCCACCTGTGTGTAATCAAGTCTCTGTATAAATGCACCTGCACTGTGATAGTCTCAGAGGTCTGTTTAAAGCGCAGAGAGCATCATGAAGAACAAGGAACACACCAGACAGGTCCGAGATACTGTTGTGGAGAAGTTTAAAGACGGATTTGGATACAAAAAGATTTCCCAAGCTTTAAACATCCCAAGGAGCACTGTGCAAGTGATAATATTGAAATGGAAGGAGTATCAGACCACTGCAAATCTACCAAGACCTGGCTCCCTCTAAACCTTCAGCTCATACAAGGAGAAGACTGATCAGAGATGCAGCCAAGAGGCCCATGATCACTCTGGATGAACTGCAGAGATCTACAGCTGAGGTGGGAGACTCTGTCCAGTGTCCATAGGACTACAATCAGTCGTATACTGCACAAATCTGGCCTTTATGGAAGAGTGGCAAGAAGAAAGCCATTTCTTAAAGATATCCATAAAAAGTCTTGTTTAAAGTTTGCCACAAGCCTCCTGGGAGACACACCAAACATGTGGAAGAAGGTGCTCTGGTCAGATTAAACCAAAATCAAACTTTTTGGCAACAATGCAAAACATTATGTTTGGCGTAAAAGCAACACAGCTCATCACCCTGAACACACCATCCCCACTGTCAAACATGATGGTGGCAGCATCATGGTTTGGGCCTGCTTTTCTTCAGCAGGAACAGGGAAGATGGTTAAAATTGATGGGAAGATGGATGGAGCCAAATACAGGACCATTCTGGAAGAAAACCTGATGGAGTCTGTAAAAGACCTGAGACTGGGACGGAGATTTGTCTTCCAACAAGACAATGATCCAAAACATAAAGCAAAATCTACAATGGAGTGGTTCACAAATAAACATATCCAGGTGTTAGAATGGCCAAGTCAAAGTCCAGACCTGAATCCAATCGAGAATCTGTGGAAAGAACTGAAAACTGCTGTTCACAAATGCTCTCCATCCAACCTCACTGAGCTCGAGCTGTTTTGCAAAACTGATAGAGACATACCCCAAGTGACTTACAGCTGTAATCGCAGCAAAAGGTGGCGCTACAAAGTATTAAGTTAAAGGGGCTGAATAATTTTGGCACGTCCAATTTTTCAGTTTTTATTTGTTAAAAAAGTTTGAAATAGCCAATCAATTTTGTTGCACTTCATGATTGTGTCCCACTTTTGTTGATTCTTCACAAAAAATTACAGTTTCATATCTTTATATGAAGCCTGAAATGTGGCAAAAGGTCACAAAGTTCAAGGGGCCGAATACTTATGCAAGGCACTGTACATGCATGACCAAGCACATACAGTTGTGCTCATTAGTTACATTTACATTTACATTTAGTTATTTAGCAGATGCTTTTATCCAAAGTGACTTACAAGTGAGGAAAACAATGGAAGCAATTTTAACAACACAAGGTAGCAAAAATCACAAGTGCACAAAAAACTAGTCTGTTTAAACCCAGCACAGTATACAAAACTAAGGATAGGAAAGAATATAAATATACAAAAAAAATTCTTTTTTTTTTAAGAAAAGGAATCGATAGAAAAGCAAGTAGAATTCAGTGTTTGTCAGTTTTTTTAATTTTTTATTCATTTAGCAGATGCTTTTATTGAAAGCGACTTACATTAAGCTACTAATTACCAGTGTTACAGCTGGAACACCACTGGGGGCAAGGTGGGTTAAGTGTCTTGCCCAAGGACACAATGACAGTATTACCTGTGGGGAAAGCGGGAATCAAACCACCAACCTTATGGTTGAGGGACAACCGCTCTACCACTGAGCCACAACGCCCATGTTGGAACCAACACATGCACCAAGGTGGAACAGATCCAGAGCAGGTACGTGAGAGTGATTTTTTTTCCTTTTTGGGATGGTACCACCAGACGTTTATTTGCAGAGCGCAAGGATCTGGTAGGAACATAGGTCTGTATCATAGATTGTAAATAAATATGATAAAAAATAATAAAATGGCGGTTACATCCAGGCTTTTCGGCTTTTACTCCATAGTAAAACAATAGCTTTTAGATAGCATAAACGGACATATTAATCAAAAATTCACCCCCCCAGAGTTGTCACATAGTAAAAACTTCTCTCTGGTGGACGGCGGTATATCGCTGTATTTCGCTGTAAAATCATCGTATGGCGGCACCCTTACACGAGGACCATTTTAGAGGTTCCATGGGAGAGGCTTGGTCTGTATTAGCGAGTGAAGATATGAGGGGGCGGAGCCAGTAGTGGTCTTGTAGGCCAAGAGCATAGCTTTGAACATGATGCGGGCGTCAACCGTGAGCCAGTGTAACCTAATGAAGAGAGGAGTTACGTGCGCTCTCTTCGGTTCATTAAAGACCACTCTTGCCGCTGCATTCTGGATCAGCTGCAGAGGTTTGGTTGTGCAGGCAGGGAGTCCAGCCAGTAGAGCATTGCAATAATCCAGTTTGGACAAGACAAGAGCCTGGACTAGGATTTGTGTAGAGTGCTCTGATAGGAAAGGTCTAATTTAATAATGTTGTAGAGAATGAATCTACAGGACCGGGTGGTGCTGGCAACATGATTTGTGAACTTGTTGACTCCTCCCCAAATGTATCGTTTATGGTTGTGGCCAAAAAGTTATTTTTTGGTCTCATCACTCCAAATGACTTTGTTCCAGAAGTTTTGAGGCTTGTCTCTGTGGTGTTTGGTGTATCGTAAGTGGGATGCTTTGTGGCATTTGCGTACTAATGGCTTTCTTCTGGCAACTTGACCATGCAGTGCCTCCTTATTGTGCATCTTGAAACAGCTACACCACTTTTTTCAAAGAGACCTGTATTTCAGCTGAAGTTATTTGTGGGTTTTTCTTTGCATTCCGAACATGACCTTTTATACACACACACAGATTACAAGCAAACAGACAGTGTTGGGAAAGTTCACTTTCTACAAGAACTAGTTCAAAGTTCAGTTCACAAATTTTAAAATGAACTAATTCAGTTCAGTTCAAACTTCAAAATTTTGAACTAAGTTCACAGTTCCAAAAATGAACTAGTTCATAGTTCTTTTTTTCCATATGTTGCTGCAAGCTATTATTTTTCAAAATTATTGCCACAGCCCATATAGAATCACAGACAGCAATTATTTTATCAGTTTTAACAATGAAGCTATGCGTCAGATTTAATTTTCATATCCAATTTTCAATCCTTATCCAACCAGGGTTTACATTAGCATTGAGGGGACATTGTTGCTTTAATGAAATTAAATTAAAAAACAGGACAGTAACCATTAAGGTGAAAACGTTTTTAAATTTTAATAATTTTCCATTGTCCACATGCTAAAACAGAATATTGGAATCCTGGGAAAATAGACCAGGCAGGTTCAACAAACAAGTTACATGAATGAATTTAAATGATCATATGCCTTACTACATGCTGCTGTCGCCTCCATGCTTTATTTTATTTTATTTTTTTTTGATGACGCGCCACGCATGCGCGGACGCGCGACACTGGTGGTTGGTGTTGCCAGGTTTGGTGTTTTAAGACCCGTTTGCGGTGTGTTTTAGCCGGGTTTTCACCTGGAAGGCTCTATAGAAATCTGGCACCCTATTGAACGAAGTTAACCTGAGAGAGCGTGCCGTTCACAGACACCAGAATAACCGAGTTCACAGTAACGTTCATCAGGCAGTAATACAGCACGTTCAGTTCACGTTCGCCCAAAATATGAACGAGTTCATGAACTATCGTTCAATGAACGCGTTCAGGCACAACACTGCAAACAGATCACAGGTGAGGATGGTTACCTTTAGTAGCCATTTAAACCAGTTTGTGTCACTTGTGTGCATGTTATCAGACCAGGGTATGTAAACTTTTGATTAGGGTCATTTGGGTAGTTTCTGTTGTATTTATGATTTAAAAGTGTAAACACAATTGTTTGACATGAAATGCCCTTCCCAACCCACTAACTAGGTTTTCAAGGTGAAGACATGAAGACCAGAATTGAAAAAGTCTCTTGGTATAAGTAATGAAACGTCTTCACTTGAAATCCTAGTCCAAATGCCTTTGCTTTAACCTTTTCTTCAAGATGACCTGGATGACTGAGAACCTTCACAAACGAGTTCCAAGATGCTTGTGTAAATGTCTAGACAGGGCAGCTTGTGTTTAAATGCTCATGTATAGTCACCCTTAACAGTAAAAAGGAATTGACAGGTGTAACATTGCTCTTTTAATTGAGAGCCAGGGAAGTTTATCATTTGAAAATTGTTTACTTTTTCACCTTTATTTGATAAGCCAAAAAATAGACAGCTCTGGAGCCACAATTGTAACATAGTGGTTATCACTCCTGCCTCACAGAAAGAAGGTCCTGGGTTCAATTCCTATCCATGGCCTTTCTGTGTGGCCTGTTGTGTCTGTGTAGGTTTCCTCCAGTTTCCCCAACACTAAAAACATGTACAATATAGAACAATAGATGGAAATTAGCTGTTAAGCTATAATCTGGTAAAAGCATATCTGCTTTGGCTTGATGCACACTGTCCTAAAAAAATTAAACTTATCTAAAAAATAAAAAACACAGTGCAGGAAATCAGCTGAACATCGTCCAAAATAAAAATTTGAATTAACTTAATTTACTTTATTGCCCAGCCCTAGTTAAATAAGGTCAACGAACTGTCACCTTGAGTTACCTGACAGTGAATCTCACTGCTTGTTGCTAGGATACCAATTACCTTAAAGCTATTCTTCACATTGTGTTTTTAAGCATAACAGTGATTATATTGAAGATTGTTGACTCTTTTATAATTTTTTTTATAATCAATTTATTATCCCATTGGGTAAATTCAATGTTGGGACACACGGGTGCCTTGCATGATTTGATGTTGGAGGGGGAAACTAGAGTACCAGGAAGAAACCCACCCGAGCACGGGGAGAACATGCAAAGTCCAGACAGAAAGGCCCCCTCCGGCCTGGGAATCAAACCTTATTTAAAACATGTTCCACAATTTCCTTAATGAAGTTCTTTAGTATTTTGCAAGCCATTATCTATACTAGCTAGCAACAACTTTAGCAACCTTCTTTGCACTTTCTGAGCAGTGACCTTTTTACAAATATAGTGAGAGCCATCTGGTGATAAAAGAACTGTGCCTATACCTAAATCAAACCACTGTAACAACAACACACATTTACCCCGTCATAGTGTCCGTGTTGAGAGGAAAGGTGGAGCGGGATCTGGCCTTCATCTGACGGCCCGTTGACGGACGAGCCCGCCTTCAGCAGCATTTTCATGGGCTCCGTCTTCCCCTGCCATGCAGCATAATGCAGAGGTCGCATCCCTGCACAACCCACAGAAACATTACCAGGAAATTAAGACAGCACAATAAAGCACACACTACACTTCTGAATCTATACATACACTGTACAACCAAACCTTGGTATAAAACATGCCTTGTAATATTTGACCGAGAGATCCATACTAGCATTGGCTAGCACCGGCTAACCTCTGCTTATCTAATTATGTATGACATGTTACATGAACCTTCTAATGCATTTGCTTTTAGCATGTGCTGTGTCAACATTGACACAGTAGATTGCATAAGCTGTGAATAATATGTTAGTTCTTAATAATTACATATAATATGCATGGGTGTAAAATTAAAAAGTTGTTAAGATGGCAGGCAAACTCTGATGTCATAGTCCAATGAAGTTAATGTTTATATTATAATGTATATGCATTATGCTAAATTATAATGTGGGTAAGCTGATATTATGATAATAATAATCATATCAAAATAAACAAAGGATTTCTTGATACTGGTGCACCAGTATTTACTGTTTATTTTGATATGGTTATTATTATGGTTATTATGGTTATTATTCTCATAATAATAGTAAAGTGTAGTGTAGTATAGTATAGTGACACATTTAGTCGTAGATTCTCATAGATTCTTGCAAACTCTCTGTGGCCAGCCTGTTTTTGACCTTTGGTGTGAGCAGGCCCAGAACAAATGGTTTTCAATGCCTAAATAAGCTCCTAAAACTCTGACTCATTGCTGTAGTTTACAAAAGCAGGAAATGTTGAATAAAAAGACAGGAAGCAGGAATAAAAGAGCATGGTGTCAGTGCCAGTGCCTCCAACCAAAATATGTTAAAGACCACTTGGTAAAATCAGCCGCAAGAGGCAGTGGGCATGTTTCTGATGGCAATGTCCCAAGACCCCATGTCCAGATACCAGCAATGAGCCACATAATGGAAGTGAATACAGAAGCCTTCCAGGCTCAACTGGCATCACGGGCCCTGACTCACAGGAAGCTGGCAGCAGACTGAGGAGTAACAGCTGCCTCACACAGACCAAAACATCAGAGAGTGATAAAGTGATGATAAAATTATTTTATATTTGGTTTTGTACTTTGGTCCTACGTCTAAAGACATTGTGTGTAAAGATAAGGTGGTATTTGTCGAAAATTAGGTGCAAAAAGGCCATAATGGAAAGATAAAATGTGTGCATAAAAAATTATTTGAGATGGAGACTTTGACGCATGGACTAAGAAAAAACAATGAGAGAAATGGGAAAAATACATACAATCAACTCTTTACCAAAGCAAAAGTCTATTGTACTGTATAATGTTAAAATGTTAAAATATATATAATAATAATAATAATAATACATGTATCATATTTACATTGTCCATTGGTCTATACTGTATTGTTTTGTTTGTGGTCGTGGTTTATGAAATAAAGTATGAGAGATTACACTAATATAATATTAAAAGGCTCTTATTGTTGTTAAATATCAGGGCTTTTTAGATTAAGTCAATATCTGTATGAGTAACTTTTTCTCTATGATTTTCTGATTTCAATAAAAAACACAATACAAACTGACTCACTACTCTCTTTACTGTAATAATACTCTATTATCATTATTATTACAATTTCAGTATTAATGTAGTGTAACATTGTTTTACAGTCACCTGCTGACATCAGTTTATTACTGTAAACTCCAATCACAATTATAATACTAATAATAATTTATATTACTTTAAAAACTTTTCACCAAACATCACACTATGAAAACTTTACAATACAATTACAACCATACGTCCTGTCAAATCTATGGTTAAAAATTATATTGTAAATAGCACCTTACATTTTTACTTTTTAAACTAAACTAATGTATAAGCATAACTACTCTGGACATAAAAAATTCTCACTTTTCGCACTTTTCCACTGGTGTTAATGGTCGATTCATTTGGACACATCAGTTGATTGATGATGTTAAAAAAGACTTTGATCCAGTTTGATTGAACCTTTTGACAGCACTAATAATTAAAGAGCTCTGTTAAAGAAGCTGTTTTTTGTCACTTTATGCTCTTGCTTCATCAACTCATATTAATGGAATATCACAATATTAGTGGTTTCAATATAAAAAACAATGTTATCAACCAAATGACTACAAATCTTTTAACAATGATGCTGGATAATTATCTGTATTTATGTATGTATTTGTTTCCCTTTAAAAATAACTAAGCATTTAACACAGTGAGCAGATACCTTTTCACACCTCTGCCTCCAGAGGAAGGTGTAGTTTTTGCACAACATAACCACGCATGTCTCTCTCTCCTCTAACAGCAATATAAATATAAGATGCAATTTTAATTAAAACAATTTATATTTGCCACGTTTAATTACATACTGCACATACATTTGGTTTAACGCGCTCGTCAGTTCAGCTTAATGCCAAAGGTCTTAATCCTCACTTTGACCTGTGTTTGGGAGGCACAATTTCCCATCGTCCCGAGCAGACAAGGTGACGGTCCACCTGGCAAACATATCCGCCTGTATTTAGCCGCAGCCTGGTTATGAGTTAGTGTCTGCCAGGATAGGCCTCCATCCTGCGGGGATTATACGTCCCATCTGCCCTCCCTGTTCTCCTGTCACTGGAATCTGCCAGAGTGGGATGGAGCTATTTGCTGTGAGAAATCTGTGCTCAGCTCTGAGCTCTGCAGACGAGGAGCTGCCCTGTTCTATTTTCTATTGTTTGCCTCGTTCAAACATTCCCCTACAATCTCCTTTTTAGTTTGCTTTGACCGCAAATCTGTCCGCAGTTGAAAATATGATTGCATTTTTTAACAGTCTTTCTATTGTTACATCACTACAAGGTATTATTGTTTTAGAGATAAACCGGAAATATGTATTTGATTTTATTCTTTTTGTTTACTTGTGATCATATTTTACCTGCCCTACTTTTCAGTGCTTGGTTCAGTGTAATCATCTGAGTTGAAGTGACAGACAACAAAAACAAGAGAAAACTCAAAAACACCACTACAGTCCAAAAGATATTACAAAAAATGTGTTTATAATTTTCATGGCCCTCTGTTTACCATTCGCTCCTCTGTAATGATTAAATTTTTTTGTTGGCATCTTTGATTGGGTGATAAAAAAAGTTGCAGTATTCATTGGAAGATATTCAAATAATGTAGCATTTATCATTTAATACTTTTTAGTAAGTTGTATGTTTGTGTGAAAGAGTCTGTTTGGCATTATTCTGGTTGTCTGTTTGAAAAGGCCTAGTGTTGCTAATGTTTCAAATGAGATGTTATTGTAGTGTGATTCCTTGATTGATTCTAATGTATTTGTTATTCCACCCACCCACACTGGCAACTCATCCAGCGTCCTGATGCCTGTCACACTGTGAGATAAAGTTGAGAACTTGAGACTAATCTTGAGATCGGTCTTGTGCTGCGTGTGAAGAGTTTGTGCCGCTCTGCCTCCAAAGTTTGTGTTTGTCATGTGACTGCATGGCTACGTCTGATTGGTGAAACACAGTCATGTGGTAGATCCAGTAGTGGCATCTCTGGCAAAAATAAAGCATAGATTGTGTAGAATAAATTGTTAAAAAAACTGGTCGAGTGTAGCCCAATGTAACTGAGTAAGAGTAGCACTACATCTTCACAAATCTACTCAAGTAAAAGTAAAAAGTATTGTGCAGTAAAACTACTCTTAGAGTTTTTTCAAAAAAGTTACTAAAGTAAATGCACTTCTGCTCGGACGTCTAGACCAACCAAGACCACAAATGAAATACTGCATTTGTCTGTTCTTGGTATTAGATGAAAACCTCAATCATTTGATATTTTATTAAATATTTTGTTCTAAATCTGCCTTCTTCTCCAAACACTAATCTCCAGAGGTTTAACTAAAAACTGTTCCCTTGTATCCGTTAAAGTATATCGTGCCCTGGTTCCAGTATTGATTTGCCATGGTCTTGACTTGTTGCCCTGACATGGTCATGGTCTCGATGTCTCGGTCAATGTGGTCTCGCTACAACACTTAACTTAACCAGTGCCTGTCACACTGTGCAATAAAAGAAGCCGAGTGTGTCGTAGGCCACTGTTCCTTTTAAAAAACATGCTGACTGAATGTTATTCAGAGCAATAGAGTTTGAAAAGATTTTCAGCGTTGCAAAAGTAAGCACACATTTGTTTACATAGCTAAATACCTACCTGCTTTACTCTACTACGATTGTAGCAGGGCTCGCTACGATTGCCCTACATTTCTGACAGCTATTTGTCGCAGGGAATCTTTCATCATGTAACTGTGAGATCGCTCTTCTTTGATCCTAGTGGGAGACCCACATCCCCAATTTAAAGATACCATGTACAATTTTTCCATGACTAAATAATGACTTGTCGCACAGTGTGGGGGTTTAACCTTTGTTTGTTGTACAATGACCTGGATGATTGAGGATCTCCACACAAATTAGTGGATCACAGGAAGTCTGAAAAAAAAAAATCCCTAAAGGTGTTTTTGTCCTTTTTAGAAAAAGTGCAAAAAAACATAAAAAGACTCAAAAAAATGAAGATTGTATTCTGACAAATGATGCAAAAGGGAGATGCATTTGTCAAACTTTTTCTTGTAGCCAACAATATAACATAGGATTTTTCAGTTTGGACTTGGAGCAGAGAAACAACCAGAAACCTTTTTCTTCCAATCATGTATCCTCGAACTCCAACCTCAGGCTCTCTACACAATACAACAACTGATGGCATCAAACCTAATAATCAAATTTCAAACCTTCACTTCCAATTCACTTAACATTTCATGGGAACCCATCTAGATCTCTGCGCATCACTTAACGCTCCAGTGTGTTGTTCAGTGAACAGACCCGTGACAGTGTTTGCTTGGGAGTTTTCAGATCGACTTACGTCACGTACACTCTGAGATGTATTTGTGTGTGGACAGCACTTTTATGTTGTTTTGTGGCCTGTTTGGAGAATACCGGCCTGTTACCTTTATTGTCCTTAATGTCCACTGCTGCCTGAGCCTCCAGCAGCAGCGAGATCAGCTCCTTGTTCCCACTCAGGGCGGCGTAGTGCAATGGGGACAGCCTGAACACACAAATCAAGCAGAAAAACACACATTTGTAAACGTAATGTGCCAACACGGGCAAACTTTGCTGTCATAATCCTCAGCGTAGAGCGACTCCGCCTCTCCGTTCTGCGCTGAGCAACGGGAGGGGAGGAGGGGGCAAATGACCTACTTCCATTAATAAGCAATCTCTCTCTACCCCCGGAGCCTGACGCACACGCTCTTTACTGTTGCGTGTGCGTCTAATGGTCCCTGGTGGATATAAGAGGCAGCCCTAAAGTCCAGTATTACAATTCGTCAGTCATTATTCAAGAAGTCCAATTATCTGATTCCAATCGGAACAATAAAGAGATTATCCGATGGAGGCAAATTAAATGAATCAGGGTGAATAAGCACTGTTTAAACTTTAACCACTGCGCAGGCTAAATATAGACAAAATCCATAGCTGTATATTCACTGAAGATAAGAGGCTATTTCTGCAACAAATTATATATAATAATACAATATAGTTTGTAGTATGTGTTTTTAGGATTGTACTGTTTACTTACTCTGAAACTTACAATCACAGTGTTTTTTTTACCATGCAGAACAATTGTTTGTCTTCTTAAATTCTCTTTAGCATAAGTTGTAAATGAGGAGGAAACATAATGCAATAATATGTGACCCTTTAAATGTGCTCTTTTGAAATATTTAGATTTATGAAGCATGTATCTGAAATATTTTGTCTCCGTGTTGACATCCATAATATAGATATGTGTTATTTCAATTTGGAGACTTATATAGTCTCTAACCAGGGCCATGACTTAGCTTCTTTGGAAGATTTGATTGTTCAATTATTATATGTGCAATAATAGAGTTCCCAGCTAAACTTAAAGCAACACCTTTCAGGCTGCATACTCACTAGAAGACTCACATTGTTAACCTTTCATAAATATATTTGCTCTGGCTAGTTATGTGTCTTCATACGATGGAAACGTGCCCACAGACACAGTGAGAAATAAAAAGTACATTTTCTGGATTTTTTTAAGAGTATGTCAAATAAAAAAACCTAGCCTAATGCTGCTTAAAATTAAAAGTGTGGTGAACAAATAATTTGCATATGTGCTTTGTGAGTTGAAAACTGGGCTGCCATATTGAAAACTGTAGTCATATTAGAAAAGTGTTTCTCACCCGTCTGCATCCTGGATGTTGACATTCACCCGCTTTGCTGCTCCGAGAAGTTCTGTGAAGAAAACCGAAAAAGCACATTACCCAACCGCCATGTTTCTACAGAAGCCCAACAGGGACAAACAAAAAAGCTGCTAACTACTTTCAAGCTGTTGTGGTGTACTTGTGAGAGGAAGTATAGTGTTTGTTTGCATTTAGGTGTGTTTATGGGAATAAACAGCAGATGTAAAACTGCACGTATGTGATAAACGATAACCTTGATGTCTAAGCAGGAAAAAAACGGAACAAGACACACAAAAGGATACAAAAAACAGGCTTCTTTGCCTTTCCTTTTTTTTTTTTTAAATGGTTGAACCCACATAATCCACGGGCCATAATCTGCAGTGGTTCTGTAATCTGGGGAAAAGCTTCTCCCTTCCTCCCTGTCTCTATCTCTTTCTGCACGGCTCTATCTGCACTTCATCTCTTCATCCTGCCCTCACACTCTAATTTCCCTGTAATTTGCTAAAGAGCGAGCACTGATTGGTGCCCAGGCAGCTCTGTTTACACTGACATCACTCGGCTGCATGTGCATGAGTAGGGTTCCCTGTCTGTCTTGGATTAAAAATAAGAGCTCCCTCCTCCCAGCGCCAGATGAATTAATGTGATATCTGTGTCACCGGCAGACTAATACACACACATACCACCCAAACACTGACTTAGGACAACATCCTACAAACAATTTTGGCTGAGTTCTTGTTCCTAATATTAGCCTTGTTTTATATCTATATTACTGGATTTTGTGTGCATCTTAATAAATATTCCAAAGCCATGTTTTTGTGGCATTTATAACATTTACTGTAAAGTGGACATGCAAATGTGAACTTTTGTCATGATTTTTTTTATTTAACCTTTATTTAACCACAAAAAATTAGGAAAGAAATACAAAATACAAAACAGAATTATATTATTACACACTGAAAGACAAAATAACAGGAAGAGACAAAAAGGCAAACGGATTATAAAACAAAGTGCAGGTTGTGGAGTTAGCCTCTAAAATTCTCTGGATTTAAAAGCGCTCAAAGAAATCAACTTAGTTATTTTCCAGTTTTTCTGCAACATGATTAATGCATAAGGTGCAGAGTGGACAAAAGCATTTTTACCCAATTCAAATGGAACAGAAAGCAACAAATGATCTTGTGAACAAAGAGAATAATAATAATTAAAATAATAGATAAACAGCAACAGAATGGGTCAATGTTTCAGCAGATCTAAATACAGATCTTTCAGATTTATATAGGCCTTTTTGTTTAGTTATAGCTAATCTTTATTCTGTCGTTCTCAATTATTTATTCACATTTTTGTGAGGATTAATCCCTTGAGATGAATCATCTCGTTTTTGAGGGGGTCCACTTACTCACATTATCATATTATGTTACAACCCACCATTAGTTGCAGTCCACTATGAACATAATCATTCTTGTTTGAGGGCTGCAGCTATGGTAGCTAAAAAAACTAAAGTAACTAAAATACCAGCCGTCTTTCATGTGGAGTTCCACAGGGCTCGTTTTATCTTATTATTTTTATCCTGATTATGTTTGTTCAGTTATTCAGAGATTTACTTTGTTAGGGTGTGTGTTAAGACTGAAACTCTGATTATTGCTCCTGATAAAAAGAACACTGACTGGGCTCTTTGGTCCAGCCGAGCCTCAGAAAAACCTGGATAATGTTTGACCAGTTCATTCAGCATTCAGTGGGAAAGAAGGTGCTTTCATCAGGAAAGGTTCAACTGAGGAAATGTTGTCAGACACTGATTGGAGATACATACTCACACGTTTATTTCAGCTAAGCTCAACAATGTTCAAGAGGAAGTTAAAAAACTTCCTCTTTAGCTCTGCCTACATTCAGTAAAAGCAACTGAAAGTGTTTTTTATCTGTACTCTTTATCTTTTCTGTATTTTACTTATGTTTCTTATTCTAAATCTTGTCTGTGTGCCTAAGATTTGTCTTTATTTTCTGTAAACCTTGCATTACCCTTGCATAAATTGTCCTATAGAAATTAAGTTGCCTTGCCTATTTCAATTATCTTTTTACTTTTTTTTTTATAACTCTACTTTAAATCATATTCAGCTTGTGCAAAACACAGGCTTTTAACAAGAACCATTATAACAGCATCTGGTTATTCTCTACTTCTTTGGCTTACAGTTCAAGTTTGCCTAATCTCTAGTTCTTTCTTTTAACATTTTTTTAATTAAAATTTAACATTGACTAATTAACCCGATGTATCGCTCTATTAGGAAGAGCCAGATTAAACATCGCTTTCACAAAAGCCTTCCTTGAGATACACTGAGGCATTCCCACGGCCCCAGACAGGATGTGCAAAAAAAAAGAATGAATCAAAGAATCATTTCACTGTCTGGTCAAAAAAGACACACAGTAATATTTTCAGCAATCGTTTTTCACCAAGATTTTGTGGTGATGAAGGGAGCAATGGCCCATTAAAAAGGGCCCATTCTCAGTTGGGTGAGGTCTGGACTGGAAAAGCAAGTCCGTGTGTAAAAGTAATGTCTCCTGCCAAAAACCCTTAGTGTAGGAGTCCAACAAATCCTGGCATTGTCAAATTAGAATATGCTTGGCCATCAGGAAAGAAAAAAAATCCACCGATTCAAAACGGATAGTAGACCTCTGTTTTATACACATAATATTGCTAAACCTAAGGAATTAAAGAAAACCTCGATTAACCCTTTGGCCTGTATAGAAACAGGGCAAAGGGAAAGAAACATTGTGACTGTTAAAACACAATTATATTATGAATTTTGATTACTATTTCATTATATGTATTAGTAAATTTTAAGAGAATTGCAAAATAGGCCCATTTTATAACCTGACTTTCTGTCTAAAGCTTAAGTTTTTATGATGGTTGAAAAACAGTTTACATCATATTTGGAGTCTAGGATACAGCGTGTTAAAATCAATGGTGCTATATCAGCCCCCCTAGAATATAAAACAGGAATACCATAGGGTTATATATTGGGCTCTTAGCTGTTCTGTCTTTACATCAATGAAATGTAAGAAGAAAAACAGCGAAGAAAATGCCAGACTTCCAAAGTGGCGCTTTAATGTGTTATGATTGTTTCACTGTTTGTCACTTTCTGTTGTGTGTTAGGGACCAGGTGTGCAAATTAGCTCTCAGCTAGCTGGCCTATGGACATGGCATGGGTTACACGAGAAGCTGTAACAATGTTTTCTTTTTTTGTTCTGTCCTTAAATAAACATATAAATATTGAAATTTGTGTAGTTGTGAGGTGCATTTATTGAAATAATTTAGGTGTTTTCCTGGCCATAAAAGTTGGTTAGGAAGTATGTTTTTCAGGCAACAGATATCAACAGATATCATAAATTCCAGAATTCACTGAAAAACACACTTCCATACCAAGTCCAAAGGCTAGGAAACAACCACAGTCAAAGTGATCTCAATAAATGCACCTCACAACTACACATTTTAGGGCATAAGGGTTAACATATTTCTAAATCTGAACATGCATACTAGAAGGCCTCTGGAAATATAAATCAATAAGCTTTTAATTTACAATGATTTGTTATGAAAGCTAAAACACACTTCATTCAAGTTAGTACACTTATACAGTCACTTAACACTGCCTCTTGATCAGTTCTGCTATTGATCTATTTGCTTCGCTGACATTTGCACATTAGCATGCTTTCTGGCAGTGTCCTTGGAACAGGGTTTATACTGTGTCTGATAATTCCAGGCATAACATAGCCCTGGTTACCATAGAAACCACTTAGAACGGTGTTCTCGAGGTTAATCACTTTGCATCATCTGTAAATAATCAAATTGAGCTAACCTGAACTATGACCTGCCACCTCAGTCACAATGTTAAATGTCAACAGGCAGACTGATGTCCCTGGGAGAAATTCCCAGAGAGGCAAGACACATTTTTATTACCTCTAACTCAGCAGTTTCAATGTTATGTCACGGTCATGGTCACTGCCTAAGACAAATACTAGGCTTATATGACAGCATACAAGTGAACGCAATTAATTTAAAGTTCTCACTGATGGTAAATCATATGTGTAAGATATAGACAGCTATTGGCTAAGAGATAGGCTTTTCGTCAAGATAATTATTAAAATGTTGAATTTGTGTGGAAAATCAGTACAACGTCAGTAAAAATTCAAAATCATGAACTGATTCATTAATTAGCGTTAAAACTCATTCATTACTATGTAGGCTACTTTCTCAGACAGTTGTATTGTATTGTTTCTGGAGCTCGTTTGTAAATCACAACTTTCTTTTCGGCTGATGGTCAAACAGTGAACGCTGGAGAAGAATAGCAACAGCCTCGCGCTTAAGAACCAATAAATATTGAGCTAGTTTTTTAGTTTTTAGTTTTTTTGTTGCTATCCACCAGGACACGGGACAGGGGGCTTAAAATCAGGACTGACCTGTGTGTTCTCTGCATTAAAACTTCCTTGTCTTGTATGATAATTGGATCATATCTTTATAAAGAAAAGTTACTATAAACGTCTTTTGGGTACTCCCCTACCAACATCATCAAAAAAACGTCTCACTGAACTCTTTCTATCCAAGCTGTGACGCAGTAAAATGCATGCAACGCCACAGTTAGACTTGCACTTCCTTGATCTTTGATAAAAATCCAGTACAAGGTATACATTATTTACCGCCCTTTCAGTTGCTTGCAAAAGTCCTAAAAGGCTCTAAAAGGCTTTGAACCCAACCTCTGTGCTGGTTTAGACTGACAAAAGTGAACCTGACCATTTTTGTCTAAAGCACAGTGTCTAAACCTTGGTCAAGGCAACAGTCACTAAAGGTAACAAAAAGTATAGTCTTATGCTAAATGTAGATTTTAAACAGAATTCTGACTCTGCAGGAAAAAAAAAAATTATGGACCTAAACTTTACAGTATCCAACACAAATATTGAAACAGAAATAATTTATCATTAGCATTTCAATTCACCATTCATGCTAATCAGAAAACTTGCACATTAAAGCCTGCTCAAACCTGAAAAATCCAGTTCAAATTTGTTGCCTGACTGAAGAAATATTTAGGAGTGATAAAGTGACCAAGACTAGGTAAAAACAATATTGATCACCGTTAGTGTGCTATTTAACTCTTAAAAGTAATTGAAATTAAAAGTAACACTAAATCTGACTTAGCCATGTAGGCAATTGACCTCAAAACAGTAACGTCAATAGTCTACGTTAAAAGCACATAAACACGTTTTCTCCAACAAACAATCAGAAAAGACAAGCATGCAACAAACATCGGTGTATATTAACATGTTTTAAAACAATATGGAAATTTTTTTATTTTTATGGAAGAGGATTAGGGACACTGTAAAGAATGTCAGAATTCTGAGAATAAAGTCAGAAATATGGGTGCCTGTAAGGCTTTGTGGGAGAAAAAAGATGCAAAAGCCATACAATAAATTATATAAATGCATTTAAACACTTATATATATATATATAGATATATATATGCTCTTGAGGACTTTCTCCCACTCTGTTGCCACGGCGACAGTAGACAGGCCTGTTCACCGGAGAACCGTCACAGTAGCGGCTTATTTTAGAGGTTTATTTAAGAAAATTAATGTGCAAGCTTAAATTTTCACTCTAATCAAAATACAAGACTAATTGTATTAAATTATTAAGTATTTCTCTGAAAATATTATTTAAAAAAACAAGATGGTGGCTATAAAAGGCTAAATAACAATAACTTTTCAAAACCACAGAGAAAAAAAATTATGTTCTGATAGTGCCCTGTTTCAGGTTGGTTAGTCTCAGAATTCTGACTTTAATCTCAAAACATAAGCCTCAAAAAAAAAAAAAATAAAAATAAATTACAGTATGAAGAAGAAAATGGGAAAATGGGACAAAGTTGAGTGGCTCAGTTTTGACTTTAATCTCAGAATTCTGGCTTGAATCTCAAAAAGTTTTTTTACAGTGGTCCTAATCCTCTTCAAAAATAATTGGGTTGTTCACATTGACTAAATAAAACACTTTACTCTTTGGTCTTTAGGCCCAATTATTCCAATGAGACAACAGTGTTGATTTTTTTAGGACTTATTTAGGCTTAAATATCATGTTTTTAATAAAATACCATCAAAAATACATTTCAGATAAAGATTAGCTATAGGTGCCTTTTGTATTAGAATGACAGATATAGGACTTTTCTAAAATGACGGCTTAATGCCACACACAAGGGGAGTCATAAATAAATTAGATATGGATTAGCCTGGTGCAATGTCAGTGTGGGCTGTTTATGGCCTTAACAATAACAAATATCCACCCACACCATACTTTATCTAGACAGACAATAATAAGAGATTATAAATAGTGAATATATAGTGCTGTGAATGCATATGAAGCTGCACAGGTACAATATAAACCGTACTTTACTACATTAAAGTAATACACCCAACCAGTGGATTTTCTATCTGTATTTATCAAGTGTTGCCAAATACACAGACAGATTTAAACTCTTGTGAAGTGTTTTTTTTTAAAGATGGGAATTGTTTTATTTATTGTGTTAGAAGTCTTGTATTAAATCACAACTAAACCCAAGACCAGACCTGGATTGAACCCAACAATAAACTAGGACTAAACACAAGACTACATTAGCAATAATTTAGGAATAGATCAGAACTAACCAAGAATTATTCCAGGACCAAACCAGAATGATATTAGGACTAAACAGGTCTTAAGTAGGCCTAAGCCTAAACCAAAGACTAGACACATGACTAAACCAGGACTAAAATTGTGACTACACTGGGATTAAACCCAAGAATAAACCAGGACTAAATCAAGACTAAACAAAGATATTAGGACTAATCCAGGTGAAAACCAAGCTAAAACCTAGGACTTCTAAACCAGGACTAACCAGCAACTAAACCCAGGACTAAACTTAGGGCTAAATCCAGGGCCAAACCAGAACTAAACCAAGGATCAACCCTGGACTAAATCAAGATCAGAATTAGCACTAAACCTAAACTAAGCTAAGCTAAGATCAGGACAAATTGACAAGAATCCCAGGAATATACCAGAACCAAACTAGGACTAAATGAAGAACCAAACCGGGACTAAACCAGGGATAAATCTGTGATAAAATCAGGACTAAATAAAAACTAACCCATGACTAACCCAAGGATACCCCCAGGACTAAATAATGACTTAACCCGGATGTGGGCGGTTCGATTCCTGCTCTCCCCACAGTTCATGCTGAAGTGTCCTGGGCAAGACACTTAACCCTCCTTGCCTCCAGTGACTGTGGCTCTGGTGTATGAATGTGTGAGAATGTTCGGTGATGGTCGGAGAGTCCGTAGGTGCAAAATGGCTGCCACGCCTCTGTCAGTCTGCCCCAGGGCAGCTGTGGCTACAGATGTAGCTTACTAGTCCTGATACGTAAAGCATCTTTGGGTGTCTTGAAAAGCGCTATATACCGTAAGTAGTATGCATTAAATAAAGACTAACCCAGGACTAAATCAGGACTAAATAAAGACTATACCAAGACCAAGCCAGGGATCAGTCAAGAACCAAACCAGGACCAAACCTGTAATAAATTAAGGACTAAACCAGGACCGAACCAGGACCTAACCAAGACTAAATCAACTCTTAAACCAAGACTTAAATCCCAGGACAAATTAAAAATCAAACCTGACTAATTACTCTGAATTGACTAAACCCAGGACTAAACTGATACTAAGCTCAAGACTAAGCCAGGCCCAAACCAGGACTACATACTAACACTATTACTTACACTGGACAGCTCCGAAACACCTTCCATCCTCACAATGTTTAATCCTATGTCAACCGTTTCATTAGTTTAGTCCTGCTCTTATACCCTCTTCACACACGTGCACACATCCTCTAATACCCCATCCTGTCCTCTTTTGTCAGTGTGCAGTGGACTGAGCGCTCGGGGCTGATCCGTTGTGGCGTAGGACGAGTTGTGGTGTTTTTTTGTTTGTTTTTTTTCCTCTTCCACAGCACTGCGGGAATGTAGTGACAAAAAACACAGAAATACTGGACGAGTGGAGGAGGAAGAGGAGAAAAAGAGGAGGAAGATGGGAGAGGAGTAGGAAAGAGAGGAGTTACAGGATGAGGGAAAGGAGAATGGGACAGAACGATGCTAGGATCACAGAATACATTCAGATGGACCTAACAAGGACTAAACCTCGACCTAAACCTAAAGTAGAACAAAAACCCAGACCAAACCAAGATGAATGATCCAATATATACTCGGCCTAAAGAAGAGCTAAATATGACATAACCCAGAAATAATCTAATCCCCTACCAGGACTTGCAAGGCCAAACAAGGACTACACAAGGACTAAACCAGAAATTAAACCAGGAATACTAACAAACTAGGACTAAACCTGTACTACATCAGGACTAAACTAGTTTTAAATATTCAACTAAACTCCAAATAAAGCTGGGATTAAACCAGGGTTAAACTACTACAAAAGCCTGAGACTAAACCAGGACAAGTTCAGGACATTATTTGGCCCCCTTCAGTGCATTATACTCTACTGCCCTGTGACGGAACAGGAGTGCAAGTCTACTGCCCTGTGACGGAACAGGAGTGCAAGTCTACTGCCCTGTGACGGAACAGGAGTGCAAGTCTACTGCCCTGTGACGGAACAGGAGTGCAAGTCTACTGCCCTGTGACGGAACAGGAGTGCAAGTCTACTGCCCTGTGACGGAACAGGAGTGCAAGTCTACTGCCCTGTGACGGAACAGGAGTGCAACAAGAAGAAGAGCTTGCCCTTTCACACTCACGCATATATGTAACTGCAGTTCCAAAACTCAATTTTTGAACCAACTGGTGCAATCACACCCACAATAAAGAAAATTGTTTTTCAGTAGGAAACACAAAATGTATTTTCTCTTGAAAAAAGTAAAGTCAACCAAATGGACAAATATGTACAAGGCGAGGATACACTTCATTTCTCTTATTTTTGTCTCCTTAATTCTCACTCTTCACTTGAACTGGAAGTTATTTTCCATGTGCTAACTTTACTGTTGTTGAAATAACATTTTGTATAAATACAAAAATCAAATCACCCTGAATTTTAATTTGAGTCTTAATCTGCAGATCCATTTGTGTGAATGTCTCCATAAAGTGGTGTCGCTATAAATGGTGCTTCTGAAGAAAAGGACGTTCCATTGCCCTGTTCATCTCTTCTCAGTCCTTTGTCGTTTCCTGTCTCCTCTTGGTGTCTCTAATGTCTCTTAAAAAAGAAATCATTGATTTTTTGTTTTGAAATTTCAAAAGCAAAGAGAGAAAAAAAAAAAGACAAAACAAAAGAGGAACTGAGTCGACACGTTTGTCCTGCAAAGGGTTCTTGAGGTGAGTGGTGAATATAGTTTTTTTTTTTTACTATTAAGAGGATATTATGCTACAGTTATTTGATAAAGGCCATATATCCGGTCGAACTGTGGAATGTACAACCACTGATTTAAAGCAACATATGGTACAATTTTGCTTAAACCAATAAATAGTTGTTCATCTGCGACTACAGGGCTTATACGTATACTTTATGAAAAAACAACTTCTGATTCTTTGAGAAAAAAAGACATGGTATCCTTGACAACCAAATCATACAACATGGATGGAGATTTTTCAAATTGTTTAGCTGCACAATACATGGTTAATGTATCATTATTGCAATATCTGTATCATAAAAATGTTATTAAATTAAATGGTGTTGTGACCAAATAAATTATGTTTAGTTTTGCTTTAGCTCCAGTTTTGCCAAGTGGAAGTTAATCCAGAGCTTTGTGTCTCCATAAATTTCTTCTTTCATGAATTTCAAAATATTTTAGGTCATTACATTATAGCAGTATTCATCATAGTTTTGCGTTGGTTTACAGTGCTAGATTTTAGATAAAAACACATTAGTGTTGAGATAGTCTGAGTGTTGACATAGTACGAGTCTCCAAAACGAAACCAGAGTTCCAAACAGAACCGTTTCTAGTGTGAGATCACTAGGTGCAGAGTGAATGCTAAAGGAGGGGGTCTGAAGGCTGTAATTGAAATCTAATTATCACCTCCAGTCCCAGCTGAGTCAAGCCAAGAGGCTCACACACAGTGCATGTGCACACACATGTACACTCGCAGCATCATCACATTATTACCACGAACATCTGGCATCTTTACACACCAACAATCTCCCCCATTCCCTGTCCCAGAGCGGTGGAGGACCTCCGAGTGCTCCCACCTCCCAGCCCCGACAGCATCCCTAATTTTTATTACAATATTGATGACTGCACTCACACATGTGCAAAGTCACCACAATCACACAGACTCTATGTTAAATAAGTCTGTAAAATCGATGGTAATATATATATATATATATATATATATATATATATATATATATATATATATATATATATATATATATATATATATTCTATTATACTATTTATAATTATTAATCATGAGCAGGATTAGACTTTTTCAGCCATGGCCCCTTCTTTTTTTCCAACAAGAACTAGCTAAACTCATAAGTGGGCAAAAGGGAACCATTGAGATGGTATGGTTCTTTTCTGAACGATATATCTGGAAAATTAGGGTGGGAAAATATATGCTTGCATTACATGTCATACGTATTTTAGTGCATAGTTAGATTATGATTCACTGCATTATGTCCAAGGCATAAATTGTCCCCAAAACAGATGATTGACAGAACACTTTGAGGATTAGAGTTGACTTGACCAATGGTGAGTGAAAATTCATCCAAGATGTCAAAGATTAATTGTTCTGTGACATTTTATGGCTTTTCTCTTCACTTCCTGTTTTTGCTGATACCCATTCAATAAATTGTGTGTGAAAAATAATCACTGTCAGGATACCTTTATCGGTTTGTGATACATCTCTGTTGGAATGCCTGTGACGTTTACACAGACTGTCGCTACAATAGAACTGTATGAGGAGACTGATAGAAATATTGCATTTGGTAGCCCCTTATTGTAAACTAATCAGCCTATGCTTACTCTGACAAGCCTACAATTCTCTAAAAACATGTCTGAATCCCGAGATAAAAAAAAAAAAAAACCTCCAGGAGCTGAAGAATTGGGTGTAGGCAAAATGTCCCCACTACTACTGTAAAAATACTTGGTCCCTACTCTGTAATATTCACAGGTGCACACACTCCAGTGGCAGGAAGCATGCAGCAGGTCCAACCCTGCATCCCTAATTTCTAACGAGGCTACAAACTGATGAGTGCTCTCACACATCTGCAACGTCATCACTATCACACTGCACGTCATCATGCGCACACACACACACACAGACACACACAGACACACACAGACACACACACACACACACACACACAGACACACACAGACACACACAGACACACACACACAGACACACACAGACACACACACAGACACACACACCCAGGGTAATGCATTGGGTTAAATGGTTTCACATCAGCCATAGCCTGCACCACCACCCTGACCCCTGCTAATGTGATGCTGTGTGTGAGAGATGATGGAGGCTGGGTACTGACTGGCTTTGCCCGGTCGAGGTCTCTGTAGCAGCCTCTGTACGGTCAGCAAGTCCTCGGTCTTGACGGCCTGGAGCAGCTCCTGGTCCTTCCCCATGTCCCCTCCTCCTCCGGCCGCGTCCCACCTTGGTCCTATCGGTCCGCGCTGTTCCTCTGAGCGCCCCTCAGTCCTCTTCTAGTCCACTGTTAATCCGCTACATGGTTCCGCCGAGCCGGGCCTGCAGCTGGAGCTGACAGATGCTGCCGGTGTTCGGAGTCCAGCGCGACCCACAGCCTTCACAGAGCTACGGCGGGATGCTCCGTGGCCGCGCACCAACACTCGCGACACATCCCACTAATGCTGTCCGCGTGACGATTTCACCGGGTCTACGTGCGTGGAGCTCGAGCGCCCTCCCGTTTGCTTCGACTGAGCACAGAGAGCTCAAGCGCTCACCGTGTGACCGCTGCCACCGCGCGCTTAGGACCACGTTCTCACACAGGCCAGCATCACATATGGCACCGCAATAACACGGGCCACTAGTGCGCGTGCCACTCCAGTTGTTGTAATCCTTGCGCGCGCATGTGACAGTTCTGTGCACGCAGGCTCATAAGTCACAAGAGGTCGTTAAAAGGCGCGAGGGCGAGCGAGCTCTGAGCGCGGAACAGGCGCGTGCTGCGTGCGTGGACAACTCCCCGGAGCCACTGACCTGGGACCAGCACAGAACTGTTTATCTTATCTCACGTGACCGCACTGAGAGCTAATGATATCATTCCTGCGCCTAAATATCTAGCCCATTTCCCATTGGTTATTGCCGTGTCATCACGGTGCCGTTTCCCCAGTGTTTAAAGTTAATGAGACAGAGATAATTTGAGAGAGTGTGTTTGTATGAGGGTGTGTCCCCATTGCAGGGCTAATTTCGAATAAAGGGGGCCAGTGCCAGTCAAATTTAGAACAGGAAGTGGAACAGATGTCAGAACACTGACAACCTACTTGGAAAATACAAGATTTATTTGTGCCATAGGTTTGTGCACAGGCAGACCAGAGCTGGGACAGATGGTCAGTGACAGTGATCAGAGGTGCTTCTAGAGACTTCAGGGGCCTAGGAGCAGAAGATGACGCACAGCCCACCAAGTCACATTAAAGAAATTTGACACAAACAAATGAATTACTACCAAACTAACTGTTTAATGTCATTAAGTATAAATGTTTAGCCTAAGAGAAATATCTGTCATCACATAAACTCAAATATTTCCTACTTTACAACTTGAGCTGTAAATTGAAAATTAACCTGAACTGATTTTTCCAAGCCCATTGCAATGCCCCTGACTGTAAATGTTCATGACAGGGATCAGTGTTGTGGGTTTCTTTGAACTATTTCACATAACTGAGATGTAAATTGCTGTAAAATCTAAACAAAAAATAGAATTTATCTCCTTAAAAGCTGTTAATTGTAATCTGACTGGTTTTGAGATATTAAAGTTCAAGGTTCAGTTCAAATCAAGTATTAGGTCTCTTCAAATAAGTACTGATTGTACAGTCTTATGTCAGTCAAAAAGAAGGAGTTGATCTCAGACGTGTACTGGCTGCTCACTGTTGTTCAGAAGTCGAGTGCAGGGGACGGTCCATGTTGTTCAATATAGCATCCGTCCTGTTGTGCGTCTGTTGCTCCATGGCTTCAAGTCTCCTAACTAATACCTATGGTATAATACCAATTCGTTTTTCAAGTCAACAACAATTTTTCTTTTGAGGCTATTACATGAATGTTTAGGAGATCTCCATTTGTTGTTACCCTCCAGACTGTGTTCTTCCTTTTGTCACAGGGACAGAATGAAAACTGCTGTTGTCTGTGAATGATGGGTTTGCCTGGACTAGATTGTCCTCCAGAGCGGCTTAAACCTGAAATAAAGATTCACTGTTCTTTTGTCAATAAACCTCAAAGGCACTTTATCAAAAACTCAATGCTTTTACAGTACTTAAACATGTTTTCACAATTATTATACATTAAAACTCCAGTACCATTTCAGAATTACTCATATTGTACCATTATGTTATTATAAACTCTTTACAAAAACACTTAAGTGTCCTCAGAGGTGGATGCCTATATTACTTTATAGGCAGCAGTTGTTCCTGAAACTAGTTTGTAAATATATTAGTGAAATATATAGAAAATAACCAAGCAGTTCATTAAAATGATGTGCTGTAAATAACAATTGTGTTGTGTCCCTTACATTTTTAATTTAAAACTGTTAAACCAAAGTAAATATTGTTGGTGTATTTAGCCTATGCCTTTTCATTAATACATTTTAAAGGTTTGAGTTAAGACAAGTGTAAGTGGTCAGAACTTCATTTGATGGCCAGACCCTGTGTGTACAGAGAAAGAAATTGGGTCCATTCTGTCCTGAACTGTAAAGAAAAAGTCCCAGAAATGTCCTTGAAAATGATTTCTTAAAAAGTGTGGGAACCGGGAACACAGTAGCCCTGAAAGTGGATTTTCTTTTCAGTAACTTGAATATCAAAGTTGTTTTTAGATTTTTGTTGTAAAATACTAAAATAACACCTTTTTTGTTTCTGTCTCTTTGTGATAATTTTTGATATACTAAGTAGAAAATGAAGTAAAAAACTTTAGGTCCATGTATTTTTGCATTCATTCATTTCATTTTCCTATTTTGACACTGAAACCAAAACTCAAAAAGGAGCTTTCTTTGGGTTTTGCCAAAAAAAAAAAAAAACAGCTTTACTTTGGTTTGATAATATAGTACTTTTATAATGTTCAAAACAAGAATATTGGACAACTTTCAAATTTAAACTTACTTCCATCAAATTTTAACAAAGTTTAATTGTTCTGACTTGGATGTAGTCTAAACATTTGCGCCATGTTCCCTAATTCTTACTGCGGATAAGTTAGTTGGACATTGGACATTGGGCGGCTTGGTCTCCTGAATGTGTCCAGCCTTCATTGTGAAATTAATCAAACCAAAGTAAAACCGTTCCTTTATTTTTCAAAACCAATGTGGCTTATTTTTTTTTTATTTTGGTTTCAGTGTTGAAATAGAAAAATAAATGCATGCATAAGTACACAAACCATTTTCACTTGGCAATAAAAACACAGTTGGTATTTCAATTTTACAACAAAAATCAAATAACAACTAGTTTTTTGATATTCAAGACCCGTTTCTGAAAAGAATATCCAATTAACCAAAAATACACTGACCCCCTGAAAAGCAAGTCACAACAACAAATCCCAAGGCAAAACAATTAGTAAAATACAAAAAAAGCACAAAAGCAAAACAATTAGTAAAAAACTAAAAAAAAATAAATAAAAATAAACAATTGCTGCAATCTTAATTAAATAGGAACTACCTCTAAAGGAAATGGGAAATTGCTTCATATTTTAATCAGAAGCCAGGAATTGAACTCTATTATACAATTATGCAGTATTTACACTATGTAGAGTTTTTTTTTTTTTTTTTTTATTATTATTTTTCATTTTAAATGAGTTTTTTGCAATCTGTTCAGGACATTTGCAATTTGTTTTGCGTTTCTTGGTTTGATTTTTTTTAGTTTAGTATTTGTTTTTCTTGTTTTGTCTTTGTGTTGCTTGATTTTGTTTTGTGTCTTGTTTTTTTGTGTTTCTTGGCCAGATTTTTTTGTTTGTAGTACATTTAATGATTTAACAAAAACACTTCCCATTCATTGTTTGACAGTATTTTATAAAAGTTAAATATATTGATGATTTATGTGCAAATTCTACATTGTACTATGTACCGCGGCTCCTTACTAATAAAAAGAAAATACATTCCTTACACTGAAAACAATATAAATAAAAATCTACAGTATCTGCTTTCCTCATAACCAAAAATCCATACTCACACATTGTGCTAAATAGTATGTGGATACAAATAAATATAGTCCTTATCTCGTGCGCTGAGTCCAGGTAACATTCGTATACTGTCTGCTCCGTAAGTGTGTATGAGCACCCTCCTGCACATTTGCCTGAGCCGCTCGGGACGCTGTGTTCGATGCGGTGCCGTCAGCTTACAGGACGGGCCTGTATAATGGTCAAGTAGGGTGAAGAGCGAATCAAAAGTTTTGTTGCTGCCAAAGAGACTGAAGAGCAGCTGGTTGAGCATTACTCGAACGCTGGTCGGGCCGTCGCTGCTTTGGTAACTCAGGGTGAAGAAAATGTCTGGTTGGCCGCTGTCTCTGCAAACATGTTAAAAATAGATATATTATGTAGAAATGTAAATGCCAATAAAAATAAGAATTAGCTCAGTTACAAAAATGAATGAAGGGAAATACCTAATGAGGAATGTACCCAGTGGTGCATTCTTAAGCAGTGCATGGGCCTCCTCCATTGTTAGCGGACCCCAATAGTAGCCGCTGTGCTGGAGCTGCTGGTACGTTTGCTTCACCAGTTTATACTCCTCGGGACTGCTGAAAGAACGTAGGTGTGTGGGCAAACTTATAGCATCAGCTTCACTCAGGGCCTGTAAGAAAAAACACTTTCAGTTTAGTTATGCAGTAAAGTCTGGGTAAGGGTCACTGGTTGTTTAAAAAACAAACCCTTTTATCCTCTGTATTGTCCACATTACGCACTTGGCTAAACAAGCAATCAGAGGCAATGAAGTGGATCCACAAACAGACCACTGCAGCAGGATAATCATCTACAGTCAGCATATGTCTTGTGTCAATTAGAGCTGTTCAATCTCAGTCTCAGAGATTTAGAAGGTTTTCTTGTTATCAAAACAAATCTCTCTATATAGTCTATAAATAAACGTCTCAGCAGCAAAACTAGGATTGAGATAAGGTTTTAGTGTGGGATTAGGCAGACAGTTTAATTCTTCTACATTCTATTAAGAAACAATCAAAAAGCCACAAATGCTCATTTTAACTTAAAACGACCAAAAGTTCTTTCTACTTACTAGAAACTCCTCTAACTCCGGTCGCTAAACGGTGAGTTCTCTTTATAATTACTTCCCACACAACTCATCCGGTACAAAGGTGAGTAATGCACAAACCAACTCTTAAAACATATCAAAGATGTGGTTCTGCAAATAGTTATAAATACTTCCTCACGGCTAATGGGAAGATTTGCTTTGATAACAAGTCTGGATCCTGGAGAGATTTTTTTTTACTTCAAAATCTGGAGCCTGAAAATCATTCAAATCAAAGCAAAAACAGGAAGACGGCCCATATTATTGGATTACTCGTGATTACTCTTATTGAAGTTCCCTGTTCCTGTCAGAGCAAATGGAGCGCTGCTGACCAGGGGATTTCCATTGAGCTGCGAGTGTCACTCCACACAGAGCAGGCTACAGGCTAGAGTGGAAGTAGGGAGGCACTAGAGAGTCATATCAGAAAAGTGTAGGAGTAGGTCGTAGACTGGCAGCTTTACTCGGGACAATAATGCATATATACAAATACTCCAGACTCTTAACTGTCTGGCCCATGTCTCAATCACCTCTGTTTTTATTACTTATAATGATAGGACAACGTCACACACAGTTCATGTGCCATAACTGCACCATTTAAAGTAAAGTAAGGAGTAAGACAGATCTTACACTACCGGGACCATTGCTATAGGTTTTAGATATCAGCAGGACCACACTAATAAAACCACAATACCACAATAATAAAACCAATAGCATAATTCATTCTGATGACTGTGATATTAGACATATGTCTTTGAAGGCCCATACTGCTGCATTAATAACTCTCTAAATATATTTCATATCAATTACACATTCTAAGTCTATATATATATCTCTGCAATGAAACTGTGGATGACAGTGGTCTACAGCCAAATCAGCTGACACTTTTGACTCACACCTGCTTAATAGAAGAACTAAAAACAAAAAAACAAAGGTTTTAAACCATAGCTGGTAATGTCCACACTGAACGGTAAGCGTAAAAGAGACTAAAGTTGGCTATGTGACAATAGTAGCAGCAGTGTGAGCGTGTGAGTTTGTAGCAGTAAAAGTTGGAGGCAAAAACCTGGAAAAAAAGTTTGTGTTGTCTATTCAATGAAAAGAAATAATGCTGCTTTCAGAAAAGTCTGAAGCAAGAAAACAACAGTGAGAAGGAATGATACAAAAACATCCTGTATGATGCAAAAAGCAACAGAAAAGGAACAAAACCATGATATAGATCAGTGTTTCCCAAAAATGTTTTATGAGGACCCAAATATTAGAAGACCAAAAGATATTTGGAGATATTTGCCTTATTTTTATTCTTTTCAATGCAATTTTTATTCATTCTATTTATATTATTACTATTATCATAGTTTTGCATTTGAATAATTGTATTATTATTACCATAGCGTCCAACTCTTTTCCAGTTCAATGTTCCTGACTGTTACTATTTTCCAAAAGCAGATGTTGGTGTTAAGGAAATGCTCAGCTTTCACAAACATTATTTCTGGAACCACAGACAGAACTAGCATTCAATGGAAACTTAGAGGAAGAAATTTGCCTCTGAATGACAAAAATAGACACTAAATCAGAACAGAAAGTGTGGTCACTATTCTTTAGGCTTTTAAAAAAAATATCTGTCCCATGACAAAAAAAGTTGTTCTTTGTTCATGATGACATTTTACTCCTCCACAATCAACACTCTGATACTTCTCATAAACGCTAAAAACAGAAACACTCAACCTTCCCTCCAGTTGCACATAAACACTGGCCATTTGCCGCTGTAGTGGTTGAGGTTAGTGCAATACCTGGCTCCAGGGCAGTGCCAGCTCCTCTGAGGGGTCCTGCTCTCGTTTACAGGTCCTTAGCTCCAGCTGGCTGTCGGACAGGTCTCCGCTCTCTGCTGTGACCAGTCTCTCCAAACTCTCTCCCGCTTCTTCATGTCCCTCTGCCTCTTCTGAGCGCTCACCTTGCGTCTCGGTGTTGTGTTTTTGAATATCGAGCGGGTTTTTCCTGACCATCCTACAGTGGACCATCCTTGCCCAGACCACTTCCTCCCCTTAGCGCTGGCAGAGCCTCCATGGTCTTTTCCTCCACCGTGTCGGCTCATAAGCTGCTTGGTGCCCTTTGACACGCCATGTTCCTACGACGACTGAGTGAGATGATAATCAGGATCATGAGTAAAATGCCAGAAGGGAACAGGCTTTGTGTGCCCTGTCATCAAGTAATGGCCACTGTCACGTTCAGCTGAAACAGGACAAGAAAATCAGTTAAGGACATCTTACGTTTACAAAAAAATAGTTAAGCTTTCACTTTCCAATTGATTTCACAGTACTATCTTTACAACAGTTGACAACAGTTGACAACAGTCACTTGCCAAATTTTAACACTGTGTAATCCCGTTGCAATAGTAAGCATGAACACTAACTAATATTTTTTTTAAAACACATCGATTGTGGGTGCAGCCGCGGTTGTCAGTTAATGACAAAATAGCTTTCACTTTCTCAGTCATGCAGAACATTATTGTGTTACACATTATAATAATAGCATTTTAGAACATTAAGTTAATGAGATCTGGGAACATTACAAATACACCATGACACCCTCAGTTCAACGGACATGAAGTTTTAAATCAAAAGCCAGTGCAGTTACGTGCTAGTTAATATTCTTGTGAATATGCTATATTTTTCAATATTGTTGCTGATGTGCAGCCCAGAATATATCAAGATTTTATTTTCTTTGGAACAGGTTTTAAGTGAAAGGGGGCGGCTCAGTGGGTGGAGTGGTCCTTGGGCAAGACACATTGCCTCCAGTGAGTGTTCTGTAACACTGGTAAATAGCTTAATGTATGGAAAGCGCTTTGAGTGCCTACTACAGTAGGTGGAAAAGCACTATATAAAAATAAAAATTATTATTATTATTATTATTATTAATAAAGGCATTTTTCAAACAATAGAGCCTTGACCAGACCCTGCATCAGACTGTGGAGGCTCTGAGGAGCTCTTTCACCGATTGAGACACCCTCAGTGCAGGAGGGTGCACTTACTTTGTAAATATGTATAGATAGATAGCTTTTGGTTTTTGTTTAATTCAACCTTCATATTTTATTCTATTTAAAATGCTGCTGAGATTGTATGTACATTTTTTTATTTTATTGCATGCGCACTGTGCTTTTCCTCTTTCTAAGAGCTGCTGTAAAAGTAAATTTCCCCTCTGTGGGATCAATAAAGTCCTATCTTATCAGCCACTGGATCATTTGAATAAAAACACTTGCAGTGAAAACATTAGTTATTTTGCACTAAATTAAAATGTGTCTTCTTGTGTGTTTGAGTTTAGTGTTACATGTGTCACCTAATGCATATGAATACACTTGTAATATTGCCTTTTTACATGGATATGATTTTTTAGATCATTATTATCATATTTGGGACTATAGAAATAATGTAAATATGCACACTGTCACCACTGTGGGAATAACACAAAAATGTTCTTTGGAAACATAAACTAAACATGAACTGGGTGGAGTGACTTGCCTTTACAAACATGCTATAGACATTTCAAGTGCACTGTGTGCAGTGGTGGTTTGAGGAATGCTCTTTTAGTTTAGACAAATATAGAACTGTTTCACGTTACGGGCCAAAGTTCATAGAGGATAAAAAAAAACTGAAGCAGGCCTGTTCTTTTTAGTCAGTGCCACTTGTTGAATTAAACAACTTTATCACCCCTGCTCTTATGCATGCACTTGATAAATGAGAGAAAAGCCCTAAAGTATGCACATAATTAAATGTACTCTTTCTACACATAAAATAATTTACAACAGAGCCCCACCCTGGGACAGCGGATGACTTCAGAGACTGCGTTTTACAAAGTTTTAGAGCTATACTTTTACTTTGTTTCACAAATAAAACACACACATTTCCATAATACACATAATATGCTGAACATTTTAAACAGTATAATAACTGTAAGTAATTAAAAGTCCTCTATATCATCTCTGTAGGACTCCTGTGTATCTCTGTCCTTCTTTCACGCTCCTGCTCACACTCCAAGAACCAATAATCAGAAAGTCTCTGCTGGATCTAGGTTTCCCTGTCAAACAACTGACTATGACGTTTGGGGGATTTTTCAAGTTAATGTTAGCAATATGCAAACGTCTATGTCCTTAAGTAAAACCATTCAAACGCAAGCTTTAGTCAGGATGACAAGGGAAGACAATTCAACAACGTTGCGAGACAGAATGCTAAAATCTTAAAAGATGAGGATAAAATATCTGCTTACATAGCTGTTTGCTCTTGAAATAGATTGTATTTCCAGTAGTAGTAATATATAGTTTAAAGCAGATGCACAAAGCCAACTGTTGCGCTAAAGGATTAATAAGAAAACGTAGCCTACGCACAGCACAATTCATTCTAAGCTGATGGTCTTACTTACCAGCTCTGACCCGGCAATCTGAATCTATTCGACTGCAGGAAAAACCTCATACTTTCGGTTTGGGATTGAATTTAATGCTCATGCTGCCCCCCCTCCCCAAACCCCAACCCCAGCCCTTACCCGTGCGCTCTCTCTCTCTATCAACAATCAGGTGAGCGGCGCTTTAACTTTCACTTTCAGTTTGCAGCAGAGGATTTCTCTGAAACCACGTGACATACAATAAGTTGCCAAGCAGTTTTACGGTTAATTGATATATTTTTGCAAAATTAAATCGACCAGCAAGAATTTTTTTGGCTTGAAATCGAGCTTTCAACTAATTTCCATGTCTATTTATGAATTTAAAACAAACTTAAACATTTACAGGAAATCTACGTAGAGTAAAGTGCGCCTATAAAGCTGTAAAGCAATCATTTATGTAATATGATAGCTATGATTAGGTTATATTGTATTACGTGTGTGTTAATAGAATACAGCCTAATCCTAAATTGTTAAAGGTACAATGTATAAAATGGTAAAGCACACAACTGAACAAAATAAAACACACACAGTTATGTTTTTGTTAATGTATCATATGCCTCAAAATAAAACTTTTTATTTGTCTTTCTTGGAAAAGATATACCTTTAAGGACTTAATATGTTTTGTTACAATTTACATTAATCACTGGACAGTGGTGGCCCAACTAAATGTTTTACCTTTATAGCTTTTCTGTACAATGCAGAATATAAACTGAGAAATTACAGCTCTATTTTTAGTAGTTTTTTCTCCTCTAGTACTTTAGTATGCACACGTCCTTAAAAGGGGGTGGCCTGCCTGAATCTTTTCCAGTAATTTGCTTCATAACCTACGGTATTTTATGATGAAATAGAAAACTGTAGACTGCCTGAATCTTTTCCAGTAATTTGCTTCATAATCTATTATGCAATAGGTAGGTAAGAAAAAACAAACAAAAGTCCCATTCACTCAATAGTTTCTTAATTTGACATCAGTACAGGCTAAACTCCTCACATACACAAATCTTATAAGACACTCATTTGTTTTAGAGCAGACCATATTATGTCAAGTGAGACAGAGTGGTCATTGTCCAGGACATCCAAAGCATATGCTGTTTGTTCCATGGAGACAAGCTCCAGATATTCCATCCATCTTCTAATACTTATCCGTGGCAGGGTTGCGGGGGCAGCAGATCCGGCTGAGAACCATGGTCTCAGACTTGGAGATCCTGATTCTCATTCCAGCTGCTTCACACATGCAAACCGTCCCAGTGCAAAAACCAGAGACGAAATCATGTGGTCCCCAAAACGGACACCCTCCAGCCTTTATCTGCACCTAGAAATCCTGTCCATAAAGATAATGAACAGGACTGGTGACACGGGGCAGCCCTGTTGGAGTCCAACATGCACCGGAACAGGTCTGAATTACTGCCGACAACGAATCAAGCTCCTGCTCCGGTCGTACAGGCACCGGACAGCCCTTAGCAGAGTGCCACGAACCACATACTCCCAGAGCACCCCCCACAGGATGCTGCAAAGCACACATGGACTGGTTGGGCCAACTCCCATGAATCCTCCCCTACCCTAGACCTGGTCTAGTGTTCCACGACCGGGACAAAAAACGCATTGTTCCTCCTAAATCTGAGGTTCGACTATTGGCTGAGTTCTCCTCTCCTGGCACAGACTTTCCTTGGGAGGCTAAGGAGTGTGATCCACGTGTAGTTGGAACACACCCTCCGGTCCCCCTTCTTGAAAAGTCCAGAGGTACTGTTCCTAACCGCCATGCAATGTTGCAGAGGCGTTTCAACCAAGACAGCCCTAGAACATCCAGAGACTTGAGATACTCAGAGTAGATCTCAAAAAAATATTTAACTTCAGTGCCACAATTGGTGCTTGAGAGTGCCACTCATGCCACAGTCACACCCATGTCAACAGAACTCAGAGACATTGTTGTTAATTTTGTGCAATGTCTGTGATATACAACCTAAATAATATTTTTAGTTGTATTACTTTAAATCTTGTGCATTTTGAAATATAGTTTGATTGGCTTAATATGGCCTTCCACGGTTCTTTTGTTATATTTGTGTCTAGATCCCTTTCCCATTGTTCCATAAATTCAATTCAGTTCAGTTCAGATGTCCACTGGCTGCTCTCTGTTGTTCAATAACCCAAAGCAGGGAATGGCCCATGTTGTTCAGTACAGCATCCGTCTGTTGCTCCAATCATTACTTCAATCTCAGTCTCTAACTAATACTAAACTAGAAACTAAACTAAACTAATACTTATAGTTAAACTAGCCCTCTCTATTAGTTTAACATTTAACATAGATGTAAATATTTGAATACACACATACACACACCATGAATATACATTGTTATTATGGCTAAATTGAACTGCATGGGAAGAGTACAAATATGGTATATATAGACAGAGAAATGGAATTCTTTAATGCTATACTGACTAAAGAATAAAAATGAAAACTTGTGTCTTAATTCTTGTCATGAGCATGTCATATTTGCTTAAATTATACACCAATTTAGCGTTTAAAACTGGTCTAAAATACAAACTAAAAGACAGTACTGGGCAGTTTCTTTATACTATAATTAATTATTCCATTATTTCCTGGCAATGTCAACAAGCAGGGCATGTAATTAGGTCTGCTTTGAGGAGTGACAGATAATAACCCAAGATACAAGGTTCCAAAGTGCATGTTTATGTCTACGGTTTGTTTTAGTTTCACTTTTTGCAAATGGAACACATTTACTTCAGAGGCTCTGATCTCAATGCATTTGATAAATCCTAATATATAGTGAAGTACTATGCTGTGTTGGGCAGTCTCTCTTCACACACAAGGACATCTTGAAGGGAAATCATTTTATGCACACGACACTCTAAACAGTGCAGCCTAATGCCATGGCAACCAGCGTGAAATGTTGAAAAAGAAGATCACACAGCATTAATTAACACACATTTATTGATACGGACAAGAGCGGTTCACATTATCAGAGGTAGTGTCATGTCTTTGTTTACACTTCATCTTTGCCCCGTTCCCTCAGGATTTGGAGCAGAATTTAGGAGTCCGTAAGTGGTCAGAACGCACTGCCAAACATGAAAGAGGACACACAAAAAAAAATGACACTAGATTTCTGAAAATGAATGCATATAAAGCCTTAATTCCAGTTTGGTTTGGAATGACAATCTCTGAACTGGCTTGTGTTTGTCCTGTAAGGTGTGTAGCCCAGTAGAGATTAGCAAGATGCAAGATTAACTTTAGGTCAATATTTAAGTAACTGTAACAGATTTAGGTTGACCTAATATGACCTTTTACACTTTAGAAACACAAAACAGACAGAATCGTCTTCCCTTAATTAAAATAAAAAACAACTAATTGCTCAAAGAAACAGGCTTTTCTTGCTTTACTGAGGAATCTATCTTCCACTTTCACCTTATCATACAACTGTTATAACATAAAAAGTGTATAACCAAATAGAAAAAGTAGCCTGCTTATAATATACTGCTCCCTACATTCAATTGCCCTATTATTACCAAGTAAAAGCTATTAGACTTAAAGGAACTGCAATAATTGTTACATCGAATGTAAGGTTTAGTTTGGAATGTCTGGCAGCTAGTGATTGGCAATCCGGCTCTTTTTTATGAGCCGGCTCATTAGATTCAGCTCCATCACTACTGGCAGAAAATGTTAACATTTGTCCAGCACGCTGTGAAGTCTAGTAGTGTTTAGCAACATTACTTAGCTATGCACATATTAAATTAACTGTAACAGATTAACGTTGTTTTAGGTTGTTTCTTAGCTTTCTATTCTCTGTGGACCTTTCATAGAAAGAACAGAAACTGAAGTAAAAGTGTGCCATGCTGACCTCAGCTAGCGATTGGTGCTTTAACAAGCTAAACAGGCTTTTCTTCTTTTCTTTTCTTCTGTCACCTTAACTAACACTTTATTGTAAAATAAGATATCAATTGTGTAGAAGCAAATAGAAAATAAAAATACAAAAATGAAAATAGAATTTTGCTGCTCAGTAGCATATAGCATGCTAGTAATAAGCTAGTTGCAACATTCAATAGCCCTTTAACCACCAAGTGAAAAAGCTGATACACTTTTATACAGTATATGAGTTGCATTAATCAATACAGCAAATGTTATCAATTAACTAATAATAGATTAGACAATGATAAATACAGAGCACTACACATGAACAACTTAAGCCAGCTATCCGCTGTACAATCTTTTTTTAGTCTTATAAGATTTGTGCAAGCCACACTGCATTGTGTAGAATAGGGAGATTGTGGACTACTGCATGTTCACACAAAGCGATAAAACAAACATTGAGTCGTGGCCAAGACCTGGTGTCACCTGAAGCTAATTTTAGAAGAAGTGTCCTCTGTATTTCAGTCCCCCTGCTTGATGTCTGTATGTTCACCACTGGCATTATTATTTTCCACGCTGAGCTTTAAGTATAATTTAGCTCACAGCCTATGAATTACCGAAATAAAAAAGATTAAGTTGAGTTTCTTGCTATATGTTTTTCTGAAACTAACCTTCATATGTTTATATCAGTGTTTCCCAAACTTTTGTTCTGGATCTTAAAGGGCAGGAACTTTAAATAATTATCTGGTGATTAGGTGATCCCACTGTCAGTAATCAAAATTTTATCCAATCAGAGCAAAGCCACATTGTTTAACCTTAAAAATTAAAGCCAAATGAAGTTTAACGCAACCCACTTTTGGTTCCTAACTTAGTGTTTGGAAAACAATGGGCAGAATAAAATAACCATATCATGTTACCTTCTTAACTTTTAAATTTGTACATTTTATTATGATAGTTAGCCTTTTAGTCTTTATTCATACCAATGGTAAAAATGGACAAGGAAGAGAGAAGGAAATAACTCAAAGCACGTAGACATGAGACAAATATATACAGGTGAGCCCTAAGGCGCCTTGATTATCTTGTTTTCAAATTTTTATTTGATTATTAGCCTAGCCATATCTTTTGGGAATCTAGTGTGGTTGTTTAGAGTAATGGTGCCAAGACAGTAGAATAGAGCTATTGTTCAGAGCATTTATTCAAGGTCACATGAGTAACATGAGTTTTTTCTTCTCTCTTCCTTGCCCAGGACTAGACCAAGACTATGGGTGGATTAGCGCTGTTGGAGATGTTGCTGTTGGTCGAAAAAAGTTTTTGGAATGCCGTATGGTTAATGTTATTGTAATTCCATGTATTTGATGTAGATGTAATGTTGTGTGGTTATTTTGTTTGGCTATTTCTGGTGCAGCTATATGTTGTTGTAAGTCCATAAAGTAAAGTGTGTTTCAGCTTTTGTATTTCGTCAAGCTCTCTGGGCCAAACGTAAAAGCCAAAATTTTTGCAAACATCAGTGCACAGTCAAACTATTGCATGCAAAGCCATAGGAACGTATATTGAGTAGGGGGTGTTGAAAATTGGCTGTAGTCAGTCAACAAAAGAGGCATAAGCACTGAGCTGCAGTGAGTGAATAGTTTGAATAGGTTTGGCTGGTGACATTCAGCTGAGTCCTGAAAAAAACTCCTGCACTCTCTAAAATTTACACACGGTCTGGGAAGAGGAGAGCCAAGCCACGCAAAGAAGCATGTTTGTGTCTCAAAAACAGCTACTACAGCCAACTGTCACAGCAGTCACAACCAGGACAGAAGCGCTTTCCTTACATTTGCAAAGCATGTAGTCTACCAGCAAATAAAAACCCAGATACTTGTAACTGAAAAGTACACCACAGCTTCACAACTAAATAATAAACCAGTAGCACTCACCACATCCTCTGGTCATGGCGGTCTAAATCACTGCTTGAGAATAGCCTACTGTAGAAATGCAGCTGTACTCACTTGGCTGATCTTTTGTTTAGTCTCTCTCCTTACAAAGTCAGTCTTCATAATTGTCAAAAACTTCAATGTCTTTTACATCCACTGCTAGCATTATATTGAATTTGTACCAAACAAACTTCCTGCTAACGCTACCCTACTACATTTACTGCCATGTACTTATAAATGTACTCTTTACAACAACGTTATACACAATGCACTTTTAATATGAGTCTGAGGAGTCCATGTTGGAGCTAACCCTCACTTCCAAACTTCTAAGCCATAGCTAACACAGTCCACTCCACTTTACGATCAACGTAAGTTATGTACATTTCAACAACACTTTGGCATGTAGCTATTAAAGTACTTCCTTCAACCAGTAAACTCCACCGACGCTGGGGCTTCAATGCCTCTGAAATACACACAAAGAAAGAGCAACAAATTGTATATTAAGTTATTCTGATGTATTATTTAGGTTTTAGGTGAAGCTGCATGGAGTTAAGATTATGTGAAAACAGTCAAACCAAAAAGTACAATAAAAGGCCACCGACCACCGTCCAGGACAATGTAAATAAATGTAAATCTAAGTGTAATAATAATAATAATATTCATGCCCACTAGAGGGTGATCTCAATCTGTCACAACTAGCTCACTGCAGTCACTGCAGTCACTGACAAGTCACTGACAAGTCACACGCTTAAACAGATGAAAAACATGAAGAGCAGTGTTAGAGACATTTTTAGATCAGCAAAGACATTTTTGGTCACAGTAGCTCCTGTTTGTTTGTTATTCTGCTCTGATCATGTCGTAAAAAGTTTAGAAGAACAAGCTCAGTCTATGTTTATTATTTCTAGTTTAAGATGTGTTATGTGAAGAAAAAGTTAAAAACAAAGGTTGTGGCTCCGGATATAGGTTGCCTTTGTTTTTAACTTTCTCTTAAATATGTCCTGGATGACTGAGAACCCCCACAGACATGTGTTCAAGTGCTTTAGGAAAGCACAGTTGCCGAGTTAAGAACGCACTGTTCTTAGTTTGTTGTGTTTATAACGAGTAAAGTCGGTGTGTTACCACTGAAGTTGATTAATAACTTGATCAGTCTTGTTTTTTAGGATTTAATGCTATAAATTAGTCAGGTTTAATGTTAGCTTCTTTACCCTTTTCAACAAGTCTTCTAAGGCTTAATTCTGTGAAATACAAAGAGCACATGGATGCAACATTAGTCTGAGTGGAGGCTGCACATGCAGTACTTCAGTTATCTCTCTCTATAGAATAGTTTTGAGAGAGCTATGGGAGCCGATTTCTCCCTCATTACATCTATATCTACTTCAAAATTTATCTAAAACATTGTTTTTGTTTTATTTTCTTAGCGTTCATCGGTCTTTGCTTTGTATATTAGTCTAAATTAGTTCTCTCTAACAAAGCCTGGTCAGCCCCTGCCTCGGGTTTTGCTGAGACTGGGCTTTGAATGGATATGGCTTAGTCCCAGTGTTCCCAGATGAACCAGCTCCCTCCAGCTCAGGTGAAAAGGGGGAGAAAGAGGCACCACTCTGTTGCAAACATACTTGTGTCAGTCAGTCTGACAGCTGTCAATCAATCTGTCACTGTGGGTCCCAGGGGCCGCCCCCACTCAGCCTCAACCTTAGCTTGTCCCATCTGTCTCCGCTCCCAAGCCTTTTAAAATTTTGGCTGTGGGTGGATTTAGGCTCTGCTCTGACCAGGTGTTAAGTTCCCCATTAAGGAGACTATGGCACACAGACAAAGACTAACTAGTGCCCCCATAGTCTACAAATGAGCCATAAATATATATAACATTTGGGAGTTGAATTTTGCTGCATTGAACAGTGCTTCAAGTCTGTTCAGTACTGGCTGCTGTGTGAAGGGCTCAGACTTCGGCCCTCCTGTTGATCAGCTCACTCAGCTGAGCTCTGCTGCTGCAGATGAGTTATGAGCGAGAGGACACGGCTTCTCTTAACGCCATGGGAGTGAAACTTTGGCAGTTAATCTCCAATATTTGTAGCCAATACTACAACTCTGCAGAAAAACTGCGCTGTGTAATCTTTAGTTTCTCTGCAATGACACAAGCAAGTGGTGGATACAAACAGAGACAGAAGCATTAGCAAAACATTAGCAACCTCGCAAAAGTTCCTTTCTTCCCAACAGCCTGAAACTTTTAGCTGATAAAACTCCAGATGAACCTCTGTTTAATGATACCAGCCTTGTTTATGAGTGCCCAATGTCTATTTCTACAGTAATCCTGTTGCACTGAGCTAAAGCAGCATAATACGCGTGTTTAAAATCTAAATTAGCTTACTCACGGGCTTAAATTGACTGTAATACAAACACAGCAGGACAGACATTCTTGTGATGTGAGCAAAAAGCAGAGTGAGATTTCTTTTATCAAAAGTTAAGCTCAGTGCAGCTACTACAAGTCTGTAGGAAACACTGGTGAAAGTATCCCAATAAAGATGTGTTTCCACATTGATGGAATGATCTACCTGCTGCTACAAGATCAGCAGATTCTGTAGCCATCTTTAAAAAACACCTGAAAACACATCTCTTCCGTCAACACCTGACTGACAAACACTGAGTTCTACTTCCTTTCTATCGATTCCTTTCTAAAAAAAAAAAAAAAAATCTCTTATCCTTAGTATTGTATACTGTGCTGGGTTTAAACTGACTAGTTTTTTGTGCACTTATGCTTTTTGTACCTTGTGTTGTTAAAATTGCTTCCATTGTTATCCTCACTTGTAGGTCGCTTTGGATAAAAGCGTCTGCTAAATGACTAAATGTAAATGTAAATGTACATAAATGAAGATAACTAAAGTTGCCAAGAAAAGATTACTCAATGTAAAAATGAAATCCTATTTGAGAGTGATAAATGACTGAACTTGTACACAGTCATACAAGTTCAAACTACATGGAGTTATATTAAGAATGTAGTTAAACTCATGTGAAAACTGTCTTTCCTGAGTAGACTCCTAGATTCAGAAGTGCTAAAAATGAGTGTGTCATGGATGAATGATGATAAAATACAATGAGAAAAGAAAACTTTCACTTTTGGATGATGGAAATGAAAATGTAAGTGCCACGCTGGCCAAACCTAAAAAATGGGAAAGGGTATGATAACTATAATTGTTTGTAAAATGTTTGGTATACTGGGTGAATACAGCCTTTCTTTACATTATTATATTACTCCTGTTTTTGCACTTTATACAACATAAGCTCAGATGTTATATTGAAGTTTAATATGGAGAATCATGGTACACTAATATAAAATAAAAGTGAATTTAAAGGTTGAGTGTGTCGATGGCTCGTACTTTGTGAAATCTGCACACATTTTAAACTGTAGCAGCCTGGCACGGTTACAAACATTCATAAACATTTTTTTTTGTTGTTTGGTTCCAAATAAACTCCCATTTATCCAGTAACCAAATTCAGTTTGCCATTAGGATTAGTATATTTACACTGGATCTGTGATCTGTTCAAAAGAGCACAAGGAAGACCCCTCAAACAAATCACACATTTTCTTGATCCCTATGTGTCCAAACATAGGCCTGGTTTAAAGTCAGGGTTACCTTGTATTGTGGAGAGCAAGGGGGTTAAGAGAGACATCCCTTCCAGCTTTCTAACCACATATTTGGGGCTTTCTGGCAACATCTGCTGGCAAAAGTGCTTATTGCATTTCCACATCTCACTTCTCTGGAGGATGCAAATAGCTACGGTAGCCTGGCAGGAACATGCTGAAAACAAACAGTGTAAATGAGTCTGATGGTAATATAACAAAAAAAAAAACAAAAAAAAAGAAACCAATCTAGTCTTTAATGCAAAAATACGTGGTCAAAAATAAACAAAATGTATGTTTGTCTGCTCTGGGCACTTATATCAACAGGAATCACTATGGAGCTTTACATATCTGTTGTCTGTACTCGACTTGGACTTTTCTTTAGTGACTCAGACTGGCTGTTCAACTAAAGAGCTCGGACTCAGAAATTTTTGGGATGTCTCTGACTTATACTTTAAGTGATGATAACTCAGACTGACTTAGACTCTGGAGCCGGAAGATTGGTGGTTTGAATCCCACTCCCCACAGTTCATACTGTTGTTGTGTCCTTGGGCAAGACACTTAACCCTCCTTTTCTCCAGTGGTGTTCCAGCTGTGACAATGGTGAATGGAACCTGAATGTAAAGTGCTTTGAGGGCCTAGTAGGTGAAAAAGCGCTATACAAAATCCTTCCCATTTACCACTTAAAAACTGGTGACTCGACAACAACACTGAAGTGTAGACTTTGACAACATATAAATGCTGATTAAGTTGATTAAATATGCAGTTGTGAAGCCCTAAACTTCATAAAAACACTTGAATTAAATGTTGCTCAGGCAACATAATTATTTTTTTTTAATAACTAGAGTATTAACTGGGGTAGAAAAACTATAATCTGCGGTACTTATTAAAACTGTAGAAGAATACACACAAATATAGATGGTTGTAGAGTTGGTTTAAAAGCCTAAACTTAAATTTGACAGTAGCTAATCCTCTGATGCATATTGTCAAAGATGTCTTACTATGTAATATGTATAGTGGATTTGATGGAATACTATCTATGTCTACAGATTTTTCTAAGGTCATTCATACAACTTCAAAACTCTGCGCTATAGTTCTGTTTATATTATTATTATTATTATTATTATAATTATATATTTATAAGCTTTGTTTGGGACATGCATTCAGCAAAGGGCAGGTCTTACTTTTACTTCTGTCATAAGATGCCCGAAGCTTGTCAGAGGAATACGGGTTTAAACAGCTGACTTCGGAATAACTACAGAAAGTAAAATGTTACACTATTCTTCTTTTCTTAGATTCTTAGCAGGAGACTTACAAAAAATAGATACAGACGATTGGCAAATGTACTGTACACTGTTTTTCCGGTAACTTTGAGCGAGAGCGCGTGTCGACCAATAAGATCATATCTATATACACTATCAACCAATGAGATTTGTTTTAGTAGGAGGGACTTAAACGTTGTTACCAAACAGTTTCCACCACCTACTTCACCCACAAGATGGCGGAATACTCTCGAGAAACAGGAAAGATGGTAACAGTGACAGGAACAGGTTCAGCAGCAACCACCTGAGATTTTTGGGAGCTTTTTAGGCTGGTTCTTAAAAAGCAAATAGTTTATTAACCTATCTTACCAATAGGCCGTAAATATACTGTTAGGGTTTTAAGTTTAAACATGCAGGTAAGTCAAAGCTTGGTAGTTGTAGTTTTAAGTTAGATTATAATAGAAACCTTTGCTCTATAAAATTCAATTAGGCTAAGGTGACTATGTAAAAATAGTAGTATTATTTTGTTGGTATATTCTAATATTAGTGTACGGTTGTGCATTTCGATAGTTTCTATTGTCATTATGATTTAAAAAGAGTAAACACAATTGTTTGACAATAAATGGCTTCACCCAACCACTAACTATGAATGAATGGTCAAAAAAATCCCAAATTCTTATGAGCACAACTGTATTATGGTTATTGTAAAGATCACTCTAAACCAAGATAATAGAAAAGACTTTAAGGAACTGAGTCAGAGTCTGGTCCATGATGCGTGTGAATGTAACCCCAGGGAAGCCACAGGAAAACGGATATACTCCAAGGATGGACAGGCCGTGCAGTCCAGTCAGTACAGGTAAAAATGTATGTGCAACTGAATGTAGCAGTAACATTTCTTAAATTCTAATAATCATTGTTTAAGGAATAAGCTGGAAATCCCCACTCCCTATAATCTCTTGCAGAACAATTTCATGTGGATACATGCAACATCTTTCTGTTCCTGAGAATTAGGTGGAGGAGGTGTGTCGGCAGAGAAAAGGAGGAAGAGCATGCCTGATATTAGAATCAATTTCACATCTACAACCAGGTATTGTTTACCCATTGCATCACTATATGCTTAAAACCTTAATGACCTTCTACACAATTTGAAACTCTTAACTGTGTGGTCTCACTATTCACACAAAGGCGCAATCTTATATTTAATGTTTTAACCTTTTTGGGAACATTTTTAACATAATCTCACAATTATTTTCTTTTTCAATTATTTGAACAGCTATGGTAGTCCTGCAAGGACATGTTGTTGTTAATGAACAACAACATAGAAATCGGTCTGATGGTAATTTCCATTAAAAAAATCTGCAGTTATAAATAGTTAATCAGTGGGCTGAACTTTGATACAATGATATCTGCTCAGAAAAAAACACGGGTGTGCACCAGTGCTCTGTTTGCCCTCTATTGAGCAGCTATATGAGTTGTATGAGTAAGGGCCTTTACTAATCAAATCCCTATCTACTCCACCCTTGAGTGCCCTCGGTGTGTAGTGACACTCGCAGCTGACTGGAGTTCCTTTAATCACAGAATAGGGTCTAACTTGTGTACTCCCCTTTCAGACACACTCCCCTCGCTCTGACGGAAGCAGGTTCTCTCTTTCACCATGGTTACGCGCCAAGCGCAAGTGGAAAATTATCTATTTTGCATTAAATAATGTTGTTAAAAAATAAGAAGGGCAAGGTTGTAGGCAGTCAATTGGCAAAGGCCCTAAGACAGAGAAATACAAAACATGGTATTTTGGTGAGGTTATACATTATTGATAACTTTGACCAGTAAGAATGTATACATTGCACCTTTAATAGAGTATAACAGGTAAAGTGCACTAATTGTTGTTCAACACAGTGCTGGTTATGTGTAAGTATACAAGACTATAAAAATATTTTTGAATAACCATGTTTTTTGGGGAAATCCATCCACAAGGGCTTACATACTTTCGTGCCAGTCCCAAACCTAGGTAAGTGGAGAGGGAAAAACAAATTAAATGTGTGAATCATTAATAAGTTTTAGTAAAAGCCTTCCGAGCTGCTAAACTCAACATACCAAACGATCGCCTGGTTTTTCTATATTTGTGTCCACTGAGTGCAGTTTTCTTGTATTATTTAGATTTTCTGTTTGTCTTCCTGATTGATATTTGGGTCTTTGTGTCCACTACACAGGACCTGATAAAAATGTTTTGATTTTTCTTTTTTCTCTTTTATTTGACACTAATTTTCTTTTTTTTTTCTCTTTTGGGTCTCTCAAAGTGACTTTGTGTTGTAGACCAGTTTTAAAAGATAGACAAAAACTGCTAAATGGTACATTATATCAGTTTACTGATTTAAGCAATCATAGCTCAAATGATAGGCTACTGCTAAAATGTCCATCAGAAAACTGTGACCATAGTTATGTGTAGGCTACTCCTGCTCTCGTTTAATGTCACAGGCTACAAAATTGTATGCGACAGTGCAGGATTGCTAAGGTGTGACACACACGAAGCCACACACACGGCCTGCTGAAATGAGCGTTTTGACGAGGATAAACGAGCAGCCCACGGACAGAGCGAGGAGGGAGAGGCGGTGAGCAACACTTTGGTGAGAAGAGGAAGGCAGGTGCGGGGACCCGCCGGAAGAAGCAGCACTAGCTCAGCGGCGCGAGCTGGACGCACCGCGACAAAACCGGGCAGCACGAGCCACAGCAAGGCGGCCACAGCGAGGGGCCAGCGGCGGAGAGGAGGGGGAGGAGGCACCTGCACCGCACTGTTCTCCCCCGCTCCCGCCGTCGTTTCTTCCTCTCTGTAACACTCCTTTCACCCCTCTCTTCTCTCGGACCTACGCTTCCTCGTTAAGATGGCTGACCCCAACAGCGACGGAGAGGTACCGGAGAGCGCGCGCGGCTTTGCCCGTCAGGGAGCCCTCCGCCAGAAGAACGTCCACGAGGTCAAGAACCACAAGTTCATCGCGCGCTTCTTTAAGCAGCCCACCTTCTGCAGCCACTGCACGGACTTCATCTGGTGAGTGACTGAAGACACAGGTGATTCACTTGATGCTGCGGTTCAGCTCGGCCTGCTTCCACACTGACAGCGCTCTAACAATGCCGTCGTTCATTCATTGTCCTTGTCAAAAACACTGCAACACGCCATTCCCCCTTTTCATATTGCGACAACACTGTAGGGGCCTATGTTGCGCTGTGAGCCGCCGGCGAGCGGGTGCTGCTGGCGTTTACCGCATCGAGCCCCCTCTGCTGTGTGACTGTATTGTTGTGCAGGAATGCAGCTGGAGACACAGGCTTGATCTGTGTGAGTGTGTCTGTGTAGATGTCCAGGAGTCAGTTGTATATCTGTGGCATATGTGTCTGAGCCTGGTGTGTTTCTTGTAGATTCCTAAAGGTAACCTTACTGTTTTCTTTTCACAGGGGCTTTGGGAAACAGGGATTCCAGTGTCAAGGTAAGAGCACTGCTCATTCACAAATCCTCTAATGCATATGGCTGTGGGAGTGTGGACGGATGTTCTGTCTGAAGGAGTGTGTACTGTTGTGCTGCACCACTGCAGGCCTGTTCACTGTCTGAATGACCTGTTGGCTCTCCGCTTGACGCTGTGTTGGTGTTGGCAAGCAGGTGTCAAACTCAAAGTAGGTGCTTGCCAGCGCTGCTAAATAGTAGTGAGAATGGGCTGAAGAGACTAGAGTGGAGGCAGTGTGAGGTGTAAGAGTAGAAGAGTCTGCTGAAAGATGAGATGTCTGCTGTTGGCCATGAGAGATGGCACTAAAACAGACAGAGAAGTAACATTTCCTCAGCTCCAGGCAGATTAGAATTGTAAAATGGTGGGTTTGGATGTGTGGGTGGGTGTTGATGTGTGCCTGTGGGTTGCTGCCTGAGTGGCAGTGGGTGCGAGGGTGTCTAGACACAGACCTCTGCACAAAATGGTTCCATAATCAGGGCCTCGCTCGAATGCACCATTGTATAGTACAGCACTATGTTGTATGTTGTTGTTTAGGCTGCAGTATCACTTCCTTCTCTTCACTGGGCCATCTAAAAGCACTCTCTTCCAGTCATGTGATCTGGGAAATAAAAATACAATACTTATTTCCCCAATCTGAAGTTGCTCAAGACCTGATTAGTGGAGAAGAGTTGCTTTACTGGATTTTGTAAAAAGCTGAAGTACCCACGCCCCCTGAAGCAGTGCTTAAATTTGACAGTAGTGTCGATACAGGAAATACGCAGAGGTAGAGAGAATTAACACTTGTGACTGTGCATACACTCTGGTGTGGTAAATACGTCTGACGACATGCATGCACACACAGTTTCCAGAGCACTGGCCAATCAGATAAGCTCAGATAGAACTGTAATCAGTGTGGTTTGTGTTCTGACTTTTGCGAACATTTATCTTGATTTACAGATGTCTCGTGGTACAACTGTCAGGTCAAAAGGTTGATATAAATCAACAGTAATCAATAATAGCACTCAATATTTAAAATGAGCCAATCCATAATTTCAACTACTCAATCTGAGGCCATATTGATTTGGAAAATTCAAAACACTTGTAGGGAAGTGGACAGGCTCGAGACACTGCACTAAAAACTTCATAAAATATTTTTAACCTGGTTTATTACAATCTATATTGCAATTACATAATGCAGGACAGACAGTTACCAACATACCGCTTTTCTTTTGGCCCACCGAGATACCATAGTGATCACAGACGACAATGAATAATAACAAAGTAGAGAGAAGAAGTGACGTAGACTTCGTCAGCATGTTTATTAGAAGGAATGCCAGATAGTTGGTGCACACTTGTCCCAACTTGAAGGGAAACTGTCATTTTAGGTATAGCTTCAATTACATGTTTTTCTGAATAGACATCTACTTTCTCAGGGTCTGCGTCTGCCTTTAGAAGTGCTTTATGTCGTGTGTGTCTTTGGGGAAAAAAAAAAGGATAAAAACTATTTTAAGGCAAAGTTTTAAAATGTGGCCAAAGATAAAGACCGGAATAAGGTGTGTTTCCATTAGTTGCAGGGTAACTAATAAACTTTGTGATATCAGCTGTTGGAGCTTACAATTTGATTTTGGATTAGACTAAAAAGAAAGATGGAGAGTTTCTCTGGTGTTTTAGTTATAGGCAACTCATACTTTTTGTGTCAGCTTAAGTTGAAAACAGAGAGTCCATACAACTAAGAACAACCCTTTATCAGATATCGTTTTGTTGTTGATGATCAGGTATTGCTGTTACACAAACATGTGTATGAAAATGTAATCTCTGTAAAATCTGTTCATGGAAATACGGCCTTTTGTTAAACTTCAGGACTTAGTTAAGGGCTTCTTTCAAACGATCCAGATATCGGAATTGAGGTAAGGCAAAAATCTCTTTAAAAATGGGATTGCCCAATAGATTGCCAATTTGGCGTCATTGCAATATTGAATCTAAATTATCGTAATTAGTGCCTGAATTACAATATTTGTATTCAGTTTTCCACATTCACTCTCTAAACAGATCAGACTGCTTTCAAATAATTATGTCCACTCTTCCATTATATTATATCACACGTATCAAAAACGTATGTTATTTATTTGAATGCCTTGGTACAAAGAAAAGATTTTGCAACAAGTCAAAACGACTAAGTGCTTCTTCACTTGGCTCTACAGCTTACACAACCACATCTGCTTTTATCACCTCACTGAAGGCATTTCCTCTCTGCTCTCAGTCCTTACTTTAGTTCATTTAAAGCACTAAATTTGTTTGCATGTGCTGAAGACGGCTTACAGACATCACAGTTGATTGGAGCATGAATACTATTTCTGCATACCCCCCCCCCTGCACTTTTTTGGAGTATACAGTAGCACAAAATTGTTCCCCATATAGATGTCAAATAGCCATCTTACCAGAAAAAATAATTAATGTGGATTTTCCAGTTAAATGTACAAGTTATTTACTTATTCATTTGTTTAGGTCCACATTAGTGTAATTTAGAATACACTGTTTTCATTGCAGCCCTAAAATATGCAACCTGAAGCACCAGTCGGGCTTGTTTATTGGTTTTCCAGACTGCGGCCACTCCAACCAGAATGGAAACGGAGTTAAAAGTCAGAAATCTGCTCTGTCACTCATACTGATGCAAACACCTGCACCTAAAGCACTGGTTACCAAAGTGGGGGTCGTGACCCCCCGGGGGGTCGCGGTGTGGTGGGCGGGGGGTCGCGAGATGATTTCCAGAATAGTTTTTTTTTTTTTATGATTATTATTTTTATATATTTTTAAAAAGGTTGTTATGATGCAAGTATAAATTTAGCATAATTAAAATAAACTGAAAGTGAAACATTGTAAAACTTAGTAAAACTTTGTTTGCTCCGATTAATTATGACGGTTAAGTGACGGCGTGTTGCCAAGTGTGCGGGCTGTTTTTCATGTGGATGGAAGTCGAGAGAGAGAGAGATTTGTTATTTAGTCATTTTTATCTTTTAAAGTCCATTTTGGGCAAAAAGCATAGTATAATAAAATCACCAAAACAAGTCTTCATGTTAAGAATGAATCGTACACAAACATTTCTAAAACTGTAAAAACTGTCTTTCTTTCTTTTTTTTTTAATAAAACATTCATTCATTATTTTATGATAAACATACTGTCTTAAGTGCACCCCTTTATAACCAAAAATTAAATAATAATAGATAGATAAATACATTCAAAAAATAAATAGAAAAGGCAAAATAATAATAATTTGCATGTAGGTTACATGCATTTAGAAGAAGAAAAGAGAAACAAAGAAATGAAGGGGGGCTTCATTTCTTTGTTTCTCTTTTCTTCTTCTAAATGCATGTAACCTACATGCAAATTATTATTATTTTGCCTTTTGGGGGGGTTTGGGGGGGGTCGCAGATTGTCAGCAGTCTAATATTGGGGGTCGCGGTCTGAAAAGTTTGGGAACCCCTGGACTAAAGGACTGACTAAAGATTATTTGAACTGAACCAATGTTTTATGCAAAAAAATCATGTGTGACCAGTGCCCCTGTAAACCCTATTGACTCTTATGCCTATTTGATATCAAGTTTGCCGTAATGGTAACAATCCCAACTGATATTTGTTTTCTGTAATTGTAAAAGCTAAAGACAGTTATATATTGTTGCAGCTTTAAGTGGCGACGTTATTGATTACACAAAGGGAGCGGTGGTATTTTAATCCCTGGCATCAGTGGCTGAAACATTATCTTTGTTATTGAATGTCAGTCTAGCCAGTGCAGAATATTGATTACAAGATTTAGTTGGTGACACTGTGGTTGTGGCTTTACACATAATTTACTAGTGACAGTGCAGCGTCAGCATGGAGGAGTGGTGTTTCACAATAGATATTGAATTTGCTGAGTCCAAAGTGCGAGTGCTCTCAAAGTGGCCTGCCTCGAGAGATTTTGATTTCATTAGAAGCAGTCTGTCCAAGTTTAGGCGCAAACGCTTGTAAAAGGATTAAAAAATGTCCACAGGTACATTTACTGCAGGCTCCAAATAACATGAGGGACCAGAATGAGTGATGAGAGACAAAAGTAATTTAGTATAGTCATTCAAATTGTTGAAAAATGTTGGAAGTACAGTTGAACAGAACACCAGTCAAAAGTGCGTGTTCAATGACCCTCTTTGCATTTGTCTTTAAAAATATATTTAAAGCTCCATAGAACCCAGTTGAAGTTCTATAATTTATTCTTCCTGTTCCCACTGGTGCCTAGAAAGGACAAACTACACAAACTTCTTTTTGAATTGATCCATAGTGTGTCTTTTTGAAAAAAAGGTTGTGACTGTCAAATGTAAATTGCTACAGAATGTAATTATTTGCAAATCAATTTCATAAAACCATATTTTATTCACAATAGAACATAAACAACATATCAGGTGTTAAAATCTAGATATTTTGCCATTTCATGAAAAAGATTAGCTCTTTTTAAATGTAATGCTAACTGGGTTAATTTGCAGCAGATCAATAACATGCCTGGGTGTAAAAGGAGCATTTTTTAGACAGAGTCTCTCAGAAGTAAAGATGGGATAGAACAAAATGTATCTAGGTCTACCAGGTCTACCATAGATGTTCACAGATGAAGAAGCCCTAGACCTTAGAATTGTCTGTTTTTTTCAGATTGTTTTTTTTTTTATATACACAGTAAAAGATCAGTGGTCTGTGATTAGCTGCTGCAGAAAGCTCATGCAAAAGGGAGATTTGGCTCCAAGTCTGGTTCCTATTCAGACAAGGCTAAATTCAACACTCATTTGTCTGAAGGGCCACCTGAAAATTTTTGTTACATTTCATATGAATCTGGTGCAAATAACTAACCTTTTAACCAATGACACTACCTTGACTGACGACAAATATTCAAAGCATGGAGCTGGTATAATATATAAAAGCCAAAAGAATACTGTCCAGTGACATGTGGTTAGTCTTACCTACTAATTGTTCCACTGGGCTTTAGCCATTAGTATCGCTAGCTTGAAATGGCTAACTTTGTGACAGATGGTGACAGAAGATACCTTTTTATCCCACAGCAAAGGAGTTGTGCTTAAAACAACAACACAAACCTAACCCTCTTGAATATAGATGCCTTATACAAACACTAAATATTAGAACAGAAAAGTGAAATGCATACATCAATGTAACAAGGAAGAACCTTACATTAAGATTTCTGAGGTGGGAATGCCATCAATGGTTAGTCATATTAGTCTCTCTCTCACTTGTTTTACTAAAAAGATATCTAGCTCCCTATTGTCCAGGCCTCCTCTCCTTTAGCTTCTAAAATAATCAGGAGTGCTGCTGATCACTAGTCTATTACGTAATCTGGATTGTATTTTCAAATTTTAAATGTGATCTTAAAGTTGAAAAGGTCATAAGGCACAGTTAAAATAAAGTGTGTGTATGTTTTTGTTTACGGTACAGAAGTGTTTTAAGGTTCAAGTTTATATTGAAAGACTGTTGAATTTTTTTTGCTGAACTCTGTGCCATCAAGTTTGACTTAGGCCGGTTTTAGCCTTTTAGCTCAAAAGCACTGCAGATGTGCAGTTCACTCCAAATGCGGCCTGTGCAGGGATTATATTGAGTTGAGCCTGTTAAAGTAGAGCGTTAATACAGTCATGTTGATGAAGAGTGCCTCCCGATGCTCCTGCTGGTCTGCTGGTACTGATACCCACTGTTATCCTGGCAGATGACGGCTCCATGTTTTGTGGGCCTGCTCTGATTTGCTGCTAATGCTGTCTGTCAGACAAATGGGGTGCTCTGTGAATACTTGACTGTAGGGCTCAGCCTGGTTGCTAGGCAACAGAGCAAAGACTTTCTCGATGGGTCATTGGGCCTGTGTTCCAGTAGTGTGCACGTGTGTGCACATGCACAGGCATGTGTTTGCGGGAGTATGAGTGACAGAGCAGATTTCTGAAGACAAAGACCAAGAGCATGTTGCACTGGTTCAGTTTGCTGTATGTGTCTCACTGATACACCACAAACACACATGAATCCACCACCCCCTCACTCTGCCTCAAACCCAGCTGTGCCCCCTCCCTTCCTGCCCACGCACACACATTTACACTGTCTATCTCATTGTCTATCTGTTCTTTCATTCTTTCTATTCCTCATTTTTTGTTCTTTTCACCCTATCTTTCTCCTCACATGTTTTATTGACTAGTGCTTTATTACAGCACACCCCGACCTGCTAACACTCTTGGTGTGTGTGTGTGTTAACACCAGTACAAGGTAAAACTGCACCAGCCTGAATGTAGTTCCAGGTATCTGCTCGAATGACTCGCCCGCCCACTTCCCTTCACAAATAACTGCACACAAATATGTAAACACAGTCGCTATGCTGCTGCACTGCGAGAAACGCTGACAGAGAGCCACAGTGGCCACTGAGGCTCATGTAAATCCAATGGAAATGTGATTAAGAATAGACCAGATCAGTGTGATGGTGTCTGTGTGTGACTTCTGCAGTTATAGAACAAATTGTGTTTTAGGATTTTTATAATACTATTGTGTTGTAACATAACGTATAGCTGTACCGACCTCTTTGTGGTGGGAGTGTCAACTGTTCATATTTACATATAGTTTATAGTGAAGACAGTTTGATTGTTTACTTGCAAAATAACCTGTAAACATCATTTAATGCTGTTTTAACAGATTTTGGGTTGAACTTTTGAGGCAGACAGACTGATAAAACTGAATATTTAATTAGAATTGTTTTCTTAAATGTATATTTGTATAGAGAATATATTGTGTATGAAAAGGCCTGTAATAATTACCTAATGTTTCACACTATACTGGTGTGTACGGTGGCCCAGAGAGCTCAACAAAATACAAAAGCCAAATGTCATGTTCTGGCCAAATAATCCTTTTCATTTATTAGTTTTGATTCTCACAAGTGTAAACAAGTGGTTTTACTGCAGGAAAAGTCAACAGTGAACAATAAAGTCGGGTTAAGACGCTGTGCGTGTCTTTATAATCTGTGGTTTATGCAGCTATTTATAGAAAAGGGGATCTTCTAGTGAAGTACGTTCTGATGCAGTAAAAATGCTTTTGTGATGCTGTGTGGTTAATACTGATGTAATGTTGTGTGTATATTATTGTTGTTTTGTTTGAATATTTCTGGTGCAGCTATGTTATGTTCATGTTGTAATGCCGTTTGGCTGTTTAGGTGTGTGTAAGACTATAACAAGAAAATGGAACAGTCTCTGCAGCTCTTTGAGGTCCAACTTTTCTGCTCTGTGCTGCAGGAGCGGAACAGTTGTGCTTTTGTTTTTTTCTGATACATTTCACATGGATTAAACCTATAGTGCATTAGTTTGGACTTTGTTTCGAGTTGATAATTGCTTTACATGAGGCGAGGAATGGGACACTTTTAAAGACTGAGTAGGACAGAGAGCAGGTTGGCTCAGTCTGAACAGTATTTTCAGTTGTGTTTGTTTGATGGGGTTCACTGAGAGCCACATGGAAGTGTGTTTCAGTTCACCTCCTATTAATGTGTTGTCTGATTAAAACCCGCATATAAGGTTTAACTGTACGTCCTCTCTGTTACACACCTCCGCAGAGTCACATGCCCCGTCATGTCTCAGACACGCAGCGACAGTTGGTTGGGAGTTTAATGTTGGCCCGTTGCATTTAATGTGAATCAAACCAAAGAAAACACTAAAAGGAACAACACTGCTAATAAATCCTTTCAAAGCTTCATACCGTGATATTTTTTCTCAAGATTATCATATTATCAGAATCTAATACCGTCCCATCCCTAGTGTATATATAAAAAAGTTATTCATTAACCAAATTATTTTGGTCTGCAGAGGAATGGAGCAGGACACCCTGGACAAAGGACAGTAAATTGCAGAGCTAACATTTAGAGAAAGATACTGAAAAACCGTCACTCTCACAATCACACTATGGGTATTTTAGAGTCACTTGGTAATGTACACTGTGTGCACAATTATTAGGCAAGTTTTATTTTTGAGGCTAAACGTTGTTATTGTACAACTACGGTGCTCCGAAATCCAATCCAAAATGTTAACAAACCCTCAAATCTGAACATTTAAGTAAAAGTGAAGTTGTGGCTTTCTTAAGATAATATCTACATGTACTATTAGTGTGCAGAATTATTATGCAACTAAATAAAAAACAAAGATTGTCACCTGTTAAAGTGAGAATAATAAACAAACTCAAAAAAACCCTCAGTGACCAATATAGCCACCCTTGTTTTCAATAACAGTCACAAGCCTTCCATTCACAGAGTCAGTCAGTTTCTTGATCTGGTCATTTTGTGCAGCCACAACCACAGCCTCCCAGACACTGTTCAGAGCGGTGTACTGTTTACCCTTCACTGTAAATCTCCTGCTTAAGAAAGGCCCAAAAGTTCTCAATATGGTTTAAGTCAGATGAAGAAGGGGGCCATGTCATTAGTTTTTCATCTTTAAAGGCCTTTACTGGCCAGCCACACAGTGGAAAACTTTGATGCATGTGATGGAGCGTTGTCTTGCATAAAAATCAAAGTCTTCTTGAAAGAGGCAGACTTTTCCCTGAACCACTACTTGAAGAAAGTGTCTTCTAAAAATTGGCAGTAGGTCTGAGATTGGATTTTAAGTCCATTTTCAACCCGAAAAGCTCCAACTTAGGGATGCTCATTTTGATTAATTTTCCCGACCGACAACCGCCGCTCCTTAATCGATTATTAACCGTTAACTGATAAGATTATAATATTGAATTGGCATTAACGGCTTAGTGTACAACGTCCTGGTCCCGTGACGTAAACACGCTACAAAAGAAAGCCTGCGTTGTGCTTGCACGTCGTCATGCAAACCCCAACAATACATATTTACCAAATTAAAGCTTAAAGTCTCATCTTTCAGACGATATAAACCATTTTAACACGTTAAAACCACAGCCCCGACACCAAAGCCTTTTTTACAGACAAGCACAAAGATTTAGTTTGGACTTGTCTTACCTTTTGACGGGTCTCTTGGACTGAAACAGCAACAAATCCACGTAAGCTTGGTGTCTTTCTGTCCGTAAAGGTCCAGTGAATAATATCCAGTAAAATAATTAGGTCCACAAGACATGTTATATCCTCCAAGGCTCAAAAACTGCAGAGAAGTATTTCCAACTTGAAAACTGCTGCGATATTTTTTGTCATTTCTATTAATAATAAAAGCCATAAGTCCTTTCGAGACCGCGAAAAAAGCTACTAAAATGCTAACAGGAAGTGTTAGCCTTCGATTGACACCTTTTTCAGCCAACTCTGACGGGTTTTGACATGGGCGGGACATGGATATGCACCAATGGCCGCACAGACATCTTCATGCATGTGTCAGGTGTGTGGTTGCGCGTGCCGATGCGCTCCGTGAGTTAATAAATATAAGCTATATAGCTATTTTATTTTTAAACCATGCAGCAAACAAACAAACAAACAAAAAAACTTAAAAAAAAAAACGTTTTAAACCGTTTAACTGATAGTATTAGTCGGTCAAAATATTTACTATAGGTTAACGGTTAAACGGTCAATGTGAGCATCCCTACTCCAACTATCTCATCTTTAATAATACCTGCCCATACCAGTACCACACCTCCACCTTGCTTGTTGTGGAATATGGCAGCACTGTATGATAATGGGTTCCTGGTAGCTTCATGTTTGATTCTTCGCAAATATTTGGTGGTTAATTTGCGTCTTTTCTTCTCGACATGTTTCTTGTGACCATGTTGACTATTTGCTACAAAACGTTTGATGGTTCTGTGATCACGCCCCAATATCTTAGTTGTTTCAAGAGTGCTGCATCCCTGTGAAAGACTTTTTACAATTTTTGACTTTTCAGAGTCAGTTAAATCTCTTTTTTGGACCATTTTTTCTGAGGACAAGAATCTGCCTAATAATTATGCACACCTTGATATAGGGGGTTGATCTCCTTAGGCCACACCCTCCCTCGTTACACAAATACACATCACATGAAATGCATTAAATTCAATAAGGATTCAAGTTTATACAGCTTGGAGTTGGAAATTATGGATAAAATGATATGTGCCAAATAATCACTTACCTAAAAATTGTGCACACCTGGTAAGCTTCTGGGAGGCACAGAGGCAGTAGTGCTATCTGTGCACACCTTAAGAAACTAGCAGAATGTATGTGAATAAGTATATAGATTCACCCAGTGTATGTATGTAATTTCTTTTTATGACAATTACCATCAATAAGTCATTGTACATTTAACATGATATAATGTATTACACACATAAGTAAAAAATAACATGTCAGCATTATCATAAATGGAACAAAAAGAAAAGCTCATTTACAAAAACAAAACAATAGATAAGCCATTTTACATTTTGGATTGTGAAATTGAACTAGCTGCATTTCCAGTCCACATTTATCTATAGTCCTACAACATTTGCTGTTCTTTGAATCAAAGCCAATTCTGTCGCAAACATTGTGATAACTGCATAGAATAAATGTATATTTATTCACATGGCCGCTTACCTTCTGTGCACTGGTTAAAACTGTGTGTGAGTTTCTGAGATTTAGTAAAAGCAACTCGATCTAAATGTAGGTCAATATTGACAGACAAAATAGAAGACTCAAATTTTAGACCACCTTTTGTTCATTGAGCAATACCAAAGAAGTGATTTATTGTTTCATGTTGCTTTTATGTCTTGTGATTTAACAGTGCTTTGTTTTTTCTCCTTCGCAGTCTGCTGTTTTGTGGTCCACAAGCGCTGTCATGAATTTGTCACCTTTTCATGTCCGGGGGCTGACAAAGGGCCGGCTTCTGATGTAAGTAAAAAAAAAAAAACCCACACACAAACATCCATCTCCTAAAACTGCACTGTGAGGCAGTTGTATTTGAGTTAAATATAAATGCATGTGGTCAATTATTGTCTTTTCTCCCATTAATAAAATTAGCCTTGTCAGCTGTGTCTTTTGTGTGTGTGTTTCCTGTATGTACACACACACCTCTAGTTTCCTGCTGACCTGTCAATCCTTAACCGCTCTGAAATATATCTGTAAAGAAAAAGTGCTGCCTGGCTTCTCCAAAATAATGACCCATACCTATACATAAAAATAAACAAAAGGCTTTCATGTCAAGTAGTAACTTCACGCCTCTGGTTCTGGAAGCCACATTTTCGTTTAGCCATATATTGCAGTATTAACATGCGCAATGTCGATGTTGCAAAGACTGCTTGAACAATAATGTAACGGTTATCATAGATGCAGGAAATTGAGAATTTCAGAATATTTGATTTATCAGAGCACAAAATCTATACAAAATCTTGAACTCTGCTCAAGTGGAATAAAAAAAAAACACTTGGTTATTACTCAACTCCTCCCATTGGCTGGATTGTCTCTATGATTTGTCAACATTGAATCAATGGCAGCAGAAAATTGTACCGGGAAAGTGTCTTTTCCAGCACTGGAGTCAAGTGCACTTAATGCATGTAATGTATCAGTGCAGTGATGAATTGCTTTAGTGTAATTTGTTATAAGCAGGAAGGTTGCTATGTTGTTTTGAGGGAGTGGGGGTTCAAGGCGTGACTCCAGTTTCCACTGCACGTGTCTGCACAGTGACGCGGAGCGCCAGCAAACAACATTGGAGACCTTCACCCACTGAATGCGTTTCAGCTCCTCTGCGGAGTTCTGTGGAGCTGGGAAGAGCAAGCGCAGCTAAAGATGTGTGACAGACCCAAAGTGTTTATTCAGAAGAAGAAGAACCAGAAAATAAGTTTGAGATCGCTTTGTAAAATAAACAACAATTCACAGGTTTTTCCTCATTACTTGGCATGAAAAAGCTTTGTTTTTGCAGATTTATTTGAATTGTTTATGAACATATAAATAATCAAATAAGGAAAATTAGTCAGTACATTTTTGTATTACTTTGAAAATCCGGATGTTGTGATTGTTTGGTTTCCGGTCGGGTACGATGTGATCTGTGCAGATTGACGTGAACCGCCTCAGCCGTTGCAGAGAAATAGAATCTCCAGTGCCACAAATTGTTGGATCGCAGCCGTAACACAACGGAGGCTGTGGAAATGCTCTCATTGACTAGAATGGAGGCGTATTTTCTGCCATTCGCAGACATGTGCAGTGTAAATTGGGGGTAAGGGAAGAGGTTTTTGGCTACTCTAGGCCAGGGAATCCTCAGACCATTTTTGACATTTTTCTTTTTTAATTTGGGGATGATCATTTAGCTGTGTTAAGGCTTGACATTCTACAAGAATGTTTCTTTCTCTGACATACTTTTAATCTGCTCAAAACTACAAAATGTTAAATCTTTTTCAGGATTTCATTTTGTATTTTTTAGATTTAATGTAATCTGCTTCCAGTTATAAAAATACAAATTCAATAAAATCAATGTTGGTGCTACTTTTTGACACATCCGAGAATCTAATCACGAGAAATTTATATAATATATATTCAAAAACAATGTAAAAACACATCCTTTCAGCGCCTATAATTGTGTATTTGGGGTCTCTATTAACTCACAAGGTGTAAAACAAAACAACTGTGGGATCTCTGTTGTCAGCCAAAGTCTCTCCACTTGGGTTAAAGCACCTCGTTTCTCAAAAACCTTGACTGTGACACAATCCAAGGAAGCAGGCTCTCTCCTCACATCACTTCCTTTTACAGGTCACAGAGCAAAGTACACGTCCGCCATATTGTTTTCTTCGGTACAGTGTAGCAACGTTGGCTCACTATTATGTCAAAATGTATCACTTTGTATCCCAATTGTTACTTCAACATAAAAAACATGCTTCTATTGGTTAGGCTGTATGTAGACAGAACCACTAATCACGGTTATAGTATAAGCTGACATTTAGACATTTAGGCGGGTCCGTGTTTGTGGTGGTGTTAGCCTGACCTGGTGAGCTATGAGCTATAGGTGTGGAGGAGTCTTCATCAGAAACTAATTTGTCAACACACTGCAGGTAGGCTACAGAACTTAAGACATCTAAAGTCCAGGTTCCCCATAAAGACCAGCGAGGTACAGCTGGGAGTGATGTTCTTCACGGACACAGTTTGCTTTTGCTCTCGGTGTAGCAACCAAGCCTAATGGAAGATGCATACAGTATCACAATCAAGATGAAAATACATTTGGCTCCTACGTACATGGACTTATGTATCACCCGTCTGTGGGAGTAACCATGTCTGTTGAATACTTGTTTAAATGCATTAAGAGTGTTTTCAACAGAGTTATCGCTGGGCAAACTAACTTACCATCGCTCTCACCCTGGCTTACCGAGTCTCTTCCTGGGTCTTGCTCACAGTCAGACTCTGGCTCCATACTGTAATCTACGGCTGAATCAATGAGGAACTTTTATATTTTTAACAAGAATGTTTAAAATCCTAAAAAAACTAACTGTAGTTTTGTACAAGCGCAACACGGGAAAGACTACACTTGACTGATGAGCTAGAGCGGAAATGAGGTTGGGACAAGAACTGAACTCTGTTCAGTTAAAGGGTCAGCGCTAAAAAACGAGCGTTCCCCAAAGGGAAAAGAAAGAGTCAGAAGTGTATAATAGACCTGTAAGAGTCACTGACATTAAAAATTCAGAAAATAAACATTATTGCAGAAATTCATGCCATAAGCCTTAACACTTTATTTATGCAGAAAAAAGCTGAAAAAATATTGATGCAGTATATAATAATTTTATATTGTCCATTTATCGCCCTAGTGGGTAGAAAATTGGAAGGGTCCACAAGGGTTAATCCGAAAACCATACACAGAATTCAGAGCCATGTTGATTTTTCAGATATTATTAAAAAACACACTGTTTACAAAGTGCAAATTCCATTAACCAAGAGAAGTACAACGGCAAGATAAATGCTGAATATTTACAGATACCTGGATTAGAATACTAACAGTGAACATCAAGAAACGGGAGGCAGAGGATGTTTAGAACAAACCTGAACAAATGAGGTTATTGAAAGGTCCGGTTTAGGAGCAGGGCAGCCTTAGGCACAAATGTAGTGCATTAAAGCCTGATAAAGGATTCTTATATGATGGGAAGAGAGCATGTAATAGGTCAATGAAGAAGACTGTGCACCCTGCAACCCTCAAAGTCTCTTAGATAAAAATTAGTGATGGCAACGTTTTTGTTCTGAAGGCCAACGGGAGAACAGGAAAAATCATGATACTCTGGAGAAAAAAAAGAGCAGTAGAAAGTCCTGAATATGTCCCTGCTTACCGAAAGAGCTAGGTTTGTTGTGCTTTCATCATACAGTATTTGTGCTTTACAAAACAAAACAAAACAAAATGAACTCACTGCAGAGAGTTAAGTAATCATATGGCAGTATAAGAGGGAGTCTCAAATGAGTATAATTTTTACATTATTATTTTAAGAACATGTTGCACAACAGTAACAGAATCAGAATTACATTTGTTCATCCCCAAGGGAAATTCTTTTTGTTAGAAACATGCAACCGACCAGTGCAAGAAATAGAAGTTTATAGTTAAGTTATATCTACTTTAAAAATAAACTATGATATCCCTAACAATTTACAATTCACATATTACATATTCGCATGATGTACAGTTTACAAGTGGACTTAATATTGTACAGCTGGCAGAATATTGCACAGTGACTCTACAGAGGATTTACAGAGTTCAGAAGTTTGATGGCGACTGGCAGGAATGATTTCCTGTGTCTCTCATGGATCAGCGTGGCAGTAACAGTTTGCAGCTGACCAGTACTTTGTGGATCAGGTGGGAGGGAAAGTCCAGAATAGTCCTGATTTTGGGGGAACATCCCAAACATTTGCATAAAGCAGGTCTGTTGTTCTTCCCTCTCTGGTGGGGCAATCCTCAACTGTTTGAAAGTGGAGAGAGTCTTGTCCAAGCTCACGTGATTAAAATCTCCAGAACCTGGGCTATTGCAGAGTGAATAGTGCCGCAGACGCTGTGGGGGTTGGCAGATGGGGGCACATAAACAGCCACGGAGAACACATGTGAAAACTCCCTAACAATCAACAAACAATCCTTGCACCATTGCATGTTAGAAAGGATCACAAAGTACATTCCAACAAGGCTGAGACTAAAATGGCCTTTTTTGGAATTAACTACTCATCGGGGATTAAACTCATTGTTCCCCTTAATGGGACCAAGAAAAGCCAACAAAGCATGCTTAGTGACGTATTTTAGTCTCTATGTGAAATCACAAATGTGCCTTTTTAATCTGGACACAGCTTTAAATTCAAACTATTGTTTGAGATATGTTCAGTAAATATGTCTTTGCATAACAACACTGAACAGGACACTAATCACCACTAAAATGCATTTTTATTTTTATTTTTTCATAGAAAACTCAATTAGAGGGGCTAATTGACATTCACTTGTGTCACTAATGGCAGGAGATCTTCAGTAGCCGGCTTAACATGAATAATGAAGTGTCTTTTTCTGTGTTTGTGTGTGTGTGCGTGTTTGATATCCACAGGATCCCCGAAGCAAACACAAGTTCAGGGTGCACACCTACTCCAGCCCCACATTCTGTGACCACTGCGGCTCGCTGCTCTACGGGCTGATACACCAGGGCATGAAATGTGACCGTACGTATGAAAGCGTGCCTTTCTGTGTTATGATTGTAGGAGGTAGCCTCAGTGTTTTAAAGGAGGATTGTCAAAGATAGATGACTGCTTCTGCTCTCCCTATATCCTCCAGTCTCTGTGCAGTTATCCTGAATAATATTGTATGAGTTAGTGTTGTGTTTAAGAGGATTTTGTAATGTTTGTAGAAGCAAACAACACAATAGTCCCTTTCAGGTGATCTTTTTTTGCTCAAACATTTGGTTGTCGCATGCAAATAAATTTTCCTGGGCAATAACCGTAACTGAAGAGCCTTTTGTTAGTGTGGAATATCATTAAATTCTTTGACATCACTTTCTGTTCTATTGCAGTCAAATCTAAATGGTTTCCTCAGGGTGCTTCAAATCAGTTTTGTTACTTTACAATAATTACATCTAATCATTATGTCCTACAGCGCATTAGTGGTCAGAGATGAAGATTTGTTACTCAAATTTGATATCCTGTTTGGTTACGTACATACAAACTCTAAGTATTACGGTAATTCATTGATACTTTGATTAATGCATTGAGTTCAGTTGTTCAGTAAACTCAAAAAAAATCCAATGAGGACAACACAAGAGAATCAGAAAGTATACAAAAATACTATATACAATTTTTTACAGTTTTTTTTGACACTGAGGAGAAAGAAAAATGTTAGGTTTATCAAAATTCATTCACACTCATTGACGATTCCTTCAGCTTTATATGAATTAATTGGGTTTGTAAGGTGTGAATCTTTTTTTGCAACAAAATCTGGACATAGTCTGGAAGCTTATTTTTATTTACAACATTAATTTGTCACTTTTGTAAAGTACTAAATTTTAAAAAGACATTGAAAATAAGTAGATTGTTGAAAGATTGTAATCTGCTTTAATAGTATTTTGTGATGTAGGTTTCTGTCAGATGGCAATTGGAATTAGTGTTGGTTAACAATATGTGTTCCCCTATATCTCAATGCAATATTTAATATATAGAACCAATAAAGAGGTGTCTAACAGCTAGTATGACCTTCCATATTTAATTTATCTATTTCAAATTATCTGATTATTAACCTTGATTGTAAAGAAAGGACTATTTACTGAAAATAATTTATACAACTTCTAAAACTTACATTCTAATATATAATGAAACAGACTGTCAGGTTTAGTAGTTAAGTAAACGTGTAATTTATTCAGTGGTTTCTTCATATTGAGCAACTTTAAACGCTGTAGGTCTAAGTCATCCATCTTTAAGTTTTAATTGGAGGTGAAGCTCAGGTGGCAGTGTAAAGAGATACTCGTTGTGAAGAACAGCGTATCGCACTGGCTGACGATATCCATTCAACAGAATAAAAGTAATAAAGTTTACTGACATGGAGAAAAAAAAAGCTCACACAGATAACCTCAATATCTGCAGGACCCTAACACCCACTGCTTTATTTGAAAGAAAAGACAGTCTGACATCTAGTGGACTCCCAAAGTAATTACATACACCTGAGTGATTAATTACACTGCACTTGCCTGTAAAGGTTCTCAGTCAGCCAGGTCATAGTATATTAAGAGAATTTCATTAAAGTGACATGGGTTTAATTACTGGCCTAGTTTATTTCTAGTAGTATTTCTTCCTGTGTCCTGTGTATCTAGATTTATCTTAATATAAATCTTGTAAATTGTCTCTTATTCCTGTAAAGCACTTTGAGTTACCCATTGTATGAATTGTGCTATATAAATAAAATTGCCTTGCCTATGCTGTTAGAAATTTTTTTGCTAAAACCCATTCCTGTTACTTTTATGCTAAGAGTGGTGTAATTCCAATTTTAATTAGTTTATTTGTTTTGTGGCCACTAGCTGCTTTAGCTCCAGTGTTACATTTTTGTCTATCAAAATCCAAAACATTTATTGGCCATTTTATAATTTGAGCAAAAAGTGACACCTTTGAGTTTCTCACTCAGAGAAGGCTGTGATATGCAGTTACTGGCAGGTGGTTCATCCACTCACCTACCAGCTGTTCATCAAAAGTTCTGCCACCATCCGGTCAATTAGCCTACCATTTAAATTTTTGGGCAGATGAAACAAACCAATGCTTCAAAGCCAGGCCTTCATCAGGCAAATGGCTGTGCAGTGGAATGTTAAAAGTAATTTGTGAGAGTGAAATTTGAAATTCAAACTCAAATTGTTCATGCATGTCCAATTTTACTAAATGAAGATTAATTTGGAATAAGATAAATCATTCCAAATTAGTCTTCATTTGGTAAAACTGGGCATGCACAATGTATGCCATTACATATACTGTATATAATGTGTATGTAATGGCATAAATAATTCCCCTGCTTATGCTCGTGTGCTTCCAGACTGTATGATGAACATCCATAAACGCTGTGTGGCCAATGTCCCGAGTCTGTGTGGGACAGATCACACCGAGAGGAGAGGTCGCATCCACATCTCTGCACAGATCACCAACAACACTCTCACCGTCAAAAGTCAGTGTTTCGTTTGTCTTTTCTCACCTTGTTTTTTTATTTGTACACTGACAGGAAGCAGGACTCACTAAGCTCTGTATCAAGCCCCCAACTAAAACTGGAAAGTCCATTAGTAGATCGATGAGCCAACGATTGACCCACATCTGCAGTAGGACGAGCGTCCATGTGGCAGCGCTGCCTCTCAGACAGCTTTAGATTGATTTTGGAGCAGGACTAAACTGTTGTTAAATGTTGTCAAATGTGGCACGGTTATTTAGGCCAGCTCTTTGGGCTGTGGCTCAGATATCTGCTAGTCCTCTGGATATAACACATTTGGCACTTTAGTCCATGCTTGTAACAAAATAAAAATTTGGAAAATCAAGAATACACATAAGATTGCAATTTATAATGGCTAAGCCTTGTTAGTTTTCATAAGTGTTTTGTCACTGGTCTTTTAGCAGCTTCTGCACTGTAGGGAATGAATTGCCTTTTGTATGCTTTTAATAATTCTCCCCCTCATCCTTCAGTCATGGAGGCAAAAAACTTGGTGCCCATGGATCCCAACGGCTTGTCAGACCCCTATGTCAAGCTCAAGCTCATCCCTGACCCCAAGAGTGAAAGCAAGCAGAAGACGAAGACCATCAAGTGTTGCCTCAACCCCGTCTGGAACGAGAACTTCACTTTGTAAGATTTTGTTATTATTACTTCTTTTTATAAAGAAAGCATGGTGTCAAATATGATAAACATTTTCTTGTACATTTGTTATATATGGACTGAAAGAGCACTTTGTGTCTAGAGTGGGCTGCACACTTTGACATTTTTAGGCTGATATTAAACTGACTGTCCTCTTTGAACATTCTCTACATAGCCCTGATTAGTTCCACTGATTATTTGACTCAAGTCTTTTACGACTAAATCCAATTTCAAAATTATAAGTATCAGACATGTTTGTTATTTAGAATTCTTGGCTTAAAGGAAATCATTTCAGACCAGAGGGGTTAACAACATTATCCAGTATAATGCTATGAGGTGCTAACCCCTCAGTAGGTAATTGTCTGCCCTCTTCCAGTTTGGAGCAATGGTGCAATGACATAGACTTTGTTGTGTATGGAAAACGTTCACAACTCCTCTTTATTCTGTTTCCTCATTCACACGACCCAGAACCTAGCACTCCTCGGTACAAATACTGAGCTATTTGGCGGCCTTTGTTTTAGCCAGTGGAACATTAAGGTGTATATTGAATGTAGTACTTCTTGTTGTGTCAATTTAAATCAACTATTCTTTACATTGAAGTTGTTTCTGACTCTGTTGTGAAATGCTTTGTCTATAATTATATTGAATGCTGCATTTTAGTAGATAAATAAATTCTAATACTTGACATATAGAAATGCCTCGCAACTTTAGACTCAATGTAGGTTTCTCGGACTTCTTTTGTAGTCTCCTGAAGATAATCAGAATTTTCAAATTGAGGTTGAAATAGAATATGTGTGAGGTTTTTGTTCATCATTGTAAATCTTTTCTGACCACCTGTGTATTCGCCCTCATTCCTCAGCGTCCTGAAAGATAGCGACAAGGACCGTCGTCTGTCAGTGGAAATCTGGGACTGGGACTTAACCAGCAGGAACGACTTCATGGGCTCGCTGTCCTTCGGGATCTCCGAGCTACAGAAACTAGAAGTAGATGGATGGTACGAGTTGGGGAGGGGGCAAATTAAACTGGAACCAGAGCGTGAACATTTAAGGGCTTTATTGTCATAGTCCGCTTGTAATACTGGATTAGATCTGACATTATTTTGTTTTGATTCTGCCTTTAGGTATAAGCTGTTGTCCCAGGAGGAGGGAGAGTACTTTAACGTTCCTGTTCAGCCAGAAGGAGAGGAGGGAACTGAGGAGCTACGACAGAAATTTGAGGTGAAACTCAGACACCATTTAGTATTTCATTCACTTTTGTTATGTGCAAATACAATATGCCCATCCAAACCAAAAATAGAAGCTAGAAAAAACTCAGCAGGACGGAGTGGCTCAGTGGTAGAGCAGTCGTCCTATAACCGGAAGGTTGGCGGTTCGATTCCCGCTCTGCCCTGTTCATACTGTCGTTGTGTCCTTGGGCAAGACACTTAACCCACCTTGCCTCCAGTGTCCGTAGCACTGGTGTATGAATGTGTGTGACTGTAGAGGTGTGTTGGTGGTGGTAGGAGCAGGTTGAGCGCCGTGTGTATGGCAGCCCCCCCCCTGTCTGTCTGCCCCAGGTGTGAATGTGTGTGAATGGGGTGAGTGGAAGCACGATGTAAAGAGCTTTAGGGGCCTGAGAAGAGTGCAAAAAAGCGCTATATAAATGCATGCCATTTACCATTTAATATGTACAAGATAAATCCTAGATCAACATTTTTCTTGTCATTTTTATTAGCTTAAGGAAGGATTTCATTTCTCAACTGTCCAACCAATACAACTTTCTGTTTTGGGTCTTTACATGGATTTGGCACTCATGTTTTCTTGGTATTTTTATTTTATTTTTCAGAGGTGGAAGGTTGGCCCAGGAAAACCTGCTGACTCTTCTTCCTCTTCTTCTATTTGCAAATACGACAGCAACGGTAATCAGGACCGCGTCAAGCTCTCAGACTTCAACTTCATTATGGTTCTGGGCAAAGGCAGCTTTGGAAAGGTGACGCTCTATAAGTCTACTTAATCTAAAGTAGTCAATTCTACTGTGCTCATGTTGTAAATGGGTTCATCCTCAGGTGATGCTGGCTGAGAGGAAGGGCACAGATGAGCTGTATGCCATTAAAATCTTGAAGAAGGACGTGGTGATCCAGGACGATGACGTGGAGTGCACTATGGTGGAGAAGCGAGTTCTAGCTTTGTCTGGAAAACCGCCATTCCTCACTCAGCTGCACTCCTGCTTCCAAACCATGGTAAGACACACTCACCACAGTTACCATACAACATTCTCATTCTAATAGTCTGATTGGACATTGGAATTATCCTGGTCTAATTAAAGCTGAATAAAATAGACTTAGGATGTACATGCCTCACTTGGAACTGTATCGGTGTAGTCTCCAAATTGTCTCCCCCAGAGGCAGAGACCCTGAGCCCTAGGCATGTAGAAAGCTGTGAAACTGCCCATACACACAAGTTGGCTGTTGTTCTGTGACATAATTGGAAAGAGTACCCTGTAAAAGTCTATTCTAACAAGCTCAAAGAGGTCATGTTCTCACCTTTGAACTACAGTCCAGTGTACTTTGGTCAAATTCATTTCCCTACCAGGAATACAATCAATGGCTTTGTTTTGTTAGAACTGTACATGTTTGCTGGAAAACCTCTTACTATGTGAATAAGAAAAGTAAAGTCAAATAATATCATTGCCAATTAAAGAAAATAGTAACTTGTCTTTTGTGCAGCGCAGTGCAATGTAAAAAATGACTCAATTTATGAACAAGTCAACAATAAAAAAAATCATAACCAATCAGAAAGCATTAAAAAGTGTGTGCAAGTGTTTTTCTGGAATGGTACTGAGGGGTAGTCCATAAATGTAGGAAAACTATACCTTACAGCCCTGTCTCTGACTGACAAAAAATGTATCCATGTCAAAGCAATGTCATGTCGGCTGGCATGCACATTCCATAAAACTTACAAAACAGTCAATATTTATTTTATTTTTTTAAAGGCCACAGTAGGCAACATTATGAATATGAAGTTACATTGTCAGTCTCTTCTGAAAATGTGTGCAAGTGTAAGATTTATGTAGCCTATCATTTCTTTATTCACTTTAGCATTCGATGTCTGGAACTTAAAGGTAAGGTGAGTAGTTTTAGGAAGCACCTGGTGGTGAAGGTGCAATCTGCAATTCCACACCTCACACTCTTTCTTTCTAGACCATGTTAACACCTACAGTAGGAAAGTCAAAAGACATTCTGTTGTCTATGAACAAACCCAGTGGGAATGGATCCAAAAATTGTAAAAAAAAAAAAAAAAGAAAAATGCCAGAAATATCACAGAAACATAAATACACTTTTTTGAATTTGTCTACTCTTGGCAGCTGTAGGACAATGATACAATACTGAAGCTTTCACTGGGTTCTTTAGAATGTTTATGTATATCTGAAGTGTATATCACATCATTTTATACAGTTCACCATTTAGCTTGCAGCATTTGTTTCCACGGGGATAATGCAACAATGAGTCTACTTTATGGAACAGAATTTAACAAAATCATGGAATAACTATCTGGGCCTTTTCCAAAATCTCATAGTTTGATCACAGATTTTGGGTTCTTCCAAAAACTATCCACTTTTACATAACTTTTATCCTGTTTGTGGAGGGGGTAAAAACACTCTACACAAGTAAAACCCCTTCAATACAAAAGAATGAGTTAGCCATAGTTTGTTCCAGCTGATTGTCTAATGTATCTTCATGTTGTGTTACAGGACAGATTGTATTTTGTGATGGAGTACATTAACGGAGGAGACCTCATGTACCACATTCAACAGGTCGGCAAGTTCAAAGAGCCTCATGCTGTGTAAGTATAAACACATGCACACAGACATGTAATGTATTATGTTACATAATATTTAATATAGGTGCCACTGCACCATTGTAAACAGATAAATGATGATTTACATTCTTTTTTGTGTACTCAAGGTTTTATGCTGCAGAGATTGCCATAGGACTTTTCTTCCTCCACTCCAAAGGCATTGTTTACCGGTGAGTGTGTTTCTGAAAAAGATTGTTGTCGCACTTTCAGTCCATTGTTCAAATCCCTCATTGTCTGCGACTTCAAAAGTGACCTGAAGCTGGACAACGTCATGCTGGACGCTGAGGGCCACATAAAGGTTGCAGACTTCGGCATGTGCAAGGAGAACATGCTTGATGGTGTGACAACAAAGACCTTTTGTGGAACACCAGACTACATCGCCCCTGAGGTGGGTGGACAAGCCCTGGACCTAAATTTTCATGGTAGAATCTATTATTTTTTAAAATATGTGGTTTGTTGTAGATTATTGCCTACCAACCTTATGGTAAATCTGTGGACTGGTGGGCGTTTGGAGTACTACTCTACGAAATGCTGGCAGGGCAGGTTTGTCTGAACACACTTGAGCTTTTTGATAAACACAAACGACAAAAACAAAATTACATTGTTAACTTTGTTTTACCCAGCCACCATTTGATGGAGAAGACGAGGATGAGCTGTTTCAGTCAATCATGGAGCATCACGTTTCTTATCCTAAATCCATGTCCAAAGAAGCTGTTGCCATCTGCAAGGGGGTACGAGACAGTCAAGAAATGTACTGTTGATTTTGTGACTAGTGACTAAGTGAAAATGTAGTTTAGCAAAGTACTCAGGAAATAGGGTCTAGATTCGGAGACAAAAGACAATCAAACTGGGTCTTGAGATTATCATATAAAGCACAACGACAATATCGGTGAATAGGGGACAATCTATGGTTAGATTCATGGTAAGAACCCGAGCAGCAGCGGTCTGAATAAGCTGCAGCTGTCTTAACCCTCGTTTTGAGAGACCAGTGAGCAGACCGTTACAGTAATCTAACCTGCTGGAGATAAAAGCATGGATAAGTTTCTCTAAGTCTGGTTGAGACATCATCCCTTTGACTCTGGAAATGTTTTTAAGGTGATAAAATGCAGATGATGTAATTGACTTAATGTGACTGTGGAAATTCAAGTCTGAGTCCATGATGACCCCTAGATTTCTAACCTGATTTTTAGATTTTGAGAAATCTTTGTTTCTGTGGCCCAAAGATAATTAGTTCAGTCTTATCTCTGTTCAGTTGCAGGAAATTATTTTGCATCCGTCAACCTGTTTTCCTAATGTCCCCTCTCTCTCTCACCCTGTGCTGTCTATCTCCTGTCTGCTGTCAAAAAAAAGCAAAAAGGCTCCAAAAAAAATTGAAAAATATGTTTATAGAAGTTGCAAATACATTTTATATATTGTATGTTGCACTCAGTTATCTAAAAACACCATATACACAGCCATAAATGCATTTTCTTTATACAACAAAAATAAGCAAGTTCTTTATATTTTTGAATAATGAGATAAAGCCAAATTGTCTATACACTAAATACCCACCTTATTTTGGATAAAAATAATGTAGAGACAAAGATTTTAAGGTCCTCCCAGTGCTGTTAACATTACGCTCTTCCTCTATTTTTCTTTTTATTAATTTTTTTATTATTAATTTCTTTTTTTAACTAGGAAAAAAAAAACACATGAACTGAACATAAAAAAATGAAGTGAATTAAATTGACATAATCAGGTTTGTTGATATGAAATATGATTAAGGTGTTATGATCCCTGCACTGTTCATTATGTAACATCTTTTCACTCATACTTGTTATTTGGAGAAGCAACTTAACCTGGTATGAACAGTGTACTAGAGTTCTTTTCACTGCACTGCAAGTTTCCTGGAAGATGACAAAATATGAGCAAACTGCAAAATAATGCTCAGCTTGAGAGATTTTTAGAGATCAATTTAATAAGATTGACTTGGCAGAAGAAAACATTACATGCCAATCCTGAAATGTGTCAACTTAGACATGTATATATAAATGGACACACAAAGAGTGTCAAGTGGCCTAAAATACTATTGCTCCAATATTTAATATCCAATTCACTGAAATCAGTGTAAAGTTGTATAGTTGTATAATTGTATAGTTGTGAAGTACTTGTATTGGTAGTTTGTGAGCTCTGTTCACTCTATATTGGGACATTCAATATCAATGTAAATATTTAGAAATGTGGAAATGATAAATATGTTAATTATGTCTGTCTGTTCAGCTGATGACAAAGCACCCAGGTAAGCGTCTGGGCTGTGGTCCCGAGGGCGAGAGAGACATCAAGGAGCATGCTTTCTTCCGCTATATTGACTGGGAAAAACTTGAGAATAAAGAGGTGCAGCCGCCTTTCAAACCTAAAGCTGTGAGTATATCAGACAATCGCGCTCCACTATTACAATAGGACTGAAAATGAATGCTTGTCTATAAGAATTAGTGTTGCAATGCTAATGTAATTACACACTTAGTCAATATCTGGAAAAGTTGAGGTAAGTAATAGAATAGACTGCTCATTCCCCAAACCTAACCATCACCTGCCATTGGTCACTACACTGACCAGAGAAGTGTAGTCACTGTAGTCACCAATGATGAAGCTAAGATGTCACTGGCTCACACATGGACCAATGGAAATCCACAGTTTTGGGCTGTGAGTGATTTGATTGGTTGACAGCACATTTTAGTTGTATTTCTCTTTTTTCTCTTTGTTGTTGTTTGTCATTTTTTCTTCCATCACATCATACTCACTCCACTCCACCCCCATTTTTTCCCTCTCTCTCCTTTCCAACGGCAGTGTGGGCGTGAGGCGGAGAACTTTGATCGTTTTTTCACACGACACCCCCAGAGCTGACCCCCAGATCAGGAGCTTATAGCCAACCTGGACCAGGAAGAGTTTCAAGGCTTCTCATTTGTTAACCCCGTGTACACTCACAGCAGCCACTGACCACGCCACATATCACCCCCCCACACGTGGATCACACCTAGTTAAAATCTTATCAGTTCAAATTCTGTGGGAAATAAGTTTTGAGATATTTAGCTAAAAAAAGCAATACTTTGCTTTTGTCTTGCATCTGATCACTTGTATATAACATCACCAAAGTAATGCCAAATCCCTTAAGTTATGAGCTTACTGTATGTAAATGGGACAATTGGTGACATCTGATACCTAGCCTAACCTCAGAGTTTTCTTCGAGAATCTGACTGAACATAACACTTTTCCAGGTACAGTTTGCCATTACTGTAATAATTGTTCAAATGTCTTACTTATGCTTCGTCCATTTAAAATGCAATTACTGTTACAAAATAATTTCTACATGGGCATATCATGCTTTGTTTTCAGAAAATACAGTTTTCAGTTTATTGTTTAGCATGCCAGGTTGTGCTGCTGCTTTTAAATCAGCTCCAGGTCTTAAGTCCCATTTTAGCAGGCCTCCTGAATGCTACCCCTACATTATCAAGTTTAGATCGAGCAAACCTGAACCTTCCCTGTCTTTGTGAGTCCCTCCTGTAATTTCACATCGACAATATGATCTCCAATATTAGAGTAATATGGTCACATATTGCTAATATTCATATGGTGTAAGTGAAAACTGACAATTTGCTTTGCTGTAACTAATTCATTGTTAATGTTAACTTTACGTTTTCCTATTGGACCCAATACTTTTTTTCATTTCTATGTTGTGGTGGGCTTCTCCGAAATAGTATTTGCTGATTTTGTTTGATGTATTTTTTTTTTTACCAGTCAGACACTAGAAGTCTTAAATGCAGTGAGCAGTGGTCTGACAGTTTAGTGGTTTTAACTGAAAGCTTCACTCTTGGATTTTTGTTGAAAACATTTACCCCATTGCACTGTGTTTCAAAGACAGGGAGGAACCAGATATCATGTGTGACCTTGTAAAGAACATTTTCTATCATGTTTCTCAATCGACCACTTGGTCAAGTGCCAAAACAAAGTTCGGATCTCTGACTGTACAGACAAACATCACGACTGTGATGAAAAGCAGCCATGCTGTGCCATTTTGCAGTACATGTACATTCTACAGTAGGTTCTACATTGTCCCAAACGTTTGGACAGTCGTGTTCATATATACAATGAACCGTTTGAGACGGGTTGTGTTATCTTTTTGTAACTGTGTATCAATGCAGGATAGTTCAAATGTGTCAAACCTTGTTCTCTGAGCTTGTATCAAATATCAAATATTTTGGAAGGACAATGAGTTTTAAGACAAATAAGAACTAACATCCTGATGGTAATGTTGATGAAGTAGTAATTGAATTATGATATTGAAAATAAATATATATTGAGTTCTTAATTGAATTGATCTGTTGTGATGGATGAAAGAAGCTTTGGTGGACTGTGTGACTGACTAATACACCCACTGTAAACTAGTACTAGTGCTGCTAATGTAGGCGCACATACACACATTATAGGTTTAGACATTTATTTGATAAACCAAGTCCAAACATCCATCTTCACACTTTCATAAACAAACAACATAAAGCACATAAAGTTAATGGTGAAAACGTGGACCAGTGGTAGAGGTGGGGAAATGTCGGGGCCCTCCTCAGATTCAGCTGGATGCCCAGTGGTGAGACTAAAGGGGAGGTAGGAAACCTAATACTACATGTCTGTGTGTCTTGCCTGGGGCTCCCTGCCTCACCTTGCTGTTTGAAACCTTTTCCAATCGTGGTTTGGTCTACAGTCGGTCTGTCGTTTTTATTCTTTTCTGTATAGGAACATTTCCCCGCTCTCTCTTTACGTATGGGGATCTTCTCATCCTTTAGCTGTGTTTCTTGGATTGTCTTACGGCTGTGTATTATCTGTTGACTTTCCCTCAGGCTTGAAATGGCTTATAATAAGAAAACGGATAATAATCCAACAACTAACGGCTTTGATAACATCTGCCATTTTTTTTCTACATATAGTGTTCCTTTTCATAGCTCAAATTAAAGTGAAAATCAACAAAGCTAATTTAGCAAAAACATAATCGCTGTACTGTTACCTGTGGTTTATTATTTTTATTGAGTGAGGTGACATGAATATTTAAAAAAAATAATTTTAGTATACAGTGTCTGATCATGTTAGCTTCTTTGGGGTAGCCCATTTAATACAAAATGTTAGCTTATGTAAAGCAACTCTTTAAAAGGACTAAAGAGAAATATTTTGAGACAAGGTTGCTTTGTGTTGTTTTAACACAGTGGTGTTACCTATGCTTATTTAAATTACTAAAATACTATCTATAGTGTTAGCTTAAAGGGGAAAACATAACCTTTAGCCCAAAAATATATATATTTTAAATGATTTTAATGGTTCTTAGACATGAAATCGGTAGAATCATGTCTATCTTACTGACACAGTACCTTGAGCTGGACAGAAACCTCCAATGTAACTTTTCTGTCCCGGAACAAGAACTAATTGCAAGAGAATAAGTGACATACTTCAGGGCTCAAACAGAGGGAGCAGAAATAGGCCAATATACTGGACCCTAGCAGAGTCCTAGTTTTACAAAATACTCTAATAGCGTTTCAGAATACATGTTCTTTTCTACTAAACTTGCAGCTTGGATACTCTCTATTTGTAAACAAATGTTTGTGAATGTCTGTAAGCCTTTATCTCATAAAAGTTACACACTTCCTCTTTTAAATAACATGTTAGCGATGCAGTTAGCACAGTAAAGTATTAGGTACAAAGCGTTATTTATCTTATTTAGGATGCTAACATAAATTGCCTATTTTGCTTTAATTAAATAATTTAAAATTAGATTGAATAAGATTATTATTATTATTATTATTTAAATTTTTCCTTGAGCCCAAGCTACCACACATCTCCATCTCCACATGTCCTCTGTGACTGTTTTGTCTTTCTGTCTTCTAACTTTTCTCACTTGCTTCTCTTCCCTTCATTATCAGGCATTAAACATTTCTTGTATATTACTTGCATATTCAAAGCCTATTTTTAAATATAATACATTGATTTTCCTTTTGCTTTTTCTTTATTTAGAAGTCCCGCCGTGATGTTGGCAACTTTGACAAAGAGTTCACCAAGATGGTAGTGGAGCTGACGCCTACAGACAAACTCTTCATTATGAACCTCGACCAGAATGAATTCCAAGGCTTCTCCTACACCAACCCAGAGTTTATCATACAAGTCTGAGGTCTTCCCAGCCAAGAATACAGTCTCGCCTGAACAGCCCATTTCACATTTATCCAACGGATTCATTACCTGGACTCAAAGCGCAATACTTCACATTTAAGTTGATTTCACCAGCACTTGAACTGAAAAGTCTCATTACGCCTCAGTTACTCATAGGTACTCCCTTCAAACACAGCAGAACAAAAAGGACAGAGATCGACCAATCAGGAGAAGAGCAGTGCCAGAAAACTCCAAGTGGCTGTACTGCAGAATTTACAAGACTTGATAGTGAACAGGTCAATACCAAGACAGCCACAGTGAATGTTCAATTGTGTGGATGCACACTATCAATCTACAGCTGTGTGTTTGTTTACTTGATTTCTTTCTCTTTGGCTTGTAATAGTTGCGTCATGAACGTTCCATGGTTGTCATGTATGTGCGCCAAAATGTGTCTGCAGCTGGAGGGAGAGAAGTCCACACTGGCCAGTTTTACAAAGATGTACTTTGACTGTTGTAGATCTTATGAATGGAACGTTAGGGTTTAATTGATTTACAATAATGGCTTTCTATAACTTCCATAACTAACTAACTTTGACTTGGGAAGTCTTTGTTTTGTTGTCACAATACCATGCACGAGCTTGTGAGAAATGGGTCATCGTTTAAAAGTTGATTTGGGAGATAGTGGATTGTTTTCATTCCCGGAAGTGGCTGAAGCCTAAATGTATACTGTCTATTAGTTCTATTACATGAAGACTTAAGATAAACTAAATTCATTGTATTACAAAATGATTTATGTGAACTCATTATCTTACCCATTTGCACTGGGTTTGTTCTTAGGCAATAGCATGGCCCTGCTGGGCTACTGTAGGGCCTCACATGCTGTACAAAGTTTAAAAAGTGTTTGGCCAAATTGGAAAGAATTTGCATACTTAAGATTTAAATTTGCAAAAATCTACAAATACTATAATAATGTATTTCCTGTACACTTCAGCAGTAACTAAAAGACATTAAACCTCTTACTTCCTCCACTACAATATTATCAACAACCACATGCTGAACACACAACACTGGAATATCCAATACTGTGAGGACAGGTGTTTTCAGTCTGCCTTTATAACAAACACTAGTCTAGACTACAGCTTCTTTGTAAAACTGGCCCTGTATTTCTAACCTCATTTATTTTAAAGTTAGTCTTAAGCACGTCTTGTCTTCCAAAATTGATGCAAAAATGTACAAAAAAAATTTCTCTAAATGATGCCTGAATTGACGGGCAGTGATAATAACAATGTCTCTGTCTTGCTTAATCTCTCTCTTTCACTTTCCTCTCTGACACTGTGTACGCAGTGGGTTAGTGCTGTGTAGGCCTATCCAGTCTTTGTGGTGCAGCTCCTCTATGCATGCCATGTCAGTACTGTAGTTCTTTAAGGTTGCTTTGGAGTCAGAGTTTGGATGCCAGTCGGTTTGAAATCACCCATGCACAAAGTTTTCATTCCAGTGCTGAAAATCTGCGTGGATGATGAGCGCTGTCTATAAGGTAAATGAGATTATCCGATATGAATATGCTATAAAGTAGATGTAATATATCTGTGTTTTAAGTGTATGTGTAAATAGGAATGGAATATAGAGCTACAAGTGGTTTATGTAAATGTATTCTATTGTATGGCCTCATCTCACCTTTATTTTTTAACCTGTGCTTCCACTCATATCTATTTTCTCATTCTTAATCCTCCTCCTGTTCCCCTTCCGCACACGTTTTGTTTGGGGTGATTAGTCTCCAACATTCAATATCAGGGCAAAAAAAAGGAAACAAAGATGAGCAATATGAGGGGGAGGGGAGTAAAAAGGAGAATAAAGTGTTTACTATGCAAAAGGCAGAGGAGATGTTCTAAAGCAACAGGAAGTGAAGTAAGGGAAAAGGCAATTTTATAACTCACAGAAATGATGTTAACAGGAACGGCATTCATGTGATGCATGCGCCATCTCCACTGCGCATGAGAGACGCCAATGATACCTCTCATTCAAATAAACAATCATGCCATTTCAGTAACTTGGTCTACGGTTTGTTTGTTTTTCCTACACCTTCACATAACAAAGGATTACATTACCGATTAAATGTGTGTTGTTTACAGCTGAACCAAATGGAAGACATCAGGCATGAAGCCAACAAAAACCCCAATATGCCTCCAGTCTGCAACATCAGTGAAAGAACATGTGTGTGAGTGAATGGGTGAATGATGCTAAATCTAACACATTAGACATTAAACCTCTTTCACTCTCTAATTTGAGTCATTATCTGATTTGAATCTAAATTTGCAATGCACATGCTCAGACCCTTTGCCCATGCTTACACAAAAAGTTACAAATAAACCAAGTTCAAATCAACAAAAATGTGAAAGAACAATTGGAAAAGCCCTAAAATGTAAGCTAGCTAATGATTTTAATAAGAAAAAATGCTAGTGACCTCAATTTAAAAACTTAAAGTGTTTTGTTTACAGGTAAAAGAAAATATTTAACATTTTTTCTACTCTTGATTAACTGGCTGAACAGTAAATTTGTTACATTACCAACAATCTTCCAAATGAATTGTCTACAATAGTTAACATTGTAATTATTATGGGTAAATACCACATCCACGTATCCATTAACGTAAATGGAAAAATAAAAGATTAGATTCAACTTTTTTTATTAGATTAGATTAGATTAGATTCAACTTTATTGTCATTACACAAGTACAGGTACAAGGCAACGAAATGCAGTAAAAGACCACCTCTGAATCAAATTGAAATTGTACTTTTCATCCTTGCTGGTACTTAAGACACCTACCATAATGTAAACCAGTTCTGTGAGGATGCACAAAAAAATGTAGTTTTCTGACATCCTTGTACATCTTACGTCTTATGTATTATTTGTATTTCTATGTACTATAATAGCCTTGCAAAGTTGTGATACCCAAGTTAATTTTTTTACCTGTAAACACTTTACCCCACCTGTGTGTTATGTAAATCTTTATGTAAAAAATTATCAAATTAAAACAGACCTTTTGCCCATGGCCTGCCATATTGATACGGCAACACCACTTGGACAAACAATATTTGGTGTCCACTTAACTTGAACTTGAAACTTTAATTCACACTTGAGTAATCTTTTTTTTTTTATTTAAATAAAGGCATAATGTCTTTGTAAATATGTTACATTACTAAAGAAACTGACAAAATAAAACTAAAATTGATCAAGATGACTAAATCAAACTGAAATGAATGTTTTTGTTTGATGATTACAATACATAGAGTTGTTTAAGTAGCTCTTTTTAAGGATAAACTGGAAATGGTGCTGCATTTTTTTGATTTTACTTAATACAGTAGTTACAACAGAGACATATTAAACTATTTCTGCCTTAAAAAAGGTAGGCTATTGTTGCTGCCATCAGCATAAAACTAGTGGCCGTTCTACTGTACGTCCTATAACTGTCCAGAGCAGATGAACTGACCACTATTTTTAGAGAAGCACACATTATCTTAACACAATCTTGCAGAAGGCTTAGAACAAGAATAAACTAAAACTTCATATAAGGCCCAATCTCAATTCTCTAATTTACACCTACACTTCAGTCACCTACCTGAAAACCTTCATACCCACACTCACTCAGTATTCAAAACTTAAAATCCAATTTGTGTTGACTCTTTTATAATTTATAAGAAGGGCTCTATAGACCCTCTATTCCAATTTACTGCTGCACATCTGCGTAAGATGTGTGGAATTATATTCAAGAAGACTAGATCACATATCTCCAATCTTCTGGCCTTCCTGTTCATTTTCAAACTGATTTGAATAATTTATTGTTTACTTTTAAGGCTTGACACGACCTGAGCCTGGGAGCAGCTGAAGATGGGCTTGTGCTTGTTCCCTCCCTGGATATTCCCCATTATTATTCACAATAATAAACTTTTCAGAGGTTATCATGTGTTTATGTGACATTAGAATGTCTTTAATATAACCCCAGCTCTATGCCACTCTGTTTTTTACTGGAATTACTGGGTTAGCCTTGACAAATAGTGGGGCTGTGACGTCTCTGTTTAGTAAAGTAGGCTAGTGGTGAATTTAAATAAAGCATTAGTGGAACACTCTGTACAGGGTCAGGCCTACCACAAAGACACAGGGGTCCATCTTCAATATAATCACGCTGAATATATAACCGGTTATAAGCTTAGGAAATGTCCAAACTTCTTTTGACTGACCCGGAAGTATTTCATGGTCGCCATGATAAACACTGTCCGAATTCACACATTAGTGATGACTTTGAAGTGACTGCATCAATCATTACGCTCTTCTATAAATATCTGAATAAACCACAGTTTATAAAAGATGCTCTAGAGCCACAGCGTCTTATACCTGATTTTTATTGTTCACTGTTGATGTTTATATTTGTGAAACAAAACTTAAGCCTTGTGGCTCATTTGCATTAATCCACAACGACATTCACTATGTGTCATTAACGCTAATTAAAAAATTGGAACGAATGTGGCTTTGTTGGATTATTTGGCCAGACCTGGACCAGACCAGGACCAGAACCAGGCCTGGACTTTGGGTGGATTACAGCTGTTGGAAATGTTACGGTCTTTTCTGTATTAGGCTACATGCACTCACTCTGGGCTGTTGTGTGGGTTCACTGTGTGTTGTAAAACATTTAATGATAATCTTTGGTGCTGTAGAAAACTCTTTATTCACAACAGACAAGAATTACTGCTGTGGAGTCGCTCACATGATTTCTCTAACTTGTCCTGTTTCCTCATTAAACGCAGTGCTCAGCGAAGGATAATGTGTGCTTGTTGTAGTCCATTTTTGGGATGTGTAGTTTTTACTAAGCTGCTGTGTGTCAACCAATGACTGTAGAAAATATGGACGTCTTCCACCCATTGGTCCCCTATTCACCGATATTGTTGTTTCCACAGGGCAATAAAATGGCGGTTACATCCGGGCTTTTTTGCTTTTACTTCACAGTAAAACGAGAGTTTTCAGATAGCATGAACGGACGTAATAATCAAAAATTCACCCCCTCCCGCCCAGAGTTGTCATGTAGTAAAAACAGCTCTAGAGAGCTCCATCTTTGGTACCAGGCTGTAAACATGTTTTTTACACTTGTAAAGTCGCCATTGGGTTTCTCATATTTCCACTTTTGGAGCCTGCTATATCGCTGTATATCGCTGTATATCGCTGTATAGCGCAGTATATCGCTGTATGGTGGCGCCCTTACTCGAGGACCTTTTAAGGGGTTCCATCAGAGGCTCTGGTCTCTAGAGCCAAGTTATTACTACATGACAACTTTGATTAATACGTCCGTTTATGCTAACTAAAAACTATTGTTTTACTCTGCAGTAAAAGCCAAACCAGATTCAGGCTCAATCTGTCTTTCAAGCAGGAAGTGAGTGAGGTGTTTTGAATTTAGGCCACACTGGGCTAAATCAAATACTTGTAAAAAAAAAAAACTGAAAACACAAACGGAACCATCTATTAATTAGGCTCATATTATTGAAGTAATATGTAAAAACATCTGGACTCAGTTTTCAAGGTGAAAACGTTTCGTCTCTAATTCCAAGAGAATTTATCAATTCTGAGAATCCAAAAGTCTCTTGGAATTAGAGACGAAACGTCTTCACCGTGAAAACTGAGTCCAGGTGCTTTTACTTCAACCTTTTTTCAAGATGTCCTGGATGACTAAGAACCTTCACAGACATACTCCTATGTTCAAAAAAACAAACAAAAAGACTCAAGCCAGATTAATTACTAGAATATTCAGGATTTGTGGAGCCAACCTTCACTTCTGCACAAGCAGACTATTTCCACCATCCACTATTATGTCAATGAGGTACACAAAATCCTCACCTTACAAATCTGTAATCGTCACATTCAAACTCCTCTCAAATTCAGTGGCTGGGTGAAATAAAATAAAATGACTATTCCAAAATACAAATAGCCTAGGCTTAACTTGCCTAGTCACACACACATAAATAATGTCTGTAAATAGACTAGCCTACATCTCAGCTTTAACCAGTCCAACGAACAACTCAATACAGTGCACTTAATTGTTTTTTTGCACAACTAATGGCAAACCTTCATCTTGTGTTACTATGTTATTAGGCCTAGCCTACCTAAAAGACAGACACCTACTAAATACGGATAACGGTAGGCTATTTAAATAACTGACCAATACTCGTTATAAAATCAACACGAAACACTTTAATGTCCTCACATATGTGGGAAACGGACACACAACCACTGTACGAACACTCACACAGAGTGGGCGGACTTATCCATCAGTGAGTGGGACACGTCCGTGACACTGAGCCACACAGCCCAGTTAGTCTGTGGACAATGAGGGCAACAGCGTAACACTTTTGAACATGCACTTGTTACTTGCGTAAACTCCCTCCCATGGGTCATTTTAACATTTGAAATATTCGTTGTGCTCTAACCCACTGTTAATAACTACTTTTTGGTAGCCTACGCCAAACATTAAAGTTTGAGAAGATGAGAGAAAAAGTAGTGTATCCTTCCGCCGCCTGGACCACAGCACGCGCAGAGTTGAAGTTGTGAGGAGAGAGTTTGTGTGAAGCCCTTTGGCGGGAGAAGTGGTGACCGGCATGAGGTTGTGTAACCGCGGGATGATGATGCTCCTCACCACGGCGGGGGCTTTCTGCGCCTTCAGCCTCATGACCATCGCGGTGGGCACGGACTACTGGCTCTACTCCCGAGGCGTGTGCCGCTCCAAGAGCCTCAGCGACAACGAGACGCTGCGGAAGAATGAGGAGGTGCTGACCCACTCTGGCCTCTGGAGGACCTGCTGCACCGAGGGTAGGTCAGCTAGGCCCGGTGTAGTAAAAAGTTTAAACATTTATTCTCACAGCTTATTTCAAAGGTTAATGTTCAGAACATTAACCTGAACTTTTACAAAGTGTTGTTGTCCACAACTCACATTTTGTAATAAAACATAAAAAAATAACTTTAAGTTCATCTGCATGTGCATTGTGTATATATACAGTGGTAGAAGAAAGTTTTTGGACACCCCAAATATTGCATTCAGTACTCTCACTCTGCAAGTCTTCAAGACTACTAAATATTAACTTGATGTTGTGGTTTATTTAGTTTTTGTTCAGATTTATTTGTTGTCTTTCATACCGACAATGTTGAAAACTGACATATTGAAACTGTCAAGAATTTAGTTTTGTTTGTGTTTGTAAACCATAAACCAAAAAATATCATTTGTATTTGTTTGTGTCTTTCTAATGCAGCCGCGACTACTCCAAAAACAATTTATTGTTTTTCACAAATATTTTGTGATTGTGTAAAATTTTAAGGGTGTCCAAAAACCTTTTTTTCCACCATTGTATATGCATTTCTTTTCTGTGTACCTCAAACTATAAAAATGAAAACATAAATGTTGTCAAAACTAATGCATAGATGACTGGAACTGATGGAGTCAACAAGAGAGGTTTAGCCCCAGGTTTACTCCTATGGACTCATTTCAATGTTTATCTGTCAGAGATTGATTTCATGACATTCATGAAAGAAAACTCTGATTCAAAAAGATATGTAGACCCAAACAAAGCAAACATTCTCAGAGCTGCTTGGTGAAGATTCTTAAAAATATCTGGATCTACAAAACTCCTTAAAATTGGGAAAATGTTGTTGAGACTTTAAGTGCACATTATTTTGAAGGTTTATAATTTAAATTTCCATTTCTACAGGATCAACACAGAAAAGTTCCGCCATCTGTCCTGAAATCTCACTTACAGTCAGGTTCATAAATATTGGGACATCGACACAATTCTAATCTTTTTGGCTCTAGACACCACCACAATGGATTTGAAATGAAACCAACAAGATGTGCTTTAACTGCAGACCTTTAGCCTCCCACTTTTTCAGGGACCAAAACTATTGGGACAATTGGCTGCTCAGCTGTTCCATGGCCAGGTGTGTGTTATTCCCTCATTATCTCATTTACAAGGAGCAGATAAAAGAAGTTAATTTCAAGTGTACTATTTGCATTTGGAAACTGTTGCTGTCATCTCTCAATATGAGATCCAAAGAGCTGTCACTGTCAGTGAAGCAAGCCACCATTAGGCTGAAAAAACAAAACAAACCCATCAGAGAGAGAGCAAAAACTCACCGGTGAGCTCAGCAAAACAAAAAGACCCAGAAGACCACGGAAAACAACTGTGGTGGATGACCGAAGAATTCGTTCCCTGGTGAAGAAAACACCCTTCACAACAGTTGGTCAGATCAAGAACACTCTCCAGGAGGTAGGTGTATGTGTGTCAAAGTCAACAATCAAGAGAAGACTTCACCAGAGTGAATACAGAGGGTTCACCACAAAATGTAAACCATTGGTGAGCTTCAAAAACAGGAAGGCCAAATTAGAGTTTGCCAAACAACATCTAAAAAAGCCTTCACAGTTCTGGAACAACATCCTATGGACCGATGAGACCAAGATCCACTTGTACCAGAGTGATGGGAAGAGAAGAGTCTGGAGAAGGAAAGGAACTGCTCATGATCCAAAGCATACCACCTCATCAGTGAAGCATGTGGTGGTAGTGTCATGGTGTGGGCATGTATGGCTGCCAATGGAACTGGTTCTCTTGTATTTATTGATGATGTGACGGCTGACAAAAGCAGCAGGATGAATTCTGAAGTTTTTCGGGCAATAATATCTGCTCATATTCAGCCAAATGCTCCAGAACTCATTGGACGACGCTTCACAGTGCAGATGGACAATGACCCGAAGCATACTGCGAAAGCAACCAAAGAGTTTTTTAAGGGAAAGAAGTGGATTGTTATGCAATGGCCAAGTTAATCACCTGACCTGAATCCAATTCAGCATGCATTTCACTTGCAGTAAACAAGACTGAAGGGAAAATGCCCCAAGATCAAGCAGGAACTGAAGACAGTTGCAGTAGAGGCCTGGCAGAGCATCACCAGGGATGAAACCCAGCGTCTGGTGATGTCTGTGTGTTCCAGACTTCAGGCTGTAATTGACTGCAAAGGATTTGCAACAAAGTATTAAAAAGTAAAAGTTTGATTTATGTTTGTTAATCTGTCTCATTACTTTTGGTCCCTTAAAAAGTGGGAGGCACATATACAAACTGTTGTAATTCCTACACCGTTCACCTGATTTGGATGTAAATACCCTCAAATTAAAGCTAAAAGTCTGCAGTTAAAGCACATCTTGTTTGTAGTTTGTAGTTGTGGTAGTGTATAGAGCCAAAAAGATAAGAATTGTGTCAATGTCCCAATATTTATGGATCTGACTGTTTGATTTGATTTGTTTGGATTTACTGTACATGTATTGATTGCTGAGTGACAAATCAAGTTTAACTAATGAAGTTATGTAGTATTCATTGAGTCTATGGTGAGCTACTTGGAAAGTGGTCAGCTTGCAAACAACGTGTTGGAGACCCCTGCACTAGAACCATTAGCTACACTGTGACCATAGATGTTGCTTTGGCCTTCCTAAAATGTTATCATTAAAAATGATCCCTAATACTGCTATGTGAGCCTATTTATTTGTTTTATAAATTTTAGACCTTTTGGAAAGGTGCTATTTTTTAATTCAGAAATGAAACCACTTTGATGGACTCCAAATTGACATAAAGAAAAACATACATTTTATATTATATTTTATAAATTAAAGGAACCCATGTAATATATATATATATATATATATAAAAGTGTACGCTCAATGGCAGGGTAATAACAGCAGAGCAGACCCTCCAAGGCTGGAAACTGAACAATACTGGAAAAGTATATGGGAGAGGGAGGCATCACACCACAGCGATGCACAGTGGCTGGTGGCTCTGAGAGAGGACCACAGCAACCTCCCTGAACAGAATCCAGTTACCATCACAGCGGCAGACATCCAAGAAAGACTCTCAGGTATGAAAAACTGGACAGCACCGGGCCCTGACAGGATCCACACCTACTGGCTAAAGAAGCTCACTGCACTCCACGAGCGCCTTGCAGCACAAATGAACCAGCTGCTAAGGGATGGACGACCCTGAATGGCTTACAGAAGGGCGTACAATCCTGATCCTGAAGGATCCCACAAAGGGTACAGTCCCATCCAACTATCGGCCAATAACCTGTCTCTCCACAACATGGAAGCTCATGTCAGGCATCATTGCGGCTAAGATAAGTGGGCACATGGATCAATACATGAGCAAAGCACAGAAGGGCATCGGCAAAGAAACCAGAGGAGCTAAACACCAACTCCTGGTTGACAGAACAGTCACCCAAGACTGCAGAACCCGACACACCAACCTGTGCACTGCCTGGATTGATTACAAGAAAGCATATGACTCAATGCCACACACATGGATCACTGAATGCTTGGAGATGTACAATGTCAACAGGACTCTAAGAGACTTCATTGCAAACTCAATGAGGCTGTGGAAAACCACCCTTGAGGCCAATGGCAAGCCACTTGCACAAGTATCCATCAAATGTGGCATATACTAAGGAGATGCTCTATCCCCACTGCTGTTCTGCATAGGCAATGAACCCCCTCAGCCAAATAATCGACAAGACTGGCTATGGATACCGACTCAGGAATGGGGCCACCATCAGTCACCTCCTCTACATGGATGACATCAAGCTATACGCTAAGAGTGAGCGGGACATCGACTCACTGATCCACACCACCAGGATCTACAGCTCTGACATTGGTCATTCGGGCTTGAGAAGTGTAGTCGAATGGTGACGAAGAGAGGGAAGGTAGTCCACACAGAAGGGGTCTCACTCCCAGAAGGAACAATAGCAGACATTGAGGATGGTTACAAGTACCTTGGAATACCACAGGCAAATGGCAACCTCGAAGAGGTAACAAGGTAAACAGCAACTGCCAAATACCTCCAACGAAGAAGGCAAGTCCTAAGAAGTCAGCTCAATGGCAAGAACAAGGCACGGGCAAACAGCTACGCCTGCCAGTGATCAGATACCCTGCGGGAATAATAAGGTGGCCAAAGGAAGAGATACAGACTACAGACGTTAAGACACGAAAGCTCCTCAACATGCATGGAGGGTTCCACCCCAAATCCAGCACCCTGAGACTGTACGCTAGCCGTAAAGAAGGCGGCCGTGGACTAGTGAGTGTGAGAGCCACTATCCAGGATGAAACATCCAAGATCCACAAGTACATCAAAGATAAGGCCCCAACAGATGACGAGCTCAGTGAATGTCTCAGGCAATGGGGAACAGAGGAAGAGGAGCTGGAGGAAGGACCATCATGGGAGGACAAACCCCTACATGGGATGTACCACCGGAACATAACTGAAGTGGCTGATATCAAGAAATCCTACCAATGGCTAGAACGGGCCGGACTAAAGGACAGCACAGAGGCACTCATCATGGCTGCACAGGAGCAGGCCTTGAGCACCAGAGCAATAGAGGCCCAAATCTACCACACCAGACAAGACCCAAGGTGTAGGCTGTGCAAACAGGCCCCTGAGACAATCCAACACTTAACTGCAGGGTGTAAGATGCTGGCCGGGAAAGCATACATGGAGCGCCATAACCAAGTGGCTGGCATAGTGTACAGGAACATCTGTACGGAGTATGGACTGGAAACCCCGAGGTCAAAGTGGGAAACACCTCCAAAGGTGGTAGAGAATGACCGAGCCAAGATCCTGTGGGACTTCCAGATTCAGACTGACAGAATGGTAATAGCGAACCAACCAGACATTGTGGTGGTGGACAAACATTAGAGGAAGGCCGTTGTGGTTGACGTTGCAGTACCAAGTGATTGCAACATCAGGAAAAAGGAACATGAGAAACTAGAGAAATACCAAGGCCTCAGAGAAGAGCTGGAAAAGGCTTGGAAGGTGAAGGCGACAGTGGTGCCTGTGGTCATCGGAGCACTCGGGCAGTAACCCCAAACTGGAAGAGTGGCTACAGCAGATCCCTGGAAGAACACCAGACATCTCGGTCCAGAAAAGTGCAGTACTAGGAACAGCAAAGATACTGCGCAGAACCCTCAAGCTCCCAGGCCCGAAGGATGAGAGACCACCCGCGGAGGGTGAAGGACAAAGTTTTTTATATATATATATATATATATATATATATATATATATATATATATATATATATATATATACAGTGGTGAAAGTACACAAACCAAGTACTTGAGTTAAAGTACAGATACACTAGGTAAAATATTACTTCAGTAAAAGTAAAAGTACTCCCTTTTAACTTTCACTTGAGTAAAAGTACAAAAGTATTTGCCTTCAAATGTACTTAAGTATCCAAGTACTAGGCTATAATGCCCTTATAATTTTTGTCAGTCTCTTGCCCCCTTTAGGCGCCAGGAATTATTTAAAAAATACAGATTTTTGAGATCCAAATTTCAAAAGGCTGTGGTTTGAAAATGATAAGAGATAGAGTCCTACTCTAAACTAGAAAAATGTCAGGTATGACCCAAAGTATTTAAGTAAATAAATTTTAAGCATCTAATTTGCATATAATTTGCATACTATGACATTATATATTGGCGGTTATGTTTTTTTCAGTACTTACACACTAATGAACATATTATAATAGTTTTTTTTCTTTTTCTGAAATAAAGAATAACTACAACTTCTAATAAACCATAACTAGTAAAACGTATGCAAATAGTTATGAGAAATATACACATGTACTGTATGTGTGTGGTTGCAGTTGCTTTATCTTTTCTTATCCATCCATGTGGCATAGTTAGTAGTTTTTAGAGTGTGGACCTCTCATAAAGCACAGCACACAGCCATCACTTTTATTACGATCGCTGCTTTGATTAGCGCATTCTCGCTGACTATCGCCTCTCCTCCTCGACTGGGTAAAGTGTCAGGATGTCCAACACGTATTTGTCCCAAACAGCTGTCAATAGAAGCCGCATTATTCCCAAACTCCCTGTCACTATCGCGGCCACGGCAGTACACCCGCCCCGGCTTCTAACACCTGTGCTAAAGGTAAAGCTGCAGGTGCTAAAGGTAAAGCTGCAGGTGCTACGCGCACACGGCTTCCCTTTCCAACATCCTTCACGACTAGTTTCCTCCCGTTTCTTTCACTGATGTTTGGTAAAATGTGGGAAAAACAGCGTGTGCTTTATGAGAGACGCTGAAAAAGGCACGAGCAGCGGCGCCGCTGTCTAAGTTACACACGCACTCACTCTCGTTCATTCTCACTTTCACTCGGCTGAAAAGACTCTAAAGGTAGATGTTCTCCCTCAGAATCAGAGTCAGCCATTACTAATACCAAAACTTCATCACAGGTGTATTTTTTATTTGTTATTTCATGTTTATCAGCTCGCGTGTAGTGAATGAGGCTTCTATTGAGCCGGTCCTGACACTCCCACTGAGACGCGTCTTTGAGGTCTTCTTCTACAAAAATATTTAATGGAAACACAAGGAACGACTAATTTTGCAAAATGTACTTCAGTAAAAAGTAAGATATTTGACGTTGAAATGTAGTGAAGTAAAGTAAAAGTATCCCTTAATGGAAATACTTAGTAAAGTACAGATACTGGAAAAACTACTTAAGTACAGTAACGAATTACATTTACTGTTACTGTCCACCACTGTGTGTGTATATATATATATATATATATATATATATATATATATATATATATATATATATATATATATATATATATATATATATATATATATATATATATATATATATATATATATATATATATATATATATATATATATATAGTGCACGTGGCAGAGTGGTTAGCACTCCTGCCTCACAGCAAGAAGGTTGTGAGTTCAAAACCCGGCCGACTCAAACATTCTCTCGGCTGACTCCGGTCTTTCTGTGAGGAGTCTGCATGTCCTCCACGTGTTACCGTGGGTTCTCTCCGGGTACTCCAGCTTCCTCCCACCGTCCAAAGACATGCATGTATAGGTCAATTGGAATATCTAAAAAGTGTCCTTAGTGAATGAATGTGAGTGTGAATGGTTGTTTGTCACTGTCTATGTCTAAATGTTAGCCCTGCGACTAACTGGCCACTGTCCAGGCTGTACCCCGCCTCAGGCCCAAAGCTGCTGGGATAGGCTCCAGTCACCCGTGACCCCTAACGGGACTAAGCGGTAGAAAATGAATGAATGAATGAATATATATATATATATATATATATATATATATATATATATATATATATATATTACTTAAAGGAACCCAGTGGAAATAGATCTGACATTATTTTTTTTCAATTTTGCTACAAACATTTACAACATAATCAATGTTCTTCACAAATGTCCTAAACTTTAATTTATGAACATGTGCTTCTCTTCTAGCAGTTGTTTGTTCCCTCTGGGCAGTTGTAGAAGCACCAACATGACATAATAGAACGATATAGAAGAGTTTTCTTTTACTCTGAATGAGTTTGTGCTGCCATGTTTCCCTTAACTGGTCCAATCCCTAAAATGCTTTAATGAGAGGAAACAAAGCATGCACAATAACCTTGGAGCCATGTGTGTCATGTGTGTTACTCAGCAGATCCCAGAGCAGAGCATCAGATGAACAGAAAGAACACAGCCAACTGTTTGTGCAGTTGGCTTTAACAATAGCATAATACTGTACAATTAACAATTCTCAAGTTGATTGCTTAATAAAAGCACCTGCTGAGAAATGTATGTTTGTGGCTGTAATTTGAAATGAAACGTTGCTGTTGTTGTTTTTCATCTGACCAGCACTGGTAATTGAGTTGTAGCCAGTGAATGGGTTTAGTTTCCATGGCGACAGAGTCATCTGGTCAATACTGCTCAATGAGTGCCTCACACAGGGACAGATTCGTCAATATCTCTCTGGGCAGTTGTGGGCGAAGGTTAGTGAAAACAGGGAGTGTGGAAGTGTGTTAGTGGACGTCCAGAGTCAGGTTATGGTGTGGACTTGGAGCGATGAGTGGCCAGTCAATTGGAGTGTTGGTGATGGGCTGGAGGCTTGCCATCTTGTACCAGCATTACTCTAATGTGTATTTGGCTCAAATCTTTGTCCCCACGTGCCCTATACTGTCGGCAGAATGTGTGTGATCCAGTTTTTAAAATATAATTTGACTTCTACTTTTTATTTTATTTTATTTTTTACTGTCTTCAGTTTTAAGTTATTAGGAATACTTTACTTTTGACAGTAATTTATCTTTATCAGACCGGAGCGAGTGTTTGTTTACCTGCTTAACTAGTTTCAGCTACTTCCTGTAGCCTTTGTCAGAAGCGTCATGTAATGGTGTTGTGACGTGTCTTCAGTAAAGTATTCCTAATAAAGTGAGCTTTGCATTTGCCTTTAATTTCTCTCAACAGTTTTAAAGGTTACATTGACGGAACATTGTAATAAAAGTTGTGTCAAATTATTTAAAATATAATTGTATTCAATAAATTCTTCTACATCCAACTGGAGAAGAATGTGATACAAATACATGCATTTGTGTCACTGACTGATGTTACAGTTTAAAAATACAGCTGAAAAAAACAACATTTAAAAAATTTTGTGTTGGCAGAATCAAAACAATCTTTATTTATTTAGCACTTAACGGCAACTAAAAAGGAGACCAAAGTCTGGCAAGCACTATAAAATATATATTTAAGATAATAATCAAAGAAAAAGATAGGCACACCACCATTCCTCCACTGGTATGTCATCCGGACCAACTCCTCTTCAAAGCCCTCCTAACTTTATCCTTGCTAATCCTTTCTGCTTCCTGCTCAACAATATTAGCCTCTACTACTCCACACTCACTGTCATTTTCCTCATTCATCAGATCCTCAAAGTACTCCTTCCATCTTCCCCTCACCCTCCTGTCACCTGTCAACACTATTTCCATCTCTGTCTTTAATCACTCAAACTTGCTGCACATCCTTTCCATCTCTGTCCCTCTGCCTCATCAACCGATACATATCCCTCTTACATTCCTTACTATCTAACCTTGCATACATGTCCTCATAAGCTTTCTGTTTGGCCTTTGCCATCTTTATCTTAACCTCACGCTGCGCCTCTCTATATACTTTCCTCAGTTCCACCACTTTGTTTTCTGCTCTGCCTGTGCTCTCTTCATCTTCATCACCACCACCAGAGTCATCTTACACACCACCGTCCTATGCTGTCTAGCTACACTCTCTCCTACCACTCCTTTGCAATCGCTAATCTACATCAGATTACAGCGTCTACATAAGATATAGTCCACCTGTGTGCTCCTGCCACCACTCAGTATGTCCCCCTGTGTTCTTCTGAAAGTACGTGTTCACCACAGCCAGCTCCATACTTTTAGCAAAATCTACCAAATCAACCTCTGTCCTTCTGGGTTTCTTTCCTGAAGTCCAAACCTGCCCATCACTTCCTCATCACCAACATGTCCATTAAAGTCTGCCCCTATCACCACTCTCTCACCTCTGGGAACACTCATCACTTCCTCAAACTCGCTCCAGAATCTGTCTTTCTCCTTGTTCTCTTGTTCACGGTCAACTTAACAACGGTGGTGGTCGTTGTTAACCCGGGCCCCAACCAATCCAGTATGGAAGTCATGTTAATGACTATAATGGTTTGGATGCCCTTCCTGACACAACCCTCTACTTATCCGGGCTTGGGACCAGCACAAAAAGTACACTGGCTTATGACCTCCTGTGGCTAGATTGACAATAAGAATAAATATACATTAATGAAATGATCCAAAGACTAAAAATCTGAAAGTGTCACTGAGCTTCAAGTGGACTTGAACAGGGCCAGGTCAGTAATAACACATAGGGTAATGAGTAACATGTTCCAGATTTTGGGAGCTGTAACAGCAAATGAACCCCACTGTTTGGAAACATTACTATAGAAAATAAAAATAGTAATACGTTAATAATAATAATAATAATAATAATAATAATAATAATAAAAAGTATTTCTGTCTAGATTAATGTAAACCATTAAAACAGTTAATTCAAATGTAAGTGAGTGAAAAGGCTCTGAAGGTGGCTGACTGTAGAAGAAGAGTGAGTGACTGTCAGTGTCTGCTTCTTATTTGTCTCATCAGCTCTGCGTTGCATGATGTTAAAATGAATGATACTTTGTTAAAAACAGACTAGCAACCTAAATTGTTTTAGGACATACAGAAATCTCTAATTAAAGTGGTCTCTATCAACTGAGACCCCCGTATGATGTTCACTCAGGAAACAAAAATTATTTTCCAATTTTCCATGGCATTAAGCTATAACTAATCATTTACAAATGAAAATGTAATATATTTTGTAATAGTATACATGCTTACGACCAGGTTTACTCAATATAAAGTTAGAGATCACATTTTCATTTTACAAGGTGGGATGACAGTGTAGCATAAAAAATTGCTATTATCTGACGATGCTTTTCAAAAAGACTGTGTTAGACTGTGTTTTGATGTGACTCTTTCAGGAACATTTCGGGGTGTTTGTAAAGATATCGATCACTTTCCTGAGGATGCAGACTATGACCAGGATGCAGCAGAGTATTTACTACGTAAGTAGCAAAAGGACAGTCACTGAATGAATATCGCCTCTAATGTCAGACTTTAAAACCAGTGTCTCTTCTTTTAGGGGCAGTGCGAGCCTCCAGCCTCTTCCCCATCCTCAGTGTGGGGTTATTATTTCTTGGAGGAGTGTGTGTAGCAGCCAGTGAGTTCTACAAGTCCCGCTACAATGTAATCCTCTGCGCTGGCATTCTCTTTGTGTCTGCAGGTCAGTAACACACACCTTCTGCTCGCGAGATCTTCAGGAGTCTTTGAACACTAAACTCTAGTAGCAAACAAAATAGACCAAAAAAATTCTTTGTAATGTACAACTTAAAATTTGAAAAAAGTTACAATGTATTTTTTATTATTATAGGTTTAATATTGTAACTTTTTTTTTTTTACAAACAAACAACAACACATGAACAGAACATGAATCACAAATGAACAGACAAACACAGCTCAAGAGAACAAAAGAAAAATTGAGAAAATTAAAATGACAAAACAGCAAAACAGAGGTATAGGGCCATACCTTCAGGAGCTGTCCACTCTGTAAGGTGGAGGCCAGGTACTCCATCAGGAACAGCTCCAGTATGAGCCTGTGCCAGTTTGTTGTGGCCGAGGGTCTGTCGCTGACAGGGGTGGGGCGTGCATTTTACACCTGGGTCTTCAGTGGTGTCCTACGTGAATTAAATTGCTCCCCGCTGGAGAACAACTGGGAGAATCCTTTATACATTTGTTCCTCATTAGACCATCAAGTCATGACCGCAGAGACCGGGGCTGGGGCAGCTCAGAATGAGGCAAGACATTGCACAAGAGACAAGAGTTTTAGAAAAAAAATATTTTGTAGCCTGAAAATATATATTAAAATAATATACCAAACTGTTGAATAATGTCAGTGAGAGAGGGACGTGCTGTTACGTACAGTTTTGCTCATAAGTTTACATACCCTGGGGGTTTTGGCTTGATAACATGCACACAAGTTGACTAAAGGTAACTATCCTGGCCTGTAATCAGTGTGTGTGTATAAAAGGTCAGTGAGTTTCTGGGCTCCTGACAGACCCTTGTATCTTTCAATCAGTGTTGCACAGACGTTTCTGTATTCTGAGTAATGAGGAAAGCAAAAGAATTGTCACAGGATCTGCGGGAAATGGTAATTGAACTGTATAAAACAGGAAATGGATATAAACCGATATCCAAGGAATTGAGAATGCCAATCGGCAGTGTTCAAACTCTAATTAAGAAGTTTTTGGCAGTCAACAAGGTCTATGATGAAAGGTACATCATTCCTACTGTGAAACATGGAGGTGGATCAATGATGTTTTGGGGATGTGTGAGCTACAAAGACACAGGAAAAGATGAATGCAGCATGTTATCAGAAAATACTGGAGGAAAATTTGCAATCGTCAGCTTGTAAGTTGCGCATGGGACGTACTTGGACGTTCAAATATAACAACGATCCAAAGCACAAGGCTAAGTCGACCTGTCATTGGCTACAGCAGCATAAAGTGAAGGTTCTGGACTGACCATCTCAGTCTCCTGACCTCAATATCATTGAGCCACTCTGGGGAGCTCTCAAACGTGCAGTTTTGATCATCATCATAAAGAAAAAAAAACATCTGTTTGACTTTCCCTCGCAGAACCCTCACAATCCAGGAACAAAGTTTAACCTTATTAAATTAAATAACCAGGTTTTTTTTATATGAAATATGATTAAACAGGTGTTATGGTCCATGTGTTGCTTATAGGGCTGTTTCGAATGCCATTTTTTGAGCTTCGAAGCTTAGGTGGCAATCAATATCGAATATTCGAAGCTTCGGTGGGTGGGGCTAAATATATAAAAAATAGTGTCGGTTTGCATTTGTATCATCTTTCACGACTTCACGTTTCACTCTTCGGCATCGTAAATGTGTTTTTTTGCCGCGTGCTACTTACCAGAGTATGTGAGCGGAGCTGAGCGGGAAGAATTTGCGCTCCACGCTCAAAGTATTTCATAATGACTCCGCTCAAGCTCCGCTCTGGGTGTACAATGACTCCGCTCCTCGCTCCCTCCCCCACTCCGTCCTTATACTTCTCGCTCCGTTTTCGCTCCAGGGTATTTATTTTTTATTTTTTAATAACACCAGTGTCTGATCAGAAGATGCATGTAGTGAAAACAAAAAACATTACATTAAATAAAATAAATCACAAACTAAAATATGAAGTTAAACAAATTGCCAAACGAAAAAAAAAAAGATCTCTTTTAGCCAACTTTTAGACTATATTAATATTGAGAAATAGGCCTATGAACAGAAACAAATGCTGGCTGGTTGAACATTAGCGAGCAAAGCTAAATCTCCAGTGCTGCGTAAACAAATGCAAAATATGATTAGAAACATTTTGAGTCCCCCTCCGTCTCCTGACAGTGGTTTAGTCCTGGGACTCCTGGCTCGTGATTGGTAATTGAGCGATAGTGGAGCGTTTCGGAGCGGGAGAAAATCACAACGCTCCATCAACATTTAAAAAATCCGCTCCTCGCACCTGGCAAAATCACACAACTCCACTCCTAGCTCTGCTCCCACTCCGCACCGCTCACATACTCTGCTACTTACAGAACTCAGGTGATTTTTCAAACTTATGGTGCTGTTGTGGTAGGCCAGTTTCAAATCACATATTTGACACACTGCCTTTGACTTGTCATCCTCACTTAATTTAAAGTGCTCCCAAACAGCTGAGGTCTTGGGCATTTTGTACCTATTCAGTTTGAGATGAAATAAATCACTACGTCCACCAACGGGCGGTTCAAGCATGAGTGAGAATGAGTCCGCGACGGAAGTCACGTGTTGAAAAAAAAAAAAAAGAATATTCGAATCTCAAAACTGAAAATCGAATGCCACCCCACCGAACGAATATTCAAATATTTGATTATTCTAGTACAGCCCTAGTTGCTCATTATGTAACATCTTGGTCATCAGAGTATAATGATCCAGAGTAAACTGAAAGAAAGACCATTACAAAGAATAAATTGTAGTCTATTACACATTTCAACCTATGAACCAGCCGAGCTGTGCTGACATGAATAGTGTCAACGACTGCTGAACACACACACACACACACATGAAAAACAAAACAAGCCATCTACTGTAAAGTATGAACACAAAGAGCCACTCACTGGGCAGTATGAAAAACATCCATCCATCCATCCATCATCTTCTTCACGGGCAGCAGTCTCAGAGACACCCAGACTTCCCCTTTCTCCAGACACTTCCTCCAGCTCTTCCGGGGGATACTGAGGCGTTCCCAGGCCAGCCGAGAGACATAGTCTAGGTCTTCCCCGGAGTCTCCTCCCGGTGGGACATGCCCAGAACTCCTTCCCGAGGAGGTGTCCATGTAAACCTGTGCAGCCAAATAAACTCTCTACTCAGGGTTAAGACCAATTCCTCCACTTTCCACTCTGCAAGCTTTTAACAATACCCACTTTAAGCTTCAATCAGTTATGAAAATAAAACAAATGAACACAAAGTGAGCATCGTACACAGAAAGACTGAGCTCAAACAACATAGTAGAGAAAGAAGTTACTGAAACATTAAACTTGCACCTTTCATTTGTCCCGCCACGTAAACGGTCCGTTTCAATCATGTCCATATAATATGCATCCTGTGAAATTTGATTGCGCTCTGTTTCCATTATTGCACATTGCAAATATTGCAGTGAAATTGCACATTGTGGTAATATTGTGAGTCCAGTCCAGTTTATTGTTCAGGTGAACACCCAGGTAGTTATTAGAGTCCGTTCTCTCAATGTCCATTCCCTGGATGTTTACTGGTGAGGGAACAACAGACTGCCATCTGCAAAAATCCACCACCATCTCCTAGGTTCTAGACATACTTGGTCCTCTATAAGCTGTCCTCAACAGCGTTACTAGTTCCAAAATAACAAGGTTGGCAACAAATATCTGTAGGTGGGCAGGAATGCAGGTAAAATATCAGTAAAAGCAGGAGAAAAGCGAGAGAGACGTAATCTCACTAAAAGTTAATTATTTAATTAAAATTTTCCCTTATTCCAGGTCTGAGCAACATCATTGGCATCATCGTGTACATATCAGCCAACTCGGGCGACCCCAGCCAGACTGACAACAAGAAGAGCTACTCGTACGGCTGGTCCTTCTACTTTGGGGCGCTGTCCTTCGTTCTGGCGGAGATGGTGGGCGTGCTGGCGGTGCACGTGTTTATCGAGAAGCACCGACAACTGCGCACCAAAGGTAGGCCGTCCCTCCTGAAGCCACCCATCTCCCGCAGCTCGTCCTACTACCGCAACCGCTACTCCCAGAACCGATCCCGCCGCTACAGCTGCAGGAGCATTCACAGCATCGGGGACTCCTTCAGAGCCTCGCTGGTGCGGGACAGAGAGGGCTCCATGTCCGCAGAGTCCAAGATTAACACAATAGGAGGTTTGCCCACGCTTGAGACGGTGGGCTCAGAGTTCATGTTGTACACTGTGGCATCGGCGCTGAATGATGGAAAGATTGACATGCATGTGAATGATATAACCACAGCACTGGCACCCAATGATTTAGAGATACTGCCTGGAAACTGCTCCGCCAACAGGAGGACAACACCTGTCTGATAATAGAGGGTTTCTTCCAGGGATCTTCCAGTGTTTTTGAATTAGTGTTTGAAGATGGACTCACTTTTGAGGATGTGAAAACACAACCAAAGCTGCTTGTTAGAAAGATGCAAACATGAATTCAACTGTGTAATGTTCTTGCATATGTATTTATCTGCCTGCTGTGTGGATGGTCTAAAGTAGATCTGTAGCCTTTGTTATGAAAGGAATGTAGAAAAAAGGGCAGTGAAAAAACTAATTGTAAAAAAACAACTCAGAACAAATGATGGGAAAAACATAACTCTCTTCGTTTTTTTTGTGTGGACATACACATGTATTGTAAAGCCTATTAAGTCTGTAACATTAATGTATGTTAATACATTAATATTTATGTCTATAAGTGTGTTAATAAATAAAAAAATTAAACATACATAGAGACGTGAATGTTTATGTGTAGTCATGCTCTGTATTATACATTGGGAATAAAAATACACATGTCTATATAGCCTATACAAAACTGTACCAACAAATGTGCTTTGTATAGTGGCTGATAGAACACAAAATAAAAAAGACACAACATGCACAACACAGGCCCACTGGTGTGAAAAACTCTAGTGTTTCATATTATAGCATATCATTTGCGTTTAAATCAAGTGAATATGTCTGTGAAGGTTCTCAGTCATCCAGGACATCTTGAAAAAAAGGTTGAAGTAAAAGCATCTGGGCTCGGTTTTCAAGGTGAAGACGTTCACTTATCAATTCTGAGATCAACTGGTAAGAGAGCTGAGCTTATATCTCTAGAGGGAGGAGTTTCCCCTGAAACCAAGCCTGATGGACCAGGCTGTTCTGGTCTCATGGTCGTTGGCTCTGACTGGCTCACACTTCCTTTTCAGAGCCAAGGACGGTGAGACCAGAACAGCCTGGTCCATCAGCTCTTTTACCAGTTGAACTCAGAATTGATAAAGTCTCTTGGAATTAGAGACAAAATGTCTTCACCTTGAAAACCGAGCCCAGATGCTTTTACTTCAACCTTTTTATCAAGTGAATATGTAAATGAAATATAGGGAATATGCTGATACTCCGATAACACATTTCCACTGGAGCAAGATAGAACAGGTCAGAAAAATAAGGCACACTTTTAGGGGCACTTTTATTTTGAAAGGGTTTATGAAGTGTCTCATACCTATACTCATATTTGGTTCTTTTGATTGACAGAGCAGTTTGTCCAAATGTGGTGGGATTTGTGTGGTACCTCACAGTTTTCTCAAGCCCTGGTACCAATCCACTGGAGGTCTTTGTTTTTAAAAAGTCCTTCAAAGGAGGAGGCGCAAGTCTGTGCAAATGTTTATGTATTAAACATGCATTTTTAAAATTAACAGAATTTTCATAAAAAGATTTTTTTGGTATAGATTTTATGGTCTTTTTAAAAAGTGATTCAATCGGTTTAAGTGTTGTGCCCTATGTGAGAACCAAAACATTGAAACAATATGAAAATGTACAGCTCAAGAAGTTAACGTGACATTTCACCCAAAACACAAAGACTGCCATGTCAGGCGAAAATGAGAATAGGCCTACAAAACAATATTTTCTCAAGTGAAACATGTTGTTCGTGTGATAGTTCTATAACACATATTCCATGAAGAAAGAAGGCAAACAAGGAAGCTTCTTTAATCAGAAAAGAATATTAAATACTTTTTAGTTTAATGTGGGATTTAAATTAGATGTCTATCTCAATAAGAAATATAACACTGGGAGATTGCAAATACATCAAGTTTAATATTTTAATACATACACTAAAACATCTCTGAGATATCAGTATTTTTATAACAAAAAAATTTAACGTCACTCTTTGTAGCCTTCATACTTCCTGTTCCGTCTTTCGCCATTTTGATGAAACAGCGAGGAGAAGTGGTTTACGGTCACACCGAAATGGATTTTATGGATTTAATCTGAAGAAACGTCGGGATACATCGCACATTTCGTCTTTACATCGTGGAATCTAAACATGGACAGAAGAAGAACTCCTTGCGCCCTCACCACTCCAGGATTTATACGATAACACCTTGTTGGCATCGTTATTAGCTTAGCATTGTTCATGTGTTAGCATTAGCTTTTGTTAGGACATTGTGTTTCACAACGCTGTATGCGACTGTTTGTATCGTGTTAGCCTTGATAAGGAGCTATTTAACAAGCTACATATTTATGTATTGTGGTATTCCTGCTTTTGTGGACTTGTTGGCGTTATTTCGTGGACTTTGAATTATCGTGTTTGCCTTGACGCAGAAACTGGCTACAGAGGCAAACGTTTCACATTAGGACTGTGAAAATCCCCGGCCCGCTGCTAACTGCGCTAGCGGCTTAGAGCACGTTAACCGGGGCTTTCTGCCAAGGACACTTCACCAAGGACGTTTCCTTATTTACCACCCACTACTACAATTCCCTCTTCTCCATGGACGTTTTTGGATTTGGTCACAAGCCTTTTCGTATAATGGGACTCTAAAGAACTGTGAAGGCATAAGGCGCCGCTCATGGCGCTCTGGCCGTTCACTTCAATCTTTTTTCTTTTGCTTTAACGAGGACTGTCATCATATCTGAGCTGCACCTTTTCTATATTTCGATAATTTTGTCCAGTGTTTCGGCGATTTATAAAGAAGGTTTACCTATTAAACTCAGTTTTAGCCTTCTGTGTTCAGTGCTCACACTGTCTTGTTTGTTCTCAGGCCTGTGTTTTCCATTATTCCTCCCTGAGTATTTGCTAAAAGCTATAAAAATGTCGTGTGTTCACTATAAGTTCTCTTCCAAACTGGACTACAACACAGTCACTTTTGATGGGCTCCATATCACCCTCAACGAGCTCAAGAGGCAGATTATGGCCCGGGAGCGGCTCAAGGCCACAGACTGCGACCTGCAGATCACCAACGCGCAGACTCGGGAAGGTAATCAGATGTTTCCGTAGTCATTACGTCATGGTTTGGCGTAATTCAAGTCTAACAATTAATTGTTATACTTTGTGTGTGTGTTGTTCAGAGTATACAGACGATGAAGCCCACATTCCAAAACATTCTTCAGTGATAGTACGTCGCACTCCTATTGGAGGGGTGAAACCTGCTGGCAGGACGTTCATTGTGTGAGTATATTTTTGTCTCTTTCTGTTCCGACTGTCTACTGAGCCTGAACTTTGTTTAAATGTCTCATTTGGCAAATTGAAATTCTTGCTGCTAGTTTCCCAGACATTAGTTATATGTATGTTGTCACATTAAATCATTCAAAAATACCCCTGGTCCTAATGGCTTAATAACCCTTGGTTGATTTGTTGTGTTTTGTACAGAGAGCGTTCTGACACAGCCGTGGTGGGATCATCTAGACCCGTATGTAAACCCAACCCAAAATCAACACACTCTCACTCCTCTCACTTCACACTCTCTACCTCTGGCTTTAGTCACCTTTCTCAAAAACATGCTGTCAACAATGATCAAGTTGTGTGTATTCTTTGTTCACTGTGTGTTGGCTACATTTGTGTTAAAATCTCAAACTCTGTGTTATTTAATGTCATTTTGAGAGGGATTCTTGAAGTCATTATAGTTTAAAGTAGTTTGTTGTTTCTCTACAAAAAGCCAGTGTTTTTTACTTTAGCACTCGATTATATTAATTGTGGTATATGCTATGGTCAATATGAGAAACAACAGACTCATGTTTTTGATGCTCTGATCTAAACATATTGAATGTTGCCACCTAATCTTGGTTGAGACATTTGACTGTATTTCACACTGAAATGGTGCTGTAACCTGATTCTGAACAGGCAAATGTATTTGTACAAAAAAATGATTATTTTTTGATACTTATATGTTCTTTATTTTTTGTGAAAATATATTTTCTGTGGCTCTAACCCAATGGAGTAACGTGTGCCTAACTCTGGTTACAGTTACTAAAGATGACTGAAACAAACGTAATATATCTGTTGACAGCTTAACAAGCTAAAGTTGAGGATTGTAAAGTCTGTTCAGTAACATTTTCATTGTCAATTTTTGTTTTGTACATTTTCATCTTGAAGATGTGTTATTCTACTTTTGAATATGGACTGCTCATAACTGGGAAACAGTAAAGGCTCACATTTTCCAGGTTAAATGCCATGAAGTAACTGGGAGTCTTGTGGTTAGTCATGTATTAAAGTTTGGTTTTGGGAACCCTACAGACCATAGTTTTGATACTTCAGGTGCCAATGATGCTATGATCACAAAGGTCCGTGAATTTTTGGGTAAAGTGAATATCTTATCAACCTGTGGAGGCCTTCCAAGGTTGCTGCAGTAAGTTTTCTGGTGTAGTGTGTCCTGTAAGCTGTAAGCTGCAGAACCTGTCAATAAAGTTGAGTGGTTCATTGACCGAACCGTTTGCACCAGATCCCTGTGTGTTCCCTGTGCAGCCAAACCCAGTGTTTCCTCTGAGTCGTGATGGAGGAGCCAACCTGCTTTGTGTCAATGCTCAGTAGTTTTAGTACCTAAGATAAATAAGTCAAGAGGCATTTTTGTTTTAAATTACTGTACACCTGACTTTTGGGAAAAGTCCTCTCTTGAACCTTCTACCACCCACTGTGGTTTATTTTCATAAACCATTGTGATGGAATACTTGACAAGCGGTCGTTTCTCTTAATTATTTAAACACTTTTTTGTATTTTTTTGCAAAAAGTTTTAATTATGCGATTGATTATGCCCATCTGGTAACACAACCGTAAATGGGTGGAGAGCAAAACTGTTTTTTGAAACTTTGACCTGACAAGTCTGTCCTGGAGTTAAAGATCTGTGGCATAGGAAGAGAAATTGCTTGCAAATATAAAATGTCAAGTATTCCATTGAGAGTACAGTCTTCTCTGTACTTGCGCAGGGACCACTTTCAGATGTCTCTAAAGCAGCCTGCACGCCTTTTTACAGGCAAGGCTTCAGCCACTCTGACAATGACAGATTAAATGTTGGCTTTAAATTAGGCTAGATATTTATAGATGTATGAAACGGTAACGGTGAACATTATAATGTAGGACTTAAAGATCAGTGCAGATGAATAATGTAAAAGAGTTAGCCTTTGTATGTAGTTTAGAAATGTGTCGAGTGTATTCAAGTTTTTAATATAATCCTTTGAACCTCTATATGAAATATTACTTTACATCCTAAACTGTCACCTAATTTGTTTCATTACTAGAATCTTACATGTGGCCTAGGATAGACCAGACAATTTTTTTTTTTTTTAACCTAAGTTGGTTAAGGAATTTGATTTGCCCACATTTTTTTAAATCAAGTTTTAATGTGTAATTATTCTGACATTCAGATTTAACAGAGGCCAATTGTGCAGTTGTTCACAGATGTGGTGGGAACTGTTGGGCCTCTTATCTTCCACTGTATCTTTGTTCGGTTATTGCATGTCATGTTAACAAGTTTATTATCTGTACTTTGATTTTCCTGCAGACCGATTCTTCTCCTCAGTTGACCTTTGCCCAACTTTCCAAGGTACTGTTTTCGTACATGGAGATTGTACGCTAAGAAAATTGAGTATTCTTCAGATTTACACAAACCATGATTATCTTTGGACTTGTTTCAAAGAAATATTTCTTTTTTTCTTTTTTTTTTCTTCTCTTACCTTGATCTTTAGACTGCAAATCTGGTTGACGCAAATGCATCAGAGGAAGACAAGATTAAAGCCATGATGACTCAGTCCAACCATGAATATGACCCAATACAGTTAGTCTTACACACATTATTGTTATAATTGACGTTTTTATGCACCTGGTTCATTTGACCCCATACCTTGTTGTGTTTATCCTATTCTAATTTAGGATAATAACTCAACTTAATCACTTTTGCCTGTGTTCATAGTTACTCCAAGAAGGCACTTGGCCCTCCTCCGGCTCACTACACCTGCTTCCGCTGTGGAAAAGCCGGTCACTACAATCGGCAGTGCCCCATGCTGCTGGTAATTGTTGGAAATCTCGTGTTATTCACCAAAAACTACTCTTCAAAAAGATGACTATTATTGCATTTTAACAGGTCCAGGATAAAAGTGTGGAGATGCCCAAACCAGTTAGGATTAGTAAAGGCATTCCTCAAAGTTTCATGGTGAAAGCAGAGCCGGGGACCAAAGGAGCCATGTTGACCAGCACTGGAGAATACGCCATACCTGCCATAGATGCGTATGTTCCAGATAAGAGACAAACCTGCATATTTGTACTTGGGCTGCATCATAGTTAGAAAACATGCTACTGATTTGAATATTGCAATAACAATATGAACAGAAATATTTAAATGTTTTTTGACAGAGGTAAATTTTTTATTTTTTAACTTGATTTAAATCTAAACTAAATCAAGAATAAATAGGTCTAAACCAGGACTTTTTTTCAAACCATAGTTTGATTTACTGCTCTGTTTGAACGCATGGACAATGATTTGGAGGCAAAAAAGTCAATGTCAGTCACATAGACCATAGCATTACTGCGATGCGATTGTGTTAAGGATGTTACAGGATGCAGGCCTAATCTAAACTTTAATGAACTCTGCTGCTTTGTCCTAATGTTTTTTTATTTTGTTTTCATTAAAATGACATTTTTACAGAGAGGCTTATGCACAAGGCAAGAAGGAGCGCCCTCCGTTTGTACCACACGAACAGTCATCCTCGGAAGACGACACAGACCCCATCCCAGATGAACTCCTCTGTCCTATCTGCAATGACCTGATGACTGACGCTGTGGTCATACCCTGCTGCGGAAACAGTTACTGTGATGACTGTAAGTCTACAATCGCATACTAGTATTACCTGGTAGAACATGTACCACAAGTGAGTGACCCAGGTATGAATCTGACTTGGGTTTGTTCGTTCCGCTTCATTGACTTTACTCCTAGTTTCTGCTCTGTTACTTTAAAGTCCAAAAATTGCCAAAATTAAACGTTGGAGCAGTGATTGCACAAGCTGTACTGTAGTTATTATTCGTAGGAGCACGTATGACAAGAAACTGAATAATAATTAGTTGGGGACACGGCTTTAACAAAGAAATACTTGCTTGAATTCTGTGTAAAACTCACAATAACTTGAGTGTTTGCTGACAGGCATCAGGACGGCGCTGCTGGACTCAGAGGAGCACATCTGCTACACATGCAAACAGTCAGATGTTTCTCCTGATAACTTGATCGCCAACAAGTTTCTCCGACAGGTAATCTCCCAACTGAATTATCAAAACTTACTTTTAGAGTGTAGTGGACGTCTCTCCCTATATCAATTTTTTTTTAGAGTTTAAGGGATTATGACAAATATTACATTACAACTACACTTTAAATTACATAATATAACATTTGCAATATATTGTACAGCCCTAATGAGAATTTAGTTTATCTGGGGAATAAAAATGCACATAAAATCCGACTTTACACAAAAGATTACACAGAAGGAACACTTAGTCTAGATGCTTTTGCTTTATCCTTTTCTTCAAGATGACCTGGATGACTGAGAATATCCACAGACACACAAGGAACCGTTTTGATGATCATATAATTGTGATCATTTGCAGAATTTGTCTTTTTTTTTTTTTGGTCATTTAGCTTCATGTAAGTTGCTTTGGATAAAAGCATCTGCTAAATGACTAAATGTAAATGTACTTGGACGTTCCAACATGACGACAATCCAAAGCACAAGTCCAGGCCAAGTCGACCTGTTATTGGCTACAGCAGCATAAAGTGAAGGTTCTGGACTGGCCTCAGTCTCCTGACCTCAATATCTTTGAGCCACTCTGGAGAGATCTCAAATGTGCAGTCAATGCAAGACAGCCCAAGAATTTACAGGAACTGGAGGCTTTCTGTCAAGAAGAATGTACAGCTTTACCATCTGAGAAAATATAGAGCCTCATCCACAACTACCACAAAAGACGTTAAGCTGTCATTGAGGTTAAAGGTGGCAATATACAGTATTAAGAACTGGTATGTAAACTTTTGATCAGGCAGATTAGGGTAGTTTCTGTTGTCATTATGATTTAATAAGCGTAAACACAATTGTTTTTCAATAAATGGCTTCACCCAACCACTAACTATGAGTCAAAAAAGGTTTTGGTGTTATCGTTCATAGTCTCTGAAAAATGGGTACAACTGTATCTCCCAACAATACTCGGGACACTCTTTTGTACACATTTGTAGAAAATGCTTTTAATTGTCTTTTTTAACTTTAGGCTGTAAACAATTTCAAGAATGAGACTGGTTACACCAAACGCACCCGCAAGCAGCTCCAAACCTCAGCGCCGCTCCCACCTCGCCCCCAGCTGCTCCGACCTCTCCATTCCAGACAACAGGACCCGCTGATGATCCATGCCGCCCCGCTCCCCACTGCAAGTATCCCAGGACCGCCCATGGCTCCAGCCCTCCCAGCACAGAGTGTACCTACTGTACCTGATGTAACTACTACTACTGCTGCTGCTGCTTCTGACATCATCACCACTGCTGTCCCCACCACCGTTCCCACCCCACCACATACTGCCTCTACTGAAGACGCAGTGCCATCTCCCACACCCGTCATAGACCACCACTCTCCTGTGCATACCACCACCAGCCAAGGAGAGCCCCCTCCACCTGGGTGAGTTTAGAATGTGTCAGGTTTCTCCAAGTTGTATCCAAGCAACAGTTTAGTTTATCATAGGAATGCTGTTTAAAAGTTTCTTTAATTACTTCCTTGTTCCTTAATCTGTTTGTTAGTGAGACAGACCCGGAGCCTCCTGTGAGCAAGCCAGAACCTTCAGGAAGTTCTGAAAGTGCAACACAGGTGAGTCTTCAGTGCAATTATGCCAAATGAACTTGCACTCAATGACCAAGACATAAATCTTAGTTAATTGCCAAGTAACCTACCAAAATGTGCGGACTTTTATAATTTATCAATAATATAATTTTATTAAGTATTATTATACATTTAATTTAATATAAACATATCTGGCAGCATTTACACAGTATGTCCATTATTTTTTTCAAGATTAATTCTACACCAAGCAAGTACATTCAGTTTCTATAGCCAGTGAATTCTGGTGTGTTGTCAGAGCGATTGATTTACTGCTCCTCGTCAAGTCTAAAACTGAGATACAGTTATAAAGATGGTCAAATAATCACTGTAAAAATTTCAAATGCATAAATGTGGTTATTGCCAAAGCTATTGCGTTCATAATGCATTAGATGCAGTCCCACACATTTACATATTGCATTTAATACTTTAAATCAGGGGTGGGCAATTATTTTTCCCTAAGGGCCACATTAGAACAAGGGCCTTGGTTTGCCCACCACTGCTCTAAGTAATCCCATCTCTGTCTCTACAGGGTAACGCATCTGGCTGCCATGTTACTGTCATCGGTCACCCACCACCTCCGAGGTCATCTCATTCTACAGGTAAGAGGTTCACACAAGGGCTTTTACAAGATATCAACTTGACTTTGAAGAATTCTGGAACTCACTATCTGTCTGTTTCTGTAGGGCACCACTCTCGGCCCCCACACTCTCAACGAGGGGGCAATAGATCCTGGGACAGGTCAGTCACCTGATTAGGAATATAATAATAAAGACATCCCCCAGTAGTGTTGTTACAATACTAAAATTTGTGTTTAGTTTGATACCTGGCTTGAGTATCACGATAACGATACTAGAACAATATCATAAGATCAGCCGGAAACAAAACAAAATTGCTAATGTTCTCTTTACGTCCTGCTCCTGCCAGGCTTTTGATCTCTGACTGTATAATTCTTTAATATGCAGGTTTTTACTTCAGTCAGGTTTAACTATAATCATGTTTAAAATAGATGTGTCTTATTCCCCACAGGGAATGTATGACTAATATTTTCCACACTCTGCTCTGGTCTTTTAAATGAGCAGTGGCTCAGTGGTAGAGTTTACTGGAAGTTTGGTAGTTTGTTTCTCGCTCTCCTTAGTTTATACTGTCGTTGTGTCCTTGGGCAAGACACTTAAACCACCTTGCCTCCAGTGGTGCTCCAGCTGTAACACTGGTGAATAGAAGCTTAATGTAAGGCGCTTTGGATAAAAACGTCAGCTAAATGTAAGTATTGATACTTTAAAAAAAAATTGATATTGTATCGATTTAAGGACCAAGGTATCAGGATACCTGTGGATATCGATACACTGTGCAACACCATCTCCCAGTTGTAATAAAAAATGGGAAGTATCCTTATAAATTGAAAGCCATTTCCTTCCCTGACATCTGTAGGGAAGTTTTTTCATGAACGTTCTGTAATTTGTGCATCTCTTGAATAAAACCTCTTTTGGGAAAGTTGTATTCATAAGTAATAAAAGCGGTACAGGACTCTGTATAATACAGTCATTCACTCAAATGTTTCTTTTTTCATTTTGTCAGGTCTTACAGAAGCAGAGAACAGCCCCCCTCTCACCTACAGACAGGCCCTCCTCCTGCCCCCTTGCCCCCGGTCTACCCTGCCCCTGCCCTATTCCCACCACCACCCCAGGCCTTTGCCCTTCCTTTCCCCGCCGGCCCTGGGCTCATCCCCCCTCCCATGGGTTACCAGCCTCAGCCAGTGTTCGTGCCACCACCTCCAGGGATGAACCCTCCCTGGGGTCCCCCAGGTGGACAGCCCCCTCTTCTCTCTCAGCCACCCTCCCTCCCCCAACCGCCCCTCTCTAAAGAGGACTTCTACAGACAGCGCCACCATCGACAGGACAAGTACGTTGGCTGCTTTTTTTCACCGAGGTTCTTCCCTAAATGCGTCAGTTGTTACAGGAATATTCAGTGTTGACCTATAGTGTGTATGTTAGGGCTGAGTGTTGAATGTCAGTACCTTCTCAATTGCTTCAAAAAGCTGCCATAAGGATTTTGCCATTTATTAATGACTTGCTGCAATTATTAAATTTTTTACGTATTTGAGCAAAAAAAAAAGTGAAAATATAAATTTTTCTTTGGTTAGGCTTGTATATGACACTGGGCTTGTACAGAGAATACTCCAGACCATGTATCCGTTTATAATGCTTTCTTTTTGTACCCAACTTCCTTTCCAAAGACATTCCAATTACAAAGGTGCACTATTAGTTTATAATTATATTGTTCTTTGTGTTTACAGAGTTACATCCAAACTTGATGAGTTCACTAAAGACTTCCACAAAGAGCTCATGAAGTACAGAGGGGCTCCCAAAAGACGAAGACCATCCTACTCAAGGTAAGTCTGTGCTTTTCTTTGAATACTATCTACTTAGAAACATGTTGCTGTATTTGAATGTATCCTGTCTGTTTTTAGATCACGCTCTTTCAGCCGCTCTCCTTTTAGCCGCTCTCCCTACTCCCGCTCCAGGTCCAGAACAAGATCTAGGTCCTACTCTTATTCCCCCAGTCGATCCCGCTCCCGTTCACGCTCTTATCCCCGCTCGCCTTACACTCGGCGCAACGTCCGCAGTTATGGCCGCTCCCGGTCCAGATCTCGTTCTCGGTCCAGGTCTTATGGCTACAGGCGCTCAGGCTCACCACGCAGCCCTCCACCGTACAGAGGTGCGACCTGGGACGGAGCAGAACCCAGTGCACCCTTCAGGTCCCGCTCTCATTCTCGCTCCCCTGGGGGCTACAGGAGCCGCAGCCCAGGTGGACGCAAACACCCCCATCACAGAGACATGCCCCCCTATGACATGAAGGGTCCGAGTCCTGGGACCCACTGGGACAGTCACAGCTACAGACAGTGGGAGAAGGAGTACAGAGAATGGTATAACAAGTACTACAAGGGGTACGACCCACACACGCCCATGCACCGAAGAGGAAGCCGGGACCGGGACAGAGACAGAATGTCACCTTTACATCGAGAATATTCCCCACAAGGAAGAGGACGAAGAGGGCCCCACTATCCTCCCTCCACATCAGGAAGCAAGACCAACACAAAAGTTCTAAAGAGTAAGAAGGTCAAAAGGAAGAAGACCGGAGAGGAAGGGGAGTCGTCCCACCAGTCGGTCGACAGAGGGGACGCCACACCGGTCCGAGATGAGCCCATGGACGACATCCCTCCTCTCTCCAAAACCCCTCTCATGTCTTCTAAACCTACTTCTGCTACGGCACCCACTAAAGCACCTACTTCTAAAATCACGGCTGCAAGTAAAGCCCAAACTAAGTCACTAGTAAAGACAGACAAAACCAAGAAGGAGAAGGTTGTGAAGGCCAAAGTTAAAGCTAAACCTGATGGGAATAAAGTCAAAGTGGACAAAGTGAAGAAGAAGCCAGTTGAGACAGGTGTGGTCAAGAAGAAAGAACCTTCCGCTGCACCGACTAAACCATTAAAGGCCAAAACCAAATCGGAAGACGGCTCTAACCCGGCCACACCAAAAAAGGACAGGGCTAAAAGCACCGTGACAAAGCCTGCTCTGCCTCGGACACCTCCACAGTCGTCCCAAGGCCTGGCTCTACCTCACCCCCCTCTCCACGACAACCATCGATCAAGCCATGACAGCCGAGGCAGAAGAGACATGCCCCCGGGCGAGGGCCTGCTGCCGCTCCCTCACCCAAACAGACACCCAGATCACCACCGGCCACCGTCCCCCTTGGACGGTCACAGAAGGGTGGTGGAGGAGAGCCGCTCTTTACTTGGGCCTCCTCCCGGGAAGCTGAGGAGAATAGACGGGCCAGGAATGGGCGGAGACAAATCACCGCACTCACATGGGTCTCTTCAACCACCACTGCAGAGAGTCGTGTCCCCCTCAGAACGGCCTGGACCTCTTTCAGTGTCAGTGGGACGAGAGATGGGCCGGGGAGAAGGTGACAGAGGAAGCATCAGACCTCTTATGGACCTACAGGCAAGTTACAGTTAGATTATTGCCAGATAGAAGACTATGGGGCTGTAATGTAACCGTGAAGCTATATACTCCGAAATAATATGAAGTATATAAACCATCATAAAGCAGTAGTGTAACATATTTTAACCACTGTGTTTTGTATATAAAGCCATGGGAGGGATTTGAAATGGGATTAGAACTTACAATGTTGACTATGCGTTCCCCTCTCCCCATTTCCTGTCTATCCTGTCAAATTACGTGAAAAAGGCCCAAAAAAAAATTAATAAAATTTGTGCTGTTGAAGTCCTTTTATTCTCCTTGTAATGTCTGTTAATCCGACCTCTGCAGATCCAACTGAAGCCAACACGAAGAATCAAGTTGAACAGAGAAGTGGGTAGAAGAGGCAGTGCAGATACACCCCCCACTGACAGAGTGCCCCCAGGTCCTGAGAAGACCAGCTCTTCCAGTAGCCTCTCAGAAGGAGACAGACACAGCACAGAGGTAGCTGTGAAGAGAGAGCGGTCTCCCTCAACCGAGAGAGTGGTCACCAGAGAACGACCAGGGAGCGCCGGAGACGCTGACCGAGAGCACAACAGGGGCTTCGGACTGGACCGGGACAGGGACAGAGGTTATGGCTCAGACAGAGAGAGAGACCGAGACCGAGGGATGGGACATGACCGAGGGAGGGACAGGACGTCAGGCAGCCAGAGAGGGGCAGAGAGGAACCCTGCAGGGGAGAGGGCGGTGAAGAACGAACACAAGATCCCCATTGCAGGAGGGAGGTCCGTGTCTCTGGACAAAATGACCATTGCAGAGAAGACCGCAAAGAGACACACAGACCATGAAAAGCCCAGTGTGGCGACTAAAGACAGAGAACTGAAATCTGACAGGTTTGTACAATGTAGAGAGTTCACATGGACGTTAATATTCAGCACATTCAAAATCTGATCATATTTGCTACAGAATGTAGATGCATACACAGAAACACAAGTCCTTTATACATGTCAGAAGAAAGCCAGACTGGTTTTAGTGAGCAGTTGGGGACTGATGCATAACTACAGCAGTTAAAATATGCATTCACAACATGAAGCTGTGACGAATAATGTGATCATATGGATCCTTGTATTGAAACATCTGCAGCATATCCCAGAATTTGACAGTTATCAAAGTAGTTCTAGAGAGTCTTCCCTGAAAACCACTGACAGTGCCAGTCACACTGCTATAGGGAAGAAGGATAAGGCATGAGGGTGCTGAGTTAATTAAAAATATTTGTTATTTCTTTGTGTTGATGTAGAGCTCTCTGGGGGTTCTGGATTTCCTTATAATTTCAAAACATGTACTTAGAGCCAGGAGATCAGTAATCTCTGAACTTTCCTGATTAAGTAAAGATCAAATACTGGGAGATGGAGCTAAGCACTTTGTCTGCCCTATACATACTTCAAAATCTATATATAATTTCTGTAGGCAGCTAAATGATCAAAACATTCTGAAATCAAAGATGATTACCTGCACAAAAACACTATACTCAAAATTCTATGAAACTGTGATACTAAAGTCCACATAATCATGATCCAGAAAAGTGTTCCAGTGCTTGAATATGTAAACACAGATGTGATATGTCATTATTTCCTCTTATTTCCCAGGAGTGTTTCCAAGGACAGAGCAGATAGAACAGTGTCCTCGGGAGAGAAGCCAGCTGCTGCTCACAGAGAAGGTAAATCTCCTCCTGAACCCGGTTTACCCGTGAGCAGCCAGGATTACTTTGTTTTTAGTCTTGTGCCATCTCATTAAGCATCTATTAAACCCAGCCCTTCTCTCTCTTCTCAGGTAAAGACAGCGAGGAGCCTCCCGTGAAGTCTAAACCCAGAATCAGTCGAAAAGTTCTGACGAGCCACAGCGGGAGTTCTGTGAGGTAAGCCCTTAACTAGATGTGCATCAGCAGCAACCCTCATGAACCATCTTTCACACTGCTTCTGCATAGTTATTAGTTATAGTATTTAAAGGTAGTGTATTTTACAACCCAAATGTGTAACAGCAGGCAAAACGAAAAGCCTATTTAAGGTGATGGCCAATAGACAAGTTAAATAGTTTTACAAATATGATATGACGTAAGAAATAAAAACAACAGTTACATACAGGAACAACAAAATTCCCGAAGTTTATGCTACAATTCATTTATAAAAAATTAAAAGAACCATTACCCTGCAAAAATATGAAAGTCCAATAGAAAAAAATCCCAAAGAGAAGAAAAGATGTTTGTCAAAGCGTAGTTGAAAGGAGGAAGTCTTAACCTGCGCCTGAGGGAGCACTTCAAACACAGGATGTAGAGGTGACTTTGAGTAAAAATCTGGCCGTGTAACACCACTTCCAAGTGCTTTTTGTCTCTGCTGTCTTTAATTCCAAACCAGTCAACAATGCAAAAGTATGTAACGGATATATTTTGTCAAATTATAACATCCTCTGTTAATGACCTCCATTAAAGTCAATCTTATGTTCCACATTTCCGTTTCTTTGATAACTGTTTGAAAAGAAGTGTATAAATCTGTCATTTGTCTTTGGAGTAAAAATCATCTGAATTCACATATTTGAAATTCAGTTTTTGTGGATAGATGTAATTAAAAGCTAAGAACAACTCATTAAATAGTTGTAGATCCACCTTTAGCAGAAATAATACTAAAGGCCGAACAGGCTGGTATAGGACTTGTTTTGACAGTTTCCATATTACTGTAGCAGAGTGTTTATTTTGGTAACCCTGACATGTATTACTCCTTCTCACCACTAGGTCAAGTCAAGAGTCAAAACGAGACTCGGACAAAGACCAGAAAAGCATGTCGTCTAAAGCTTTGGAGCAGCCACCGTTGAGCCCAGAGGATCACTGCAAGCGCAGCCCCAGTGTGAGCCCAGCCCCCAGTCCGGCCCGAGAGGAGCCCCTCATTCAGCCCCCGCCTCGCTCCAAGTGGGAAGAGGAGGACGATGAGGAGAGCCAAGAAAACGAACCCAGCACGCCCAAAGAACCTTCACCGGTTTCTCAGAGGAGCAGAGGAAGAGACGTGCAACCTGAAGTGTCCAAACCAACTAAAACTAAAGAAGAGAAGAAAGTTCGACCACAGAAAGAGGAGGGTAAAGGGGTGAAGCCAGCTCACGGAAACGCAGACAAGCAAACTAAAACTAAAGTAGTCCGAGAAGAAGGGAAAGGAGCACGAGAGGAGCCCAGACCAGGCCCAGTGAAAGAGGAGAGGACTGGAGGCGCTGAACCCCGAGGCCTTGAGCCCAGGAGACAGCGCCTATGTTCAGACCTGGCCCGCGAGACGGACGAGGCGGCCTTTGTCCCGGACTACAGTGAGGGGGAGGGTTGAACCCGATCGAGGGCGAAGCTGCAGCCTGAGCCCCTCTCTCAGCCAGCCCTCCCACAGTCCCTCCACCGGCGGTGGCAACAACGGCGACGACGCCTCAGACAAGAAAAAGAAGAAACACAAGAAGCATAAGAAACATAAAAAACACAAAAAGCACAGCGGACAGGAGAAGGACTCTGAGCACCGGGAGCACAAACACAAACATAAGAAGAAGAAACATAAAAAGAGCAAGGACAAAGACGAGGACGACAAACCGGAGAAGGGCGAGGAGGAGGAAACAGTCGAGCAGTGATCTGAGAATAGTAAAACCATCATTAGACCTTTTATACAGAAGAGTTTCGTTTTTATTTGCAATGAGAAGTCCAACTGATATCCCTTAAAGGTCTGCTTGTTTTGGAGAAATAGTCATAGTAAGTTTTTATAGAGCTCCATTGGCGTTTAGTGTGACATCAAATACACACCTCGCAAGGTCTTAAAGTGATGTGGCAAATGAATAAGATATAAAAATGTGAAAGCCTCTGTTTTTACAGAGCAGAAAGAGACCATGTAACTTAATATACAGGCAACACAAGGAGGAAAAAGCATGAAGACCAGTGCTGTGTGGAATTAACAATTCAGCTGCACATGGTTGATCAATTATTGACATGAACAAGGCTATTGCACTCAAAAAAGTAATACACTAGATTACACAATATAGCAATATATCGCAAATGGGAGAAAAAAAGTAAGTATAGTATTTTAGTTTTAAGCCATATTAGGCCACATTTATTGTGTGATGGCTGTGCGGTAAAACCAGGCATCATCATGCGGTCATTACACAAAAAAATGGCAAAACTTCAGATTTAGTGTGACTATAATATATATAAAAAACATGATCTTGTGTAACAGGGAGAAAAGGAAAAATAGAGAAGTTGACACTTAACTGCTCATAGCTAATGTTGAGAAATGGGTTAGCCTCATTAACACAACATATTTCTCAAAGTATTCATGTTTTTAGCCACTCGATGGCTTTTCTGTAAACCCATATTGCTCGCACCAATTTGAATGTGGCATGGCTTTTTCCGTTAAACTCTTGTTCTGAATACTAAGAACAAGTTAATGTGAAGCTGAAGTGTGTAGATTGACAAATTTAGCAGGCAAAAAAATAAATGCTGTGTAAAAGTAAAAATTCTCAGTAATTAGAAGTTAATGTATCCGAGACTAGTCTGACGACAGGTGTGCGACCGTGCATGACCTCAACGGACAAACGTTGGTACCGGTCTGTTGTTAATCGACGGTACATGTGATGTGTTGCACTGCCGCTCTTTCACACAAATCTCCTGAGTGTCTCTGGGTCAAAAGGAGTCCAATAAAACATTGCGCCGCACTTTGCTGATCAGCTGAGACAAATGGACGGGACTTGATAATGATAACCCCCGCGGATGATGAGACTAACAAACGCTTTACTCAGGGATGTGATTGCTTCTTTGTTTTTTTTTTTTTTTCTGCCTTATTTTGTAAATAAAGATAAAATATTCCTCCTGAGTATTTTTTTTTTCTTAACCCTGTGTGCGCTTTAAGGCTCCAACTCTTAATAGACTTCAATTCCACAAAAGCCTTGGAAAGGTTTTTTTTTTTTTTGAAAGCTCCTTATTGCAGCTTTGCATGTTTTAGCACATTAACTACAAATCGTAGCCCATTTCTACTAAAATTTAACACATTAATCTAATTGTTTCTATATTTTTAGACATAAACGTAACAGGAGGGCAAAACTGAGAGACTTTATGTATATGTAACTCTTTTGCACCAATGTAGAATATTGGAAAGCTGTGTTAATGTGCTGAAACATGTGAGAGCGCCGGTATTGTCGTTTCTGGTTCAGGCTACACTGGATTGTAAAAAAGAGATGAATTTGAGTCTGCATGTTTTTTGGTTCCAGGTGCAGTGGCTGTGTATCACATTGTGTGTGAGTGACTGTACAGTTATGTCGATGTGAGAGCGCGAGACAAATGAGTTTTTATTTTATTTTTTTTAATTAAAATGTTTTGACCTCATTTAAATGACTGCTGTGCTTAATAACAACACGGACACATTCGGATATTTAAACGCACCAATGAGGATTATGGAGATTGACTGAAGGGAACTGTGAAACCCTAGCAACAATTCTACATTAGCTTTGTAACTTTACATTATCTGCTGTTGATTAAAGACAACTGTCAATGCTACCTTTTATACTGCATTGTTTTGTTGTGTTTTTTTTCCCAAAATGAGATTGGTCCCGTTACCTGCGGCAAACTGAATTTTAATCAGGTGTGCTGCCGGTTTTGTGAGCAGTACATCAGTTTCTAGAGCTCATTACCCTTCACTAAGTGTCCACTGGCTCAGGATGTCGGGGTTTCAGGGTCACATTTTAGACATAATTAAAAAATGTTAAATGTGCACTAAAATTGTAATTTATTTTGATTAAGGATATATACGCTATACACGTTTCAATTGGTTGTATATTTTGGCACATGAGGATAATTGTCTAAAATGGAAAGATCAAAAAAGACTTAAGTCAAAAAGAACTTTATATGATCCAACATTGTATTTTTTGGTGAACTTAAAGATTATTGTTCATTTCTTAACGGTATTCATCAATGTGACCTGAAGGATTCTAGGTTACTGATGGAAGACTTTAAATAGGTTAGTAAAAATATGGTCTGTCAAGGAATGACAATAATTCAGAATAATGTGATAGAGATTGTGACAGTGGAAATCATATCTGAAACAACAAAGAACACCAGGCTCCTGTGTTTAACATTTACTGAAAAAATAACCAAATATTTGATAATATTAAAAATAAAAGGCAGATAATAGATGGGGATAATTCCATGAATAGTTTGTGTCTCTTTCCATTAATAACTAAATAACTTTACAAATATAAATGAGGAAATTGTAATGAGTGGAATTTTAATGATGGATATAAATATTTACCAGTATTTATTGTATTTAGATACAATCAGAAGATAAAGCACAATACTGCTGTAAAGTTTAGCAGAAACAGGTCAAAAAAGCCCTGGAGGCACTAAACGAAGATCTCAAAAAACAGACGTTGGATGCAGTTTATGTTGAAGATGTAAATACAGCAATAACTCCTTTATGGAAAAGGTGATAAAAAAATGCAAAAAATTCCTTAAAAAAACCAAATCTAGATAAACCCTGGATCAACAAAGGAATAAAAAATGCTTGGAAAAAGAAAAACTATTTATACAGGTATTTTATACAAACAAAAACAAAAGAAGCTGAAAACAAGTATAAAAATATAAAAATAAATTATTATGGGTTATCAGAAAAAATGATATACAATATAACAATGAAAAGCTAAACAGAAACAAAAACAGAAACAATACAAAGGTGACATGGGGCAGAATAAACAGTGGGATTTAAAGTAACAAAGCTAAAACCACATAAACTCAAAAGTTAAAGACACAACCCAACATACATAAAACATAAAGATAAAATATAAAAATGTTATGTGGAAACAAAAGATCAACTGACTGATACTTTTCAAATATAAATATAATTGAATCTATCTTGAACCATTCAGTTGCATCTGTAATCTCTCACTAGCAACAGGCGTTTTCCCAAAAAACACAAACAGCAAAAGTAGTACCTCTTTACAAAAATATGATAAACATGACTTTTCAAATTACAGACCAGTCTTGTTGTTTCCACAGTTTTCAAAAAGATTGGAGGAGGTGTTTGTAACAAGGCTGGATACATTTATTGAAAAACAAAACAATTTAATTTAGGACAAAGCACTCCACAGCAGTGGCAATCATAGAATTAACAGAAAAGATTGCCACAGATAACAAGTAAGTATTTTCATTGATTTAAAAAAAGGCGTTTGATGCAATAAATCATGAAAGATTACTTTAGAAACTCAATAGATACAGAATCAGAGAGATTGCCCATCAGTGGATCAAAAGCTACCTGGAAAATAGAAAACAATATGTTCAGAAACAATATAAAATTATGTTTATGTGACATCAACTGGGGAGTACCCCAAGGCTAGGTACTTGGGCCTAAATTATTTATTTTGTACATGAATGACTTTGTAAACGCATCTAAAATATTGGGGAGCATTCTTTTTGCCGATGATTCTACTTTAATTTATTCTGGGGGGAATATACAAGAAGTAACAAA